>CP135555.1:8584850-8739892 GCA_032402905.1 Khaya senegalensis | reverse complement strand
AATTATAAATAAATTTATGTATTAAAAATTTTAAATATAAATACATTATAATTATACTAATTACATCGTATTTATTTATTTTAGAATTGTTTTGTTTTAATGTTAGCCCAAATTCAGCGAATTTGTATCTGTTGGGCGGGTGGTACGAAGAATTTGCGCCCCTACCTACACTCATCACACATCAGCCTAACAAATTCGAATTCCATGAAGTGGGACCAACGGATCAACGGCCAAGATCTAACCTACGAAACCATCAAGCTGAGCCACCTGTCACCAAAAACAATTCGTGTTTACATCCATCTCTTTGACGGAGCGTAATACCATGATAGATTATAGTGCCTTCGTTTCTCCTCTCACACGAACAGAAAGCGGCAGTGAGAGAAAGTATTGAAAATGGACGACTACACGAGAGAAATGATGGACCTGAAAACCCTAGTCACCAGAACGCTTGAGAAGAAAGGCGTCCTCGCTAAGATCCGGGTACGAATTTCCCGAACTACCTTTCGTTTTCCTTGTCAGTATACCTAATTTGCGTTCATTTGATTGGTTATCGATAAAATTTGACGAAGGAATGAGAAGGAAATGGGAAGTAATAGTGGCCTTGTTTTATGTCGGATCTCGTGCAATGCTGTAAAATCGAGGGCTTTTATTTATTTATTGTAATTTCGTGCTGCATAGGTCTTATATGTCTCTTCTTGTTTATTTTTCTTATAAAATTTACGGAATAATTTGGGTTTTTGAAGTTAAAGTTGGATGGATTTATGGCTCAATTAATGTTTTCTCGAAGAGCATAACTTCGACTAGATTGATGGATATGTCTCAAATTTCATTTTTTGGAAGTTCGGGTTTTCTTGCTCTTTGGTGCAAATTGGTAGCTTTTGTTTTCACGCTTGTGATCATTGGTTTAATGCTAACATATTTCTTTCATCCATGTTTGGGTTTCCGAAGAACGAGACGCTTTCATCCATTTTTTGCACCTTTTTACTCAGTCTATTGGTCTGCTTGCTAGGCTGAACTCAGGGCCAGTGTCTTTGATGCAATTGAAGAGGAGGATCGGGTAATTGAAAAGGATGAAGGTCTGCCTCCTGCATTATTGGGTAGCTGCAACGATCAAGCAAAACAACTTCATGCTTCTCCTTCAGGTCACTTTGCAAATGCTAACCTTGCTCTCTATGGCACGTTGCAACTTCATTCCAGTATTAATCTGCAGTTTGTTTAAGTTGTTGGTTGTCTACAATCTTCTAATTGCTAGTGTTTGAACCATCATGGCATTTTTATACCCATTAGGCTGGCAGTGGTTCTCAGCCAGAGTTACGTGGTATACCTCGTAGTTGAATGATAAAGATAAGATTAACATATCAAATTATGTTTTACTTTTTTTTTTTCCAAAGAAAAATTTAGCATGCAAAGATTATCTTTGTGGGAATTAGTAGTTTTTAAGTGTCAGTGGGAAACTAGTGTCTTCCACGATTGCACAACTAGAACTGATGATCTCGTAGACTGCTCTGACTCTGATAGCCATATTTTTGTAGATGTCACATAAGTATCAAGTATATGAGCAACGTTATGCCTCAACTGTAAAAGTGATGAAATAAGTATCTAATTATATTATTGCTCTTTGGTTTTCAACTGCTCTTTCAGCCCCAATACTCAGTTGATCTCGTTTTATATTCAGCAATAAGTTGTTGATAGGATATTTAAACATGGAAAACGAAAACTTTAATACGTGAACAAGTGTGCTTCTCATTTTGTGCATATCAAGATTTTATCTGCATCTCTGTTCTCTGATTTGATTTCCTCTGTGCATATGGCTTTTTGAACGCAGGAAGGCTGCTAACTGCATTAATATGTGAATACTTGGACTGGGCTCAACTGAACCACACAATGAAAGTTTTTCTGCCAGAGTGTAATTTGGTAATCAAGTAATTTTTCAGTCTATCTTTGTACTATCTATAATGCTATGATATATTACATTTTTGTAGATAAGTTTTATTGTTTTGCGCATGTTTGATGATTGGGCTTTTATCCTCATCTACATCGCAGCAAAAAGATTTTTGGAAAGCTGAGTTGAAAGAGTTTAGTAGCAAGAATGGTTACGATCTTAACAAAAACGGTGATAGTGCTCCTTTGCTCTTGGATGTTCTTGAAGGATTCTTGAAGTTTGAGGTATTGCATAACATTTTTTTCTGGTTTTGGCTTTCCAGAGCTTCAGGTTTGTAGAACTTGTTTTGAAATTTGAAGTCTGGTATGGCAGAATCTTTGTCATCTGAGTTTTATTTACCTGTCACTTCATGCCTCTTGATTCCTGACTATTCTTGAACAAGCAACATACGTGATCAAGATAGTTAATGAGTTGTTTTTCCTATATTCACGTTTGAAAGTCTTTGGTGCTTTATGTTATATGAAATCAGGTTGGAAGATGTTTAAGTTGGTTGCCTAATTTAGATGACTGGATGGTATATCATTGTTCACAATATTGTGTAATAAGTTTGATCAATGCAGAACTTCTTACATTGATTACTTTGTTTTGTTATGGGGAGACAATGGTATGCTATACAGGCAAGATGAGGCTCCAGATTTGTGTATAATGTTAGATCTTGGTTATGAGAAAGAAACACTCTCTGTTTTGGTGAATTGGTACAAACTTTGCTGAAATAATTGTGAGGCTGGACGTGTCCCAGACATTCACATTTTAGGGTTTTTTTCTTAGTCTGAAAATATGATAATTATCGAAGCAGAATACTGCGATTTAAAAATCCTTTTCTACTTACATGTTCTCACATCTTGTATTGCTCGGTTCATATCTTATGAAAATCCAGTGAAGTAAAAAGCTTCTAGAGTTTTTTGTACAAAGTCTGGTCAGAATGTATTATGTGTGTTTTCCTTTTGTGGCAGTTGTGGTTTTCATAGGACTGGAATGTTTAGTTTACATGCAAGCATGATATGTGATGAATATTATCTAGTTATGGGACCGGGTCTTACTTGACACCTGCCATCATATCCTACTTCATGGTGAGATATTTTTGCACATCTATCTTGGATGTTGGAAATGAAAAATTAATGTTTTTACAGAATTCATCCCAAGCAAAGGGTACTGGAAGGAGACAACTTGAATCCGAGTCTTTGTCCAATTTAGAGTCTAGGAATGTACGAAGACCCTCATCCTCATCTGTTGCTGGGGGCTTACCTCCATTGGGAAGGTGCTGGACCAACCTCTTCATTTTTAATTTCTTTCTCTTTTTCACCTTTTCTCCATTTTCCTTTTTATGCCTCACAAATGTGGTTTGTGTAGTGGTAATTGATATGTTTATTTTGTTGACACATTTCTTACAGGCTGCATTCTGCTTCTCAGCCATCTGGTAAGTTATAATTTTTATGTATTATTTGTTCTACTTTGTGATTGCTTGCTGTTTCTTAATGTCTTACTTTCTTCCTCTTAGATAGGAGAGCAGCAGGGTCTTCCGTGCCTGCTTACCGGAAAGATGAATACAATTGGAGATATGACAGCAATGAGCTTTCAGATGATGTAATCCGTGCATCAGCTGCTCTGGAAAACCTTCAGTTGGACAGAAAAGCTCGGAACCTAACTTCATCATGGCGGTTTGTTTCTTGATCCCCCTATGAACCAAAATTTCTTTCCCTTTTCTTTTTTTAATATCAAGGAAAGATTTTCATAGAGTTCATAGCATAAGTATTGAATGGCAAGCTGATGACCTTGTTGTTAAAGGAGATGATCTGAATCTCCAAGATATCAAACTTTTTTTTTTTTTTGGTCAGAATGCAAGATTTTCTGGAACATAGTGGTGTAATACATGGATGCTTGTTGCATATCATGCATTACTTTCATATCAGTTGCATATTTTAATATCATTCCTTTTGTTTTCCTTTTAGTTCCACAATTGTGGGACATGGTTAGTTTGCCTTTTGATGTGAGATAACGAGGTTTTGGATATCGTTTGAAGCTTAGGCATGCCCATTTTAGTATGTGATCTGCTGATGGCTTATTCACAAGCATTGTATTCTCAATGCAGAAAGTGTTATTAACAGTTAGTTCTTCGAGGGATATGAGCTGAAGGATCTTGTGATATAGACAATTTAGCATTGTTTTCTTGCTGGCAGTGCTTATTGCTTTGCTTGCAGCCACATGTGTAGCTTGTATGGGTAGCAGAGCAGGTCTTTATAGGTTTATTTTTAAAGTGGGTAGATCATTGACATGTAACAAGATCCTAATCTAATTTAAAGGAGGCAGTTAGGTTTAGCTATGACATGAAGTCAAGGGTGAGTGAGTAATCATTTTATATTATGTACTGCAATAACATGTCTTAACATACCCACTGGATTTGGTTGCAGGAATGGTGGTGATGGAATCAGCGAGGAAGATGGCCGGCTCGATCATATGTAGCGAAAGGGCAACGCCCCTCCTTGTAATGCAGCACGCGTAGTTTAGTGTGCATCTTTAATCGTCCAGCTATCAATGTTTCATAGCACCATCAAATGAGGATAGTGTTTTGTAAGTTCGTATATATAAATATATATAATATGTTTTGTGATGTGATTTAGTGTTGTTTTTGTTTTAATTTCTTTTTCCCATCTGGTGTGTGGTCCTTATTCGACATTCAGTTGCTTGTTCCTTGCCAAAGTCTTTCTCTGTCATAGTTTCTTCCAGAGGATTTTTAATAGATGCACAGATGAAGTGATTCCAGGCAGCTGAGATCGAAAGCATAACCCAGCACGCTCATATTCATTAAACTTTCACTTTTCATTCATGGATGGATGTTATTCCGAGCTTATTTATTAAATTTTGTACCTCTATCTTGTGTTATTCGTCATCTTATCTACACTATTAGCTGGTAAATGGTAGGAATATCAACTGTTATTCCTTTTAATAAATATAATACTAGAATTTCTTTTGCAATTAGTTGATGATACAAAAAAAAAAAAAAAACAGAATTCAACGGGAAAATGTAATTTCTTTTTAATAATTAATTTTGTTATTTAAACAGAGCTGTCGATTTTCTAACTTTGGGTTTCTCCTTTTAAATTTGTTTTACACTGAAAACATAACCATTTAAACATTTGCGAACATGTATTTACGTATGGAGGTAGGATTCGTCCTCCTCGTGGCGTTATTCAAACTTCAATTTCAAATCACGTGTTTCTCCTCTCCTTACTTGAAGGGCCCCCAAAACCTAAGCCAACCCAGAAACCTCCGAACTCCACTATTTCCACGCTTTGTCCCTCGGACGTAGAGACGACGGCCTATTCAAATCCACCGCCATCTTTCTCTCTTCCTCTTTCTAAAGATGTCCGTCTTAAACCGTGTTTGGAGAGCGAGGGTTTCGTCGTCGTCAATTCAAACGACGACGTTGCAGACAATTGTATTCATTTCTCGTGCTTTGTCGTCTACTTCTTGTGAAAATTCTGGAATTGAGTTGAAACCTGGTGCGTCTTCTCTTTCTCATAAGTCTCTGCCGCTTCGGCAAGAATCCGAGGACAGACATGTCCAGTGGGTTTTTCTTGGTTGCCCCGGCGTCGGTAAAGGTACTTATGCTTCCAAGCTGTCCAATTTGTTGGGAGTTCCTCACATCGCCACCGGTGACATCGTCCGCGAGGAGCTCGCTTCCTCCGGTCCACTCGCCTCTCAGGTCTTTTAATGTTGAATATTGGTTGTTGGAATTTTGTGTTTTCTTTGAATTGTTTGGTGATGTGGAAATTTTGGAAACAATATTGAATTTTGGGTGCTACGGGGCTGCAAGTTACAGCGAGAAAATGAAAATAATAACAATAATAAGGAACTTTTACGTAATTGTTAATTCAAGTAAGTGAGAAGTGTCCATAGTTAAAGTTGCACCAATACTTTTGACTGGTTTCTCGGCCACAGGATGGAAACTAGAAAAGAAGGATTATATAATATAATCTATCGTAGTTGCTAATTTTAGAGCGGGAAGTGAGTCTGGGAACAAACATCTTGCTCTCGCATTTGTTGCGAAAATGTCGGTAATATTCTCAACTTGCCATGTATTTATTGTTGCGTTCTTAGGTGTTACTAATTCCGGATATTTAGTAGAGAATATGTGAATTGATAAAGGGTTGACGAATCTCAGAGAGGGGCAGCTGGGAAGAGTGCTGTAAATTTTAGACTCTTTTTGGTTGGGAAGCTGCCTTTTGACCATGGATTAACAGGTAATAGAGTTGTGAAGGAATGGAAGCTGATAGCTCAAGCTAAAATCTATATTGTCTTCATTTTTGCTCCTAGAATCAGAATGCAAATTGACTTCATTTTTGCTCTATATTGATGCATAATGTTTTAGTTGATAAGATCTTTAGAAATGCATTACTTGGTCCAAGCTGCTTGGGCATTTCTTATTAGCTCGTTAACCCCCGAGCAAGCATCCCAATTGGATAAACACAAACCAAGATTAATGATATCTTGCATGCAATGGTTTAGGTCTTCAATAAAGCTATGACAATGGTGATTTAAGTTTATGCGTATGCCAAGCACAAAGTCAGTAACTTGAGGTTTCAATGTTTTTTTTCAATTTTTTCCTTTTTTGGGGCTTGTAACATATGCTTTGTCCCCATTTTGCAGCTTGCTGGAACTGTTAACCAGGGAAAACTAGTGTCGGATGAAATTATAATAAATTTATTGTCTAAGCGTCTTGAAGCTGGAGAATCTAAGGGTGAATCTGGATTTATTCTTGATGGTTTTCCTCGAACTGTAAGACAGGCGGTAAGCACTTCTTGGGATCAATTTGTGGAATGTTGAAACATTAGCTTGCACTCTATTCTTTGTTCAATGTGGTATAAATGTTATAACTTACCAAGAAAAAGGAAAACGGGTTGTGTATCTGCTAATATACGGGCACTGTAGTCAAATTATTGTTGATTTTATGTATCTCAGTATCTAATGCAATGCTGAAATATATAGTTTGAGAAAAACAGATACAAAACCTTAAAATTATGCAATATGGTCTTATAGATAGTGATTCCCTCAATTACTCACAAGTTTAATGTCTTTGTCAGTAACTCTGGTTGTTGAGTGTACTGTTCAAATGTTTCCTTCTTTTTCTGATTATTTTTTTAGCAACATGTTAAGTGGGTTTAAAGTGGTATTATTATTGAACACGCTTCACTTGGATGTTTTAATCATGATCCAATGTTGGCCCAATCATTTTAGGTTTTGGAAATACTATCTAGTCCCATTTTCCCCTTTAAAAGTTTCCTCTGTGTCTAACTTATCTATTTCTTTTCTGTTTTGGTTATTTTCTCCCAGGAAATATTGGAGGGAGTGACAGACATTGACCTGGTAATTAACCTAAAGCTTCGAGAGGAGGCGTTGCTTGCAAAATGCCTTGGAAGAAGAACTTGTAGCGAGTGTGGGGGAAACTACAATGTTGCCTGTATTGACATCAAGGGTGAAGATGGGAGACCCGCAATGTACATGGCTCCACTTCTTCCTCCTCCACATTGTGCATCAAAGCTTATTACTCGATCTGATGACAAGGAAGATGTTGTTAAGGAGAGACTTCGAATTTATAATGAGATGGTATTCTCCGTTGTCCCTTGATCCTTGTTAATTCATTTTTTAGGTATCATGAATATTACATAAATCTATTTTTTATGTGATCTCATGTCTCAAAATATGCACTATTAAACTAGGCAGCTAAAAGATGCTGGACATTTCTTCCTGTTTACTGTTAATGTGTCAACAGTTTGCTACTTGGCACCTTGGCACAGTTCGGACAATCAAGAATGGTTTTCATCTATATATGCTGTAGAATTGTGTTGAACAAGGGTCTTAACACTGTTGGGACTTGTACTGTATTAATGCCTAAGAATGCTTGCATCTGGACTTAGACATGTCCAGGTGGAAGATGCAAGTTGATCACACAAATTCTATCTACTTTCTTGATTTTTCATAGAGAATGAGCAAATCTTGCTTTATTTTTGTTTTGTAATTCTTATGAATGTTAGCTGTTTTGTTGACTTGCTCTTATAAGTTTTGTACTATCATCTTCTAGTGACTATTTGCATATCGGACATTCTTAGCATCTGAGCCTAAGTTTTCCCTGTGTTTCTTTTTCGAGATCGAGAGAGAGAGAGAGAGAGAGAGAGAGAGCAGAGTTGGTGGTTTTGTTTTCATTGCTCAAAGATTTGTTTGGAAATTTCGTATTTCACACTTAATGTTGTTGCTAATTATCAGGGAGGCATTACTATATAGTTTGCTTCTCAACAGAGCCTGCTTTGTTTGAGTCCGTGCTTTTATGCCTTGTCCAATTGTAGAGTTTTTGAGGCATTAGTTGGCATTGTGATTCTCTCTCTCTCTCTCTCTCTCTCTCTCTCTCTCTCTCTCTCTCTCTCTCTCTCTCTCTTTTAATTTCTTTCCTTTTTCTTACATACTTCCTAGATATATTTGTCTGAAAGTTGCCCATGAAAAGCATTAACACATAGGTGGCAAAAGCTCAGTAATTTGGTGCATAAAATCAGAGGTGTATGCAGTCAATGACATTTTCGGCTGGAATATTATGCAAACATATTTTCCTTTTATTTTCATTAATTAATTAACATCACATTTATAATATTTACAATATCAAAGATAACAAAAATAATCTCAACTGTTGTTCAATGCATGACAAGTGCTTTGCAATTTGTCTTGAACCTGCAGAGTCGACCTGTGGAGGATTTCTACCGCAGTCGTGGCAAGCTGTTAGAGTTTGAGCTTCCAGGTGGAATTCCTGAATCATGGCCAAAGCTGCTTCAAGCTCTGAATCTCGTCGATCACGATGATAAACAGTCTGCAGCAGCATGAGTTTTTCTTTTTAGAATTGTTTAGAATATTTACAAGTAAATTAGATCATTCTTTGCATGTGGGGGATGTGCATGCATATTTATGGTACAACTTGAGAAAAAAGAACATTTATTTGCAATAAGTGAAAAGTGTCTGATTTGTATACAAGTAATCTCCTTATGGAGGATCTCCAGATTTGTAAAATGGGTATGAAGTTTTAGAGCTAGATGGCATCATATTGTTGTTGGTAATGGTAATTGGCTAACAGAAGCTTTGGCCCACAGTAAATTTGTGTATGGAAATTATGTATAGTTGCAAATCACTTTTCATACATTTTAATTTTAGAATTTTGTCGAAGGAGATTGTTGAAGTGGGGATCATGCAACATCCGAAAAAGAAATGTATATTTGTGGTGCTGTATTAATTTCTACAATGACAAGGAAATGTTTGATTGATTGTCAAATATGATTGGATTTAAACACCCTTTATTCCTACAGTAACCACATGATTCTTGGTATGTTTTAGGGTGTGCTTAAAAAAAGGAAGTTCCCCTTTAAGGATCGTGGTATTGAATAGTGAAGTGCCAATTCTATTTCATGATTAAGGAAGTTCCCCTCTCTCTGCCTCTGTCCGTGTCTCCCATGGGCAAAGAGAAATCAAATCTCTTAAGAAATAACGTTAAATCTCTCCGTGATACTTGAATTTCGGTCAAAACAGCAGAACATTTTTGCCTTCTCTGTGTGGATTTTGTTGTCCTCTTGTCCTAAATACATTTATCAATTGAGGTATGATAAATAATTAAAATAATTAGACAACATAAAAGGGAAAGAAAGAAGTTGTGACTATTTCGAAGAGAAAGACTGAAATGCAATGACAACACGTGTTTTCAGAAACAAGTTCATTGCAATCAGGAAACATATTCTCCGAGCATGTGAACTCAGCTGGTCTTTGCTTTCCATTAAGGTCGTGCATGCAAGCTGTCACAGAATTACTGATTCCGGCACAACAAATTCGTATTTCAGCCTAACTTCAGTTGGCCCGAAAATTCTACCTTTGTGATATTGGTTTTCCAATGGCCGGCGGCTGTCCATTTGCTGTGAAGAAAGAAAGATTTAAAGGAGAATGGTGGCTGCCAACTGTCAATTTGCTGTGAAGAAAGAAAAATTTAAAGAAAAATGGTGAAGTGGGTGGTGAATTTTTAATTCACGGTTAGTATTGTATCAATTACAACCTTAAAATGATATGAGACTCCAGCTTTTGTTTTTGCTTTTGCTCATGTGGTCTAATCTCGAATTCCAACATATTTTTTGCTTGATTATGACATCCACAGCAGCTTCACTACCACTTTTGGAGCCAAATTTCTCCCACAGTGGAGTAAGTAATCTTACACATTGATCCAATAAGGCAATTCTATTTCTACACACATTCATGATTTGTCGTGGCCTTGTTTAATAATTTGTTCACAGGGAACCCCACATGTATTGGTTCTATACAATTACAATGCTAATCTGCTGCCTGATTTCTGAAAGTGTTTTCAGGGTAGCATTGTTAGGCTTGCTTTTCTGCAACAACGAATTTATCCAGCTTAATTTACAAGCTATTCATGCCCATTTTTTGAAAATTTGGTACAAATTTAAACATATCCCAGTAAACATCCTAATTGAGCTATCGGGTTTGGCTAAGGTCGTGATCGAAATTTCAGAATTCTAACCTGTAGTAGGCGAGACTGATTCTACTATATTATCGTGCAACCGTTAAGACGTGTAGCCATTAATACAGGCAAGAATCCTCTTTCACCTGTATTATGCCTAATCCAGAAATATATGGGGCCTAAATAGGGAATGGAATATATCTTTACGCTATTTGGGATTGGTGTTTGAAATATCCGAACGAAAGATTTATATATCTTTACATTGTTTCGGATTGGTCTCTGAAATATCCAAATGAAAGAACTGAACGACGAATAATAATAGATTGGAAAGGTCCCGCATGGCACCAACATAGGACATTGCTGGGATTGCATGCTTTTGGCATCTTCCTAAAGCCTTGAGCTTCTTCACGTGAAGGATATTCTCGCAGGCAAAGCAATTGCATGCCGAAAACAATTAGACAAAAACGGCTGCAAACATCCATCAATTCCCATATACGTATACGTAGAATATGCATGTGTCATGAAGCGTGGTTCACAGACTAAAAGAAGAGAGCAAAGTAACAAAAAGGCAAAGTGGAATGGATGAAGTTTATTTAGCGGTAATTGGAGATTCCAAAGCAGAAAAACAAAAAAGGATAAGGAGGAATAAAAGAGAAAAGTGGAAAACCCAAAGCAAAGCAGTAGCCACAAAATAAGGTATAAGATTCAAAGCGAAACCCATTGAGAAAATAAAGAGGCAAGCCATAGCCTCATACCATTTTATCCCTACTGGCTACTTTTTTTTTGCAAAGAATCAACTCATGAGAGGTGAATATCGAACTTCAAGTTTCATTTCACAATGTGGAAATATGCAAGCAACTATAACAACGACAACAACAAGACATAAGGAATCAATCTGTCTAAATTTTCTATGTATCATCTATGCATACATATAACAAAGAGAAATTGGCCAAACTACCTTGTATGGATGGATGGATGGATGGATGGATGGACAGTGGCATTGACTCCCTCCTGCAACTCTCAAAATATAAAATAAAATAAATTATTTTAAAATTATTATGAAATTAATATATTTAAATAAAATAAACCCTTTTTCAGAAAAAATAAATAAATTTAAGATAATTCGTGCTTAGATTTTTTTTAAAAATAAGTTTGTTTTATAACTAAAACTTAAATTTATTTAGCAAGTACTAATTGCATTTGAATCTTCAAGTAATAAATTTGAATAATGATTCTCTTTTATCTAATGATATAAGTAAAAAAAGATAATGAATGATTAATATTTTATTTTAATTAAAATTTTTATAGATTTAATTTTTTTAATTTTTAATAAATAAAAAATAGTTAGATTAAAAATTAAGAAAGAATTCTTGACCAATAAATTTATAATTTAATTCGGTTCATCCAAGTCAGCCGATATATTTTTGCCACGTAGCAAACTGCTGGTGGGACTCAAGAATAATAAATTCAATTGATGACCAAAGTCAAACTCCGTCCGTCCGTCCGTTCCAAACCATGGAATGTGGGCCTAACTGACGGTGAGTGAAAACGACATCGTTTGCATTCCAGCTCTTAAAGCAAGGCATCTTTAACTCTTCTAACATTGCGCCACGTGACACGTTACTCGATTTGGTGGATCGTCAAAGATCCATCATAAATTATCCAGAGTCCAGCTTTAGATCTACCCTCCAACTCATCATGTACTAATCTTACGTGTCGCTAATTTACGCCTTCACTTTTTCCACGGCAGCAACTCAGGTGGCTGCTAATGGTTTCTTTTTCGACAATTCTTTCCTTTCTGCAGTATCGCCGTTTCTCAACCAGTCTTTCTTCTTCTCTGTAATAATAATTATTTAAACAAAACCCTAAAACAAAAAATGGAAAAGGCCTAAGTTCATCTTAGTATTTGAATTTCTCTACTCGGAATTTGAACTTTGTTGGCTGATTGAATCGAGCTCCCATGAATTGCGCAAGGGGTAAATTTCTATTTGTTTGATGTCAAAATAATATTGATGAATGAGTTTTAGAGTTTTTATTTGGTTCTTCTGTTTCGGTTTGTTTGATTGCCGACAAAATTGAAAAGAAAATTTCAGTTTGAATCTCATACATAATGTCGTTTGATTTTTAAGAGATGTTTAACTCATACAACGCTTAGTGACGCTGTGTTGATCAAAAATTTCTTTGCTCTTTCTTTTTTCAAGTCAAAATATGATACTAAACTTATTAGTTTGTCAGTTTCATTTTCAATGAGCAAGAAATGAAAATTACAATTATTTTTGCCCTTTTTCTCGGCCTCTAATTTCTTTTATGCAGTTGGGTGCTGCAATAATTTGAAATTTTCCTTCTTGACATTTCAATCCATTATTATTCAACTGGCAATTCGACGCTGTTAAATTCTTGTTTTTTTTGGCTGATAAGTTGATGAAATGAGTAGTACTTAAAAACTTGAACGTTATGTTTGGTAGTATTTAACATGTTGCTTTCCACTCGCGGAGATGTTCTTATTCTTGCTGAATTTTGCCCTCTAGACGAAGCATCTTTGTGTGGCCAAATAACCAGTCTCAGTGTTTTCTTATGTTTACGTGTCTACTCTCTTATTTAGATATGAAGTCATGTCTTTATTTCTTTTCTCTCAGTGTCCCCCTCTCTCTCTTTTTCAAAATTTATTTCCTTTGTCTATCATGACTTATTGTTGCAATATTTTTGCTTGATGTGAAAAGCAGGTGGCAAAAGATATCGTATCTTGTTGTGATGTAGTTCACGTTTCAAAGAAAATAAATAGATTAATTTTATTAGGCCGATGACTTAATCAGGATTTTATTTGATTAGATTTAATCTGTTGGATCCGAAAAAATTAAAGAGCTTATAATTCCAAATTCATAAATTCTTTTCTTTTCTCCAAATTGAATCAGCAAGCAATTCTTGTCTTTGATTCACAAAGATAATCTTATTTTCATTATTTACAAGGTACCTGAATTTGTAAATTTGGGTTCTGACTCTGGCATCTAGATTGGTGTTCTTTGAATATTAAAACTGTTGATGAATGCGAGGCATGCTGTACTGAAGTTTTCTATTATTTTGCTCATACGATATATGTGGTAGGTTGAAAGTTATTTTGTTACCTGTCAGATAAATGCTGGGCATGCAGTTCTTAATTGTTCCATTATTTTGCCCATAGGATATACATGGTAGGTTCGAAAGTTATTTTATTAGGTGTTTCAGTCATTTGTATGCTCAGGTTTTCATTTGTTTGTGATTTGTGTGTGTCGCAATATCTGATATTCCATAAATTTTCTTCTGTAGGACTTTTCAATGTTCTCCTGTAGAAAGTCGATATCATAGAGGCAGCAATATGTGCAAGCTCTTTTGTGGAACAAAGGAGTTTTTCTCTCCAACTCTATCAAGTGCCTTCCACATTATTGGTCATTTTGAATCTGGTTGATGGGTATAGTTCAGATAAACTGTAGTGGCCCTGTGACCAATGGCTTGGCAGAATTAAATCATCATATGCGTGATGAGCATAAGGAATTAAGGGATAGGGTCACGGGTGAGGGGCAAGGCCAGGGGCTTTCAGAGGAATATGAGTCACGAATTAATGAGGATGGGGAAGATGTCAATGATGGGTGGGTGGAAGCTGTTCAGGCTCAGGTCCATCCAATGGCTGGCCTGCAGACATCACAGCAGCAGCCTCGGGGGCCTCCGATTTGCTGGGAGAGGTTTTTACCGCCTAGGTCTCTTAAGGTTCTACTGGTGGAAAATGATGATTCAACGCGACAAGTTGTCTGTGCATTACTTCGAAATTGTGGCTATGAAGGTCAGTACTTTTCCTGTCATAGAAGGATCAATATTTATTATTCGAAAACTGAAACATACATTGTTTTATTCTGAGATTGAAGTAGACATAAAAACTTAGTAGAAGACAGGATGTTATGAGAACTTATCTGCACAAGGGTATCAATTAGAAAATACATTATATTACCTTCATTGATAATAGCTAAGATGGTGAATGTTCTTGTTCTATGGAGTTTGATGATTTCTCATGAGTTATTTTCTTTGGCTGATCCACGTTAACTCATCTGGACCCTTAGCTGGTAATATATAAACGTTACTTTCTTGCCTATGTTGCTCATAATTGAACTGATTTTGGAATAGTACTGTTCTTTGCTGGAGCGTTCATTTTGTTGTTTCTTAATTTCTTAAGCATGTTTGAACTCTTGTCTCTATTTAGTTCATGTTGAGGTGGGCTTCCTTTGTTCTCTCACATAAATGCAGCCTTTCTCTGCCAAATATTATTTATTCTTGCACAAGATTGCTGCATTTATGTTCTTATAGTACATTTGATCCTTGGACATGGTAGTTTGGATTATGAAACTAATGTTGATACATCTTGGTTTTTTTTTTTAAATACTCTTGATGTTTCTTCCAAGTTTCTGGCTTTAGAAACCAGGGTGGGGGAAGGGATATAAGATTGTAAATATCAGACTTTTGAAGTCAAAATTAAACTTTTAAAAACATGGAGTCTTTTTCATTTTTTTCTTTTTAAATTTTTAAAGATCCACGTGCATTTGTTTTGCCAAAAGCTTATAGATACAGTTTGACTTTTAATATGGTTACTATTAGTTTTAACAGTATTTCTACTTAATTGCCTTTTATGCTCATGTTATAGTACTGAGCTTTATGTTAAGGCTTATTACTTTATGTTAGGGCTTATTACTTTATTGTTACTTTGGAAAAAAAAAATGTTGTTCACTGATGTAAAAAAGATTTTCATTTGAAGTAACAACTGGTAAATGTGTTCTTGTCAATTGGTTGCATTAGGTGGTGGATCGAACTACTATTAATCTGTTTCTTCTTCTTCTTTTTATTAGTGTAGTTGGAAATTAAGATAGGAAGTTTGAAGTGTCATTAGCTGTAGTCTATCAGGATTGATTTACTGTAAGAGTTGTCATCTTCTTTTTAATCCAAGTGTTTGGCCTTATGTAGACATATATATCATATTTTTTCACTTAATGTTGAAATCAGATTGCTCTCTCCCTTTTTTTCCTTCCTATTCTCTTCTACATTCTGTTAACACGATACCAATGTAGATATTGACTTAAGGGTGACGTGTTCAAATTCCCCACATGATTGCTTTTTTATTTATTATTTTTTGTTTGTTTCTGGTTCTATCTTCTATCTCTGTTCAGGGTTAATACACAAGTGCTATATAAACTTGATTGACATCAGTTTGACTTGTGAGGGACCAATTTGAGCTTAATACTATTGTTGAGGCCTTTACCTATTTGTTAAGCTATTGGGTCAAACAATAATTCATTAGTGTTATTAAAATTGTTATTGTTATTATTATTGGTTGTGGTTCTATTGTTGTTACTATAATAGTTGTGGTTACCATAATATTGCTATAAAGACCATGAAATAAACTAAGAACATTGACTCTTGATCATCTAATTGAGAGAAGATATTTGAGAATCTCATGCTTATCAAAATTTAGGTGTGTGTCAGAAGTATGAAATCTTTTCAAGTGGGAGGACATAAAGTGGCTCTGAGAATTAAAAAGATACAACAGAGCATCAAAAAGATGTAGGCCTCCAGTTGATATTTAGATTTAAACAAGAGCTCCTTTGTTTCGGGTAGCTGAATTAAGTGGATTGGTACTAGAGGTGGCAGAAAAAAACCTGTAGGAACTTTGCCTCTAACTTCAGTTTCATTTTGGATAAAGGTTCAGATTTGAGGAGGTAGTTCCCTTCTCAGGGATAGGGTGGAAGCATGGGTCTTCTTTATCACTTTGAACTTGTTTCATTTTGTTTTTCTTTTCTATTTAATTTTTTATATCTTTTCAATGAACATAAGAATTTGTTTTTAGAAGAATTCAAGATGAGAATTAAAGTTTGAACTCAAAAACTTAACATTTCATTAGTTTCTTTTAGCCTCCTTACCTCTTTCACTTATGCCCTCTATTTTGCATCTTTTATCTCTTGGCTTTTCTCAGTTTCTATCTTTGTTGAAGGGTCTTGGATGGTTCAATCTATCATTAATTTATTTACTTCTGCCAAGAAGTTTAATCTATTATTCCTAACTACAGTCTCATCATAGTCTTTCTCTCCCACATCACATATCAAACCTCTCTCCTTCTATGTCTCTTGATCTACAAGCTCTTTTCTCTTAATTGACCATTGTTGGAGTGACTCTAATTGCAGAAGGAAGAGTTATCTAGACCCTTTTATTGTGGAAATACACTTAAAAAGCTGAGATATAAAGTTTGTATCCTAACTTGGCAGATGCCATGGCACTACAAGAATTGTCACATATTAGGTTTTATTTTCCTTGTCATTTTACATCTATGTGGTGATTTTGTATAATGCCCATTGTCTGACACATTTTGGGATACAAATGTATCCTTACTTTAATTCATTGTGTATCCTAATTTGGTAGAGGACATGGCATTATCGTATCTGGTGCTATTTTCCTTATCATTTCATGTTGATGGTGTGATTTTGTAAAATGCTACATTGTACATTTAGGGATACAAAAATAATATAGTTGATAATGACCATGCATTGATGGACATAATAATGAGATTCTCTCACTTAGATAAAGAGTTTAAGATTGAGCATAAACTTTTATTAAAATCTCATAAAACGGTCACTTTTGGAAAGTTTTCAATCTTGGTAGATTAGGAACGTGTTTGATGGCTAGGGGAGAGGACAGTGGAGGCAATCAAAGTTAAGTCACCTTTACCATTTTCAAAAAGGGGTTCTGAAGATAGAAAGGTTAATTATCCCTCAAGGTATGTTAAAAGAAAATGGATAAGTATTTGCTTATTCAATGGACGCATAAATGGAAGACATAAGAGGAGGCCACAAAGTTGGAATCAACTTAATTCTACTTTGATTGTGTTGAGTTTGGAGTTGGGTTAAAGTTATGGTCTGATATAAAATTTAGTGATATGATGAATAGAGGAAACAGACTTAGGCCTCAAGAGTAAATTTTAGATGACATTCAGAGTTCAACAGTTTCAAGATAATAATACAATTTTTATCTGCTAGACCAAATATGGGATCCTTGGGCTTTTGCCAATTGAAAAATAATTTATTCGCGAAGTTAAGCATCTTCACAAATTCTCATAAAAAAGTGATCTTCATCAATTATAGATAGTTCTAATGGTTGGAATGTGAGAGTATGGGTTGGCATTTGTGGTTTGCCATTTCATGTGTTGAGGTTGAAGAGTCTTAATAACATAAGGATTTGTTGTGGAGGGCTGAACATTCATCACTAAACTCATTGGTGTTGTCACAATTAAGAATATGTTTCAAAACCTCAGAATTTGTCCAAAGTGTCCTTTTGTCCTTTCTTAGATTTGGGTTGCAATTTTGGATTAGGTCACCCCTTTTAAGGATACTTTATTTCTTCATTGGCAATAGCCCAAAGTATCCTTTTGTGTTTGGTTCTGTGTGAACCTTGTGGGCTGGTTCTTTAATTATGTGGGGTTTTAGTTTTGCTTTGATTGGCTGAATGGAAGGAAAGCCTTTATACATTGATTATCAAACACTTCCCTAACTTGCCTAAATCTGTTTCATGGGCCCTGACTGTGGTCTAGGAAGTTTGAATTCATGGACTTGGAATTTAATTTTTGAATTGAAGGCTGCAATTTACATTTTAATGTTTATAAGAAGCCCATTTTGTACTTCTAAATTTCTATACTTTTGCTATCTTTTTTCTCAAAAGAAAATTATTTTTTTCCTGTAGCTGCTATTTATTCCCTTACCACAAGAGCCATCTTTCTGGAATAACATAATCAAAAAGGAAAGTTGGGCTTTCTCGAAAGCTTTTTTGGAGGTAACAAACCTGGCCTTAGTGTTTATGTTTAGCTTTAGAGGAATTTGGGGGTTCAGGTGCTGGTTTAGGTTTCTTAATAAGAGTTTTGAGTTGGAACATCAGAGATTCAGGGGATGGGAAAGAAAGAGCTGTAATTAAAGAAAGTCTCATCAAATCAGCTGTCAACAAACACATCCTTCAAGAATTTAGTGAGGAGGCAGTGAATAGAAAACTTTTGTGTACTTAGTCGAGGTAAATTTAAGAATGGCTTTTCTTCCTTCCATAAGAAAACAGATGTGTGATTCTTTATGGGCAGGTGATGTAGCAACAATAAGAAGAATAGAGCGAGGAGGAATTTAGAGTGCAAATGGTGGAAGTTAGAGAGCGAAGAAAATTCAGAAGAGACAAGGGGAAAACATCATAACCTTTATTCTACATTCTTCAAAGTTTCCCTAAAAATGAAAATAAAGCCCTAATTCTAGTAAAACAATAAAAATAAATTACTGCCAATAAACCCAAACAAAAAAAAAGGAGATAGAAACCCAAACAAAAGAGGAAAGAAATTTACTGCCAATAAGGAGACAGAAATCCTACATAAACTTAATAAATAGCCCCAACGTGACTCTAACAAGAAAATAAAGCCAAATATACTAAAATAAGTTAAATAAAATTAATGCTAAAACTAGCTTCACTTGTTCTACTTCAATTTTTGTCCAATAAGGTAATAGAAATTCTACTACCATGAACAAGGAAAATTAAAACAATAAAAACAAATTACTCAGACACTGGTTTAACAAGATAATTAAGTTTTATCCAACTAAAATAAGAAAAATGAAATAATGCTAGAACTTGCCCAACTCATTTTAAAAGCAGTTTTTGCGAGGGGGCATTGTTGACTGTGCAGGTGACTATCATGTGGTGCTTGTTGATCTACAAGGATAGGTGGGTTAAGGTTAGGTGATGGTTGAAGGTGGACAAATTCAGGTGATTGGGCAGTATCTGTGTGATGTTCTTGCATGGGTCATTGTGGTGGTGGTTGAGAGAAGGAAGATTGTAAAGATAGAATAAGGAAGAGGTGAGGGAAGGTAGTGAGAACATTGATAAAGAAATGAGTTAAAGGTGGTGTTAGTAGAAATAAAGATTGCATTTAGATTAATAAGCTAGCTGTACGGGCAATGAGAGAGTGAGACTTGAATATTGGATTTAGATTAATAAGCTACCTTTACGGGCAATGAGAGAGTCAGACTTGAATTTCAAGTTACATTTATATGCTCAGTGCTAGTAGTTGGTACAAGATTCATTCAAGGGGCAAGCTATTTGTAATTTGAAATAATGTGATTTGCAACTGTATTTGACAAAATGAAGTGTGGGATTAAGAATTTTATGTGCTGCAAATTTATATATATATATATATATATGAGGAAACCTACTGTTAAACCTCAGTTTTTGTGAAATTACACAAGCCTCCTTGATATTTATGTGATGTCTAACACTTCCACCGTCTGGTGCATAAATTGTTAGTGTGCTCATAGTTAACTCATTACTATCATACATAAACATCACCACCCCCTTTATGTTTCAAAGTTCATTGCTTATCTTACTACATCTATTTTAAGGGCAGTTACTTTAGATTAATATGTGAAAGAAAATAGATTATTTTATATTTCCTACTAATGCTTTCACTTTTTCTCTTTGTTGTTGTGTTTTAAGAACTTAGCATATATTTCAATCTTGGCAGTTATTGCTGTAGAAAATGGCCTACAAGCTTGGAAAATTTTAGAAGATCTAACCGATCAAATTGACCTTGTCTTAACTGAGGTAGTCATGCCTTGTTTATCGGGTATTGGCCTTTTACGCAAGATTATGAGCCACAAAACTTGCCAAAATATTCCAGTTATTAGTAAGTATATTTCTTAGTAAGTATATTTCTAGTACTTTTTCTTTTTGTTCGAAATTAACATTGTTTTTCTCCTATTTTTTTTACAAATGGATACTTTTAACTGCTGCACCTCGTGATTTTTGTGTGCAGTGATGTCATCTCATGATTCTATGAGTATAGTGTTTAAGTGTTTGTCCAAGGGTGCAGTTTACTTTTTAGTGAAGCCTATTCGAAAGAATGAGCTTCAAAACCTTTGGCAGCATGTTTGGAGGAAATGCAACAGTGTGAGTTGTTATTGTTCTCACTTTGTGTATGAAACTATATCATGAACCAATGTTGGACTCTCTAAGTTCAGGTCTGTTCTTATAAATGCATTCTTTTAAATTCATGAGCCAACAAAACTGGAAAAAGAGGCATTTATTCTTGCTTTGAGAGATTCTTTCAGGCCATATTTGAACGATTGCTATTTTGGATCATTGGATGCAATCTTTGTTTTTTTTTTTTTTTTGTTTTCATTGCTTATTTACCATACCATTGATATAGGACCAAAGAAAAACTGCAAACATTTTGCTCTTCTGTTTTGTATTCACTGTTTGTTCTTTCATTAGTCTGGTGGTAGTGGAAGTGAAAGTGGTATAATGATTCAAAATTCCACCAAGTCAAAAAGTGCTGAAGAGTCAGATAACAACTCTGGCAGCAATGACGGGGATGATATAGGGAGCATTGATTTGAATATTGGGGATGGAAGTGACAATGGAAGTGGCACCCAGGTATTACATGTTTTCGTGAGCCTCAAGTTACTTGTTCTTTTGCATCTTTCTTGATGTATTTAAAACTATGCTTATGCTTTAGCTTTGCTTATTTGGTTCTTGTCTTCCCATTGCTTTCACGTTGCCAGTAATGATACGGTCTTATTCCAATTTTAACTTAAAAAATTAAAGTAGCATTTGAATTTCTTATTCTTGGTTGGCTGAGTCATCTATCTATCTGCTTACCTTTCTATTCTTGAGCAGAAGAATTAAATAGGAATTGAACTATTGATTTACTTGGCTTGTTTGGTTCAATGCCCTTAAAATTTGTGCAACTTTACCTTTTGCTGACATATCTTGCTTTTGGTAGCATATTAAAAAATTGATATGATGAGAGTCAAGAACTTAAGGTTTAATGTCTTTTGGAAAATATTTTGTTTTTATGAACTCAGGGATGTGTTAGATTTGGTTTATCTCGTTTAAATATGATTTGAGTTGTTTGAAGTAGATTAGATTTCTATATGGCAAGCCTAATTTCATAGGTCTCGTATTTTTCTTAGCGGTTTCAGAACTGATTTTGAATTTTAAAAAGAAGTAATCTTTATGGTCTCTCTCCTTTCTTTTTTTCCCCTCTCATCTTTGCTTTTCCTTCTTAGTATTTCTTTCATTAATTTTTATCAATTCTTTCTTTGATCTTTTACAATAATTTCTATTGTGTTCATTCTTCTTTTCTCTTTCTCTTTTACAATAATTTCTATTGGGCTCATTTTTCTCTTTCATATCCTAAATTAATTGATAGCAAAACTTTCTTGAATTGCATCCCTTGTTGCATGGATTAAGCCCTAAGAAAGATAGATTAAGCCTTAAAAGAGATGAGGATAGAAATAAATAAAAAGACAGAGACAAAATATAAATACAAATGCAATCGCTTGTGGGAATTCCAATAGAAGACCTTTGGGTCCAAATTGGCTTTGATACCTTGTTAATTATTACTTCACTCAAAAACTTAAACTAGTAATTATTAAGCTTTAACACTTCCTATAATCTTTTCAGAAATGCGTGCATTGGTGCCTCTCTCTGAGAAAAAGCAGGTTAACATGTAGATTCTCAGAGGCACTCATAACAAGAAAACCTTTGAATCCAATAACAACGTAAATGTCAGTACCTGGATGCACACTAACATTCTGCTTTTGTAGAGCTCATGGACAAAGAGGACAGTAGAAGTTGAGAGCCCCAAAGCAATGTCACAAAGGGAACAGATTGCTGACCTTCCTGATAGCACCTGTGCGCAGGTTATTCATTCAAGGCCTGAAGCATTTGGAAACAGCTGGGTGCCTATGACCGCGACAAAGGAGTGTGCGGGCCAAGATGATGAACTTGGTATGCATCTCTCTGTGATTGAATTTTCACTGCAAAATATCTCATATTATCCTCTGTGTTTCTGTTTGATTGAGATTCTACTGAATTCCAATGTTTAGAAAATGCTGTGATGGGAAAAGACCTGGAGAAAGGAGTAACTAGAATCCGAAATTTGCAGCTTGAACAGCCAACTGAAAATGAACCAAACACCATAGCTGGCAGAAACAAAGAGAAATTTTCTGAAATGAATCCAAAGAAAGATGCTGAGCAAGTAGAGAGAAAACAACTGGAGCTCAGCAGTGAGAAACGCAATGCTGATTTGAGAAACCAAACTGCAGACAGAGGGGGTGTCATCACTAGCAGTACTGATTCACCTATTGAGAGTGTAGTTCTCAACATCCCAAATGGTCTCTTCAAGTTCTCTGGCAATAAAGAAAAGCCCATCTATGACAAAAACGAAATACCTTCCCTTGAGCTTAGTTTGAAGAGGCTGAGAGATGTTGGAGATACTGGGACCAGTCTCCATGACCGAAATGTTTTGAGGCATTCAGACCAGCATTCAGCCTTTTCAAGGTATAAGGAATTTGTGGATTCGAATAAATATTGATCTTCATCCAATAGAAACTCCAAATTTAATCATTGAATTTTCATATCTTTGCAGATATAATTCTTCCTCAACTGCTAATCAGGCTCCCACAGGGAATGTAGGTAGCTGTTCTCCGCTTGATAATAGTTCAGAGGCAGTAAAAACAGAATCGCTACAGAATTTTCAATCTAATCCAAACAGCACATCTCCCAGTCAGCGTTCTCATGGCAGTAGTAATAACTGTGAAATGGGTTTAACTACTAATAATGCTTCTACCAAACCAACGGTTTTCTGTGAGAAGCCAGAACCCAAATCTATTGTTCAATGTCTCCATCCATCTGGTGCTTTCCAACCAGCACAGCCTACAATACAAGGTAAGACTGATGCCGCAATAGCTGACACCGTTTTGGCCAAAGTAAGAGGCACAAACCAGCAAGTCCGAGTGCAGCACCATCACCACCATTACCACCATCATCACCACCATGTCCATAATACGCCCCAGCAACAGCTAGCCAACGATGATGATTTGTTGTTGAAAAACATGGCGGCGGCTCCCCAGTGTGGGTCATCCAATGTGTTGAATGCACCCACTGAGGGCAATGCTGGTAACCACAGTTTGAATGGGAGCACCTCAGGAAGTAATCATGGAAGCAATGTACAGAATGGGAGCAGCACTGCTTTAAATGTTGGAGGAGCAAACATTGACAGTGATAATGGAGCACCCGTGAGTGGTGGACCAGCTGGTAGTGTTGGATATGGGAGTAGTAGTGGAGTCAACAAAAACCGTTCTGCACACAGAGATGCTGCTCTGAACAAATTTCGCCAGAAGAGGAAAGAGAGATGCTTTGAAAAGAAGGTAACCGGAATTTAATTTTAAGATTTGGAACCATGAAGCAAAAATGCG
Organism: Khaya senegalensis; assembly: GCA_032402905.1. Taxonomy (NCBI): domain Eukaryota; kingdom Viridiplantae; phylum Streptophyta; class Magnoliopsida; order Sapindales; family Meliaceae; genus Khaya; species Khaya senegalensis. Next base: position 8,716,161 of record CP135555.1, on the reverse strand, counting down.
ACTTAATTTAACTAACAAAATGAATTGTTGAGGTGAGGTCTCTTAGATTGGAGAAACATCTTATTAGGAACTTCTGATAAGTTAAGAGAACATGACAGTCAATGAAACTAGCTTCACTTGCACACATGAACACAGACATTAGTCGAACTGATGGCAAAACCACAACCCACCCCTCCCTCTCCTCCAACCACAAAGACTTCTGAGATGGAAAATATTCTCCTCTTCATCTTTGTACCTTCGCAACACATCACAATTCCACAGGTATGATCAAAGTTAGTTAATTAGTGAAAGTTAAAGAGTTGATCTTTTGCTTTTGCATTATGTAACTGACATATTTACTGACAACTTTTATGGGAAATGGACAGAAACATCTTTTGATCATCTTTTTTCAGGTCCGGTATCAAAGCCGAAAGAAACTGGCAGAACAAAGACCAAGGGTTCGAGGACAATTTGTCCGACACACCATGCTTGAAATTAAAGACAAGGACACAGATAGCTAACCCCCCCCCATACGCTTACATTGCATGTGGACTTTTGTACATGAGATTGGCTACAAGTGTGGATAGGGGACGTAGCATTTTATCATCCATGGTGCAGATATTAGCTTAATTAGGTGTATGAAGACTCTGGAAAGACTTCTTGAACTGCATAATCATAATTCTATATTATGGTGGCACTATTACCAGAAGTACTACTACTACTACTGCTCAGAAGCGGACCTTTAATAGGGTAGCCTTCTCTAATAAAACTCTGCAATTCGATATACTACTGTTATTTTGAAACCTTTCATCACAAGTAGATGCTTGACGGACTATTTTTAATCCCTTCAGTTCTTCTTATGGTGATCTTTCTTTGTGATTTTTGTGATTTTTCTGTTCTGATTCTTTATTTTTTTTCCCCCTTCCTCTTGATTGGTTTTGGAGGTCAGTTTGTCTGTAGATGCTGATCAAGTGCTCGACTCTGATTTCATATTCGAGTGAAATCTACAGTGATGAGCAAGGCCAAAGCTTTTCATATAGAAAGCACCTGCAATTGAGGATAAGCTTTTCTATATGGAAACTAAAGCTCAGTATCGTGGTGGGTAAGCGTTACATGAGACTTAATAGATTTTACAATTGCGATTTGCAAAAGCCGCAAAACAGAAAATATTCAGTACAGCGGATAATAAAACTGTACTGTTTATCATGTTCTTCCAACAAAAGGAGGAAGATTCCGTGGCCATAGATGAAAAATGAATTCATCACTGGACACTCCAATGTCTTCGCCAGTCCGCAAAAGATCGGTGAAGATAAGAATTTATATTCTGTTGGAAGAGGCATCTAAGAAGAAAGCCCTTTAACCAAACGGATTCAATGGTTGGCTAGGAAATGCTAAATAGCAGCAGAGATTAAAAGCACTTGCCCAAACAAATAACACAAGCAAAAATGCAAAATAGATTTTCCATGCAAAGCTTGCATGCCATAAGCAGAATGAAAACTAGTCATCACTTGAAGAAAGAGAGACATACCTTCATGCCTTCCTTGGCTTTGTAATGGCAAATCATCATCGGTAGCTCCCGAATGAGAACGGGGAGAATGGATGAAAACAGAAAAACGAAGAATTGGCATTGTTTTTTTGACTTTTGAAAGGTGGGTTTCTCTTTGGATCAATATGGGAAGGCAGCTGACGTGCATATAACAAAGCTCCAATTTCAGGGTTCATAGTTTTCCTTCTTGAGACATGATATCAATGGAATAACATGGGCAAAAGAAGCAAAAATTAATCTGAGCCACGCGACTTGAAATGAAAGCAAAAAAAAAGTAAAAAAGGTAACAATGAATTGGTCATTTCAATTTCTATAACAAGCCAAGTGACAGCTTGGCTAAAATAACGAATGGGTCCACTTCGGCATCACTTCTAGCGACGTAGCAGAAATTTTAATCCGAATTTATGACGTGGCAGAAATTTATTGGCTGTCTTACAGACCTGGTCTTCAGTGCGATTGTCGCCTCTGCTACCGCGACAATCACAAAAACACAGAAATATTTAATGTCATTTTTCATTCAGCTGTGGGCCGGTTCAATTTTCAATTTGTGGTTGATCCGAATTGAAAAAACCAAAACAATAATTTTTTTTTTCAAATTCTAAATTTTAATGATAGAAATTGTTTGTATTAATGATTCCACACTATTTTTACAATACATTTGAACAAATAATAACATTTCTAACGTATAAATTAAAACCAATTTAACCCTTTTTTTTTTTTTCCTTTTTCTAATTCTCTCCAACCATTTAGTTTAATTTGATTTAAAAAAAAAAAAAAAAAACCAATCTCTTCTCTCTTCCATAATTATCAATAAAAAGTACAAGCTTCTTTCATCACAAAATAACATACAACCAAATATAAAATGTTGATACCATGAATTATTTGTTCCTACAAATGGTAATGGTAACTGCATATCTAGGCATGGATCTGTTACAATAAAATTTTCACAGGGTCGACATTGCTTAATTCTCAAACTTGGATAGAAATATTCAACACTGTTTTCCTTGACTTTGGAAGTAAAAATTAGTAAAAATTAAGTATCTTGTTCCCTGAGCTTCCAAGCCTACGACAAGTTCCCTTGTTCAAAACTGTCAACTGCAAAAAAGAAATACTTTTGGAAACAATGGAAAAACATATGACAGTGCAACTAAAAGGTGGTAATGTAGCCTTCACAAACCATAGGTGTCATCACCACCGCATGTAAACCACAACCCAGCTTATTAGAGATATATAAATAACATGATAAAATAACTTTAATAATCATAGGGGTAAAATTATGTGAATTTTTCTGTGTTAGCATTCTACCCAACCTATTAGGCCAGGGCAAGGGCAATACACAACCACCAGAATTATTTAAGACCAAGTAACAATGATAACATTATGTGCGGTCATGTCTATATATAATTCTAATTTATTTTCACTTTAAATCACATACAAGCGCAATGGTAGGTTGATATTACTTCTCAAACTTTGCTAATATTTAAAATTAGCATTGGAACTCTTGAATCATAGAACCCTGATTACAGTGACAGAGCACCAGTAAAAGTTAATTTTCATAAGCTAAATCAATTTTTTTATCACAAAGTTGTCCACTACAAAATCTTCAGTTAATAAACAAACTCAAACCAATGATAGACTATGTTCACTAAGAGTACTAAAAACAACTACACCTGTCCATGCACATCAGTCGCCAAACCAATACTCAAAGGCTCTGCCTTAATCAAGATGTCTGCAAGATACTCCATCTGTAATATAAATGTAGGCCCCTCTATGCCTCAACAGATATCTTCATGATTAAGTGTGACTATTGTACAATCCTGTGAAAGGAATTAAGTATGAATGCAGAAGAAGTAGCATCAATCGACAAAAGTAAAGAAAGCACGGAAAAAGTAAAAGGAGGTGGAAATAGTAGCAGCTTTGCCTTACAAATTCTGATGTTAAAGCATAACAGTAAAGCAGGAAGTCTATGACCTAATCAGAAGCACCATTTGCAACCACCACTATGGGAGCAATGTCATCTATCATAATAGTAACACAGTTCTTTTTATCCCCAGGTAAGCCACGTAGAGTTTTTTTGGACTTTCTCGTACAGATGAACAAGAGCACCTTCACCACTTTTCCCTTCATCTCCATCTATTCATGTAGCAAAATCAAAAGGGTTCAATGACATCATTTTCAAGAATATTCATCGTTCTTCTAAGTTCTATAATAGCTCAAGAAAACTTTTGGTTCTACAAAAAGAGCAATGTTTTAAAATAACATACTTGAATTAGAAGTTCAAAAATCCAAACAATGTATTTCAGATGGTTACAGACTAAATTGATAATTACGAGATAATTATTCTACCAACAAGTATGATGTTTTATTCATATTAAAATCACTCCACCCATGCAAAGTAATGCTAACCATTAGCACCATTCATTGAAATTTAGAATATAGCCCATAAGCCAAACATATTTTGGCGTCGAGAAGGTCCTGAAAGAACCATTGTACCCGAATTTCTCACCGGGACACCGCAGCATAAGCATGCCGAAGAAAATGAATCGTTTATTATCCTCTTGTGTTACTAAGTTACATCCCTATTACAAAACCAGAACAAAATAAATAGATGCCATTCACTTGACGCTAGAAGAAAACGAGAAGTGTAAAATAATTTCAGATTCCAAGTAAACCCAATCAGTGGAGAATAATACTAAGAATCTGATGATAGAAAGAGTAAGAGTTTACGCAAGATTCGATCATAGTGAGAGAACGAATTAGCGAAGCCGCTTGTCTCGATGCAGTCCTCGATCAGCACGACTCGACCGCCGAGAGGCCATGGCTATCTCTCTCTGCTGGTCGAGCCCTAAGCTCTGTCGAGAAGATTCGGGGATTCATTGTCCATGAGAGAAACCACTCAAGACAATTTAGACTGAATTAGGCTTTAAGGTTTCTGATTTGGGAATTAGATGACGGGCTAGACGACAACAACCTGTCTATGCTAATTGATTAATAAACATCTGGACTCGAATGCGAACTATTCTCGCGTACATTTATGGACGTCTAGTCGTTGTCAATAATGCATCGACGACAATAAATATATAAATATAACTTACAAACGACAAGTCGTTTCTAATGGCGACAGATTTATGACACCAATAATTATGAAGGTCTTTGAGTTTGATCAACTAAAAGCATCAAATAAAACTTATAATAATGAATAATTATAAATTAATTAATTTTAAAATTTTATAATAATTATAAATAAGATAAATAGGTCAAAGATTATAGAAATGTAGTAGTAGTAGTAGTAGTAGTAGTAATAGCAGTAGTAGTAGTAGTAGGTTAACAGGCCCCACCTGATTAGATGGGTGCACGGTGCTTTGGTGTAGTCGAGAAGTACCCTAGATTCTCTCGCTAAAGCCGATAAATCGAAATGAATATAATAAGACGATAAATTACGGCTTTTCCGTTTTAATATTATATTTTAAATTATAAAATGAATTTCCTTTAAACCCGGTTTGGCAAAATAGCGCTTTCCAAAGCCTCCGTTTTACCGCTTAAAGGCGCAGCCAAAATAAGATTTTTTTTTTTTTATTTTAAAAAAAGAAATTTAAAAACTTCGTCAATTTCAGTAATTTTTGTGAAATTATTTTTTTAAAGTGATTTGGGCCCCCGCCGTGAACGGTGTCAGGGTAAATGTAAGTTAAAAAGACAATTTTAGCCTCTAAAGTTGTACAACAGGTGATAGCTAAGGGTAGTACAGTCTTTTAGTAGTGAATTGATGCGGTGCACGAGTGGTAAGACACAATCCAAACAATTTTGATGCTTTGGTTTTGTAATAAAGGAACTTCAGCAAGAATTTGTGTTTTGGGTGTTGTACTTTTTATATTTGTAAGTTTACCCCAATAATATTTGTTTTTACGAAACTTCTTCTTTATTACATGAAATCTGGCGCATCTTCCCCTATCCATTTATAGGGATTCCTTAGTTATCATAAAACAAAAAACATTCATGATCAAGTAATGTAATTTATAAAATTAATTATTATTATGTAAATAATTTAATATCAAATTATACTTAAAAAATATGAAAATACAAACTCGTGTTAAATTTAATAAAAGAACTTAAAATGCAATATTAAATAGTTATTTGACTAATGAGATAGAAAAAAAAAAAATTCAATGATAATGAAAGCATAAGAGTACAAAAGAAAATTAATTTAAATGACAACTTTATAGAGGAGTTGTGCATTTAATACTTATTTTTTTAAGTATGAGAATTATTTGTTAAGTAAACATTAGCAAACATTAATGAATAAAGCAACAATAATAAAGTCATTATAAGTTGTAAAGTAATAATTGTTGTATTAATTGTTTTACCATTTTTATCAGTGTTATAATTTGGTTACCATTTGTTAATATTGTCACTTAATGACTTATTATTTTTAGAAAATTTTTTATTCTTTTTAAATTTGGTACTTTTACTAATTTAAAATTCTTTTAAAATTTTATCATTTTATAAAAATTTAATTTTTTTAAAAATTTTAATCCTTTTAGTCACGTGATCATTTTTTTTACTAATTTGATCATTTTTAATAATATAATTATCATTTTACAAATAAAAATAATACTCATTTGACTCCTTAATGATTTTATTTATTTTTAACTAATATTGTCATTTTCCTAATTTGGTCATTTTATTATTAATCTGATAGATTTTAATGACGTTATCATTTTTTTTATTGATTCCATCATTTTTAATGTTTTAAACTAACCTTGTTATTTTTTATTATTTAATTATTTATTATTAATCTGATAATTTTTAATGATCTAATTATTTTTTAGAAATAAAAATTTATACTCATCGAACTCCTTAATAATTTTTATAACGAATATTTTTAACTTTTATAAATTGATGTTTTTTATTAATTTAATAATTTTTAATGATGTGGTCATTTTTTTATCAATATATTTATCTAAAATTATATAACTATTTATTTATGTTTATTATGAACTAATTTTGTTAGATGATATATGCATCTTTAATAATTTTGCCATTTTAGAGGGTCAAATAGAAGAATATGAAAAATTGAAGGTATTTCGTTAAATTGTTCAAGACACAAGGGCGCAACTACAAAAGGACGTCCGAATAAAAAAATAAAAAAGAAGATAAATACTGGAACAGAAATAGCCCTCTGTTGTATAAATCTTAACTCTCTCCCTCTCTCCCTGTCCATAGTCGTGTTTGGTCTGCCTTCGTTCTCTATTTGGAGTGATACTGTTGAGAGGAAAGAGAAAATTATAAGCCATGGGTTGGTTTCCATGTGCTGGAAAATCAAGCAAAAATGCAAAGAAGAAGCAAAACAAGAAGCTTGATGATCAGATCCCATCAAGTTCAGGTATTTCTTTCAGCAACACTCAGCTAAATTTTGGGGACAACGTAACACATCTGAATTTGGTGTTTTCACTCTGTACCTACTAGTGTTTTAGACTTGTTCTGTTAAGTTTTTCATGCATTTGTACCATTTGGATATGCTTTATGTTGATATGGGATAAGGAAATTCCATTTTGCCTTACTGTATTGATCAGTGTTTTCTGGGTTTGGAATAGTGTCTTAATTTGCCTTGAATATTGTGGATGTGATTTGAGGAAAATGTTTGTGGTTGAAGATTGTTTAATTATTGGTTGAAGCTATGTGGGTCTGTTTCCAAATCAAATTGTGCCCAGAAGATGAATATATTCTGGGAATTTTGAATTGTTATGAGTAGTATTTATCTTGAGATTGTTGGATTTTGATTATTTGAATATTAGCTTTACATTGGCTTTAGATGGTAGTTGTTGAGCTTTGAAATCTTTTATTAATACCGATTTGACTTGCAATTTGCTAGCGGTTATAATTCCTTGGACACACGTGTCAATGATGCTGACTTTGGTCAACAGTATGAATTGCTTGATCATTTTTGTTGATTCAACTCTTTTAATTCTTTCCATTTTGAATTCTTTGGAAACTTGCAAATTGTGGAAGCTAAAGAGCTAGTTATATGTGAAGAGAATAGGTCAAATAAATATTCATTGCACAATGACCTACTTATATTAGCTCTTGATGGTATTTGAGTGAGAGAGTTAGTTAGCTTGAGAAATATATCAAAATGCCACCCTGTTCTGAAATGATTTTTGTTTTGAGCAAGTAATTAATGGTTTTGCTGGAAGTACTACAAGGTATTAATTATGGATATGATTTGTTCTTTTGTTTGTTTTGCATGATCGAAGCTATCCAAGCTGCAAACATTCTTGGCTGTTTTGTCTCTTGTGATTCTTGTTTGTTTCTTAGTTGTTAATGATGGGGTAGTACCGTTTCCTTTGTAATGTAAGTAAACTATCCTTTTGGCTTTTGCTGATGCAGTTGTGCTATGTTTTATCTTGTTTTGGACATAGTCTATTTGTTAGTATTAATTGCAGTTTTGTTATCTTGTTACTTCAGAAAATTTCAAGGTAAATTTGGATGTGAAGAAGGAGGATTCTAAGGACGGGGGATCTGATCATATTGCAGCACATACATTTACATTTCGTGAATTGGCTGCAGCAACAAAGAATTTCAGGGCAGATTGTCTGTTGGGTGAAGGAGGCTTTGGCCGAGTATATAAAGGAAGACTAGAGAGTACCAATAAGGTTCGTTAGCTTTTTCAGATTTCAGCAGTTCCAGAAATGGCATGATACAGTTATACTTGTTTATCTACATTTATTCTTTGTCTGGACTGTTATTTGTACGTGGTCAATTGCACATGCATTTGAGACCTATTGATTATATTTCAATTCTTGCGTAAACCATTTACCAGAAGCTTCATTCCATCTTTACATCAACATCTCCTGGTCATGGTTAGCAACCAAATACTGACATTATGATCCCGTCTTCCAATTGCACCTCTTCTCTCTCTCTAGTCAACTCCGCTAAGGGTACATGGTCTGATACTATTTCATGACCATTAATGCTTAATATTGCTGAACATGCTATGTTTACTTGAATTTTCAAAACATATGGTTTTATTTCAAGCATCTTTAATGGAAAATTGAGAGAGGTTACTAGGATAGTGCAGTGCATCCGAACAGTGCTCAATTCCATCTTTTACTCTTCAATTTATCAATGCACAAATTATCGAGAAAATGTTGTGGCATGTTTGAGAGGCACACAAATCACAGAAAGGCGAAATTTATGAAGAATTTGATTAGAAAGTATTCAAACTTTTATCTAGAGTAGAGAGTGGAGATTCTTCTTTTAATGTACTTAACTTTGTTTAATTTCTAACTTATGTGGTTAGTATAGTATGAAATATGATGGATATTGTTAACGTTAGCAATCACTGTCTTTTAAATGCTCCAACTATATGAAATAGGTTGTAGCTATCAAGCAACTTGATCGTAATGGGCTGCAAGGGAATAGGGAATTCCTTGTCGAAGTACTGATGTTAAGCTTACTTCACCATCCAAATCTTGTAAACTTAATTGGTTATTGTGCTGATGGAGATCAGAGACTCTTGGTCTATGAATACATGCCATTGGGATCATTGGAAGATCATCTGCATGGTATGTACAGCATTAAGTGCCATTATTCATTTGATAGTAATAAGTGCCGTTATTTTCATATTGAGATATCTGGATTACTGCTTTTGAGTGTCTAAAGTGTGCTGTTAATTGTAAATTTGGCTTTATATTGAAAAGGTTTGGGCACAAGAGTTAATAGTTCTTTACTAGGTAAAGCATTTGTTAATTGGTCTAATTTTGCTGTTGCTTTAACCTTATAGTAAAGTTTGATTACCATTTTTTTCCATATAAATATCCAGTTTTTTACCATCAAATTCAATAAAATTTTAAGAAAGCTGATCTAGTTTTATCCATGTATGGTACTTTGCATGCATAGGGATCATAGGTGGCAACTAACTGCCAATACCATGTTAACCATGACACATGCTTGTTTTTTGAGGCACAGGTTGTAGATTCAATTAGCTTATTTTTTCATTTTGTTTTATCCACCCTTAATATGAAATCTTTTATCCAATTCAATAATTTCTCTTGTTGTATGCTTGTGTGCATCAGACCTACCTCCAGACAAGAAACGGTTGGACTGGAATACAAGAATGAAAATAGCTGCTGGTGCTGCAAAAGGCCTGGAATATTTGCATGACAAAGCTAGTCCCCCTGTTATATATCGTGATTTGAAATGCTCAAACATTTTACTGGGTGAAGGCTATCATCCAAAGCTATCTGATTTTGGCTTGGCTAAACTAGGTCCTGTTGGGGATAAGACCCATGTATCTACTAGAGTGATGGGAACATATGGATATTGTGCACCTGAGTATGCCATGACTGGTCAGCTTACACTAAAATCTGATGTTTACAGCTTTGGGGTTGTTCTTCTTGAGATTATTACTGGGAGAAAAGCAATTGACAATACAAGAGCTGCTGGGGAACACAACCTAGTTGCATGGGTAAGAGTTCTATCTTTTCTCCATTTTGATACTTTTGCTGTTGAAATCCTGTCTTATGATATCGTTTTCCTCGTATATATTGTGGGTAAAAGACCTAGAGAGTATGAATAGTATTGTTGTCTGCTGTACTATTAATCTATTTATCGTTATCAATGGGCAGAAGAATTGCAGAAATCCTCAACGAATGTTGTTTGAATGTTGCAGGCTCGGCCCTTGTTTAAAGATAGGAGGAAATTCTCACAGATGGCCGACCCTGTGCTCCAAGGCCAATATCCAGTGAGGGGATTATATCAAGCTCTCGCTGTTGCTGCAATGTGTGTTCAGGAACAGCCTAATATGCGACCCCTGATAGCTGATGTAGTCACTGCCCTTGCATATCTTGCTTCTCAAAAATATGATCCTGAAATGCAGCCAGTCCAGAGCTTGCGCATGAGCTCTTCGACTCCAAGAACCAGAAGGGAACAATGAAGTTGTCAATCAGCCAAGAGTTATCTATAGACTCTAATCCTTGGAATTCCATGATAAAATTTGCCGCCATACCATTCACCCTGTCATTTGTTGGGGATGGTTTCCGCAGAATGGGTTTATATTTGTAGAGGTCATTGCATTTTTGGTAATCGGTATACAGTTTTTGGCTGTGCATTTGATGGTGCCTGCATATCGAATTTTGCATTACTCCAGATAGCAGGTGCAATGTCCAACTACAAATGTTTTGGAATAGCAGGAGATTCCTTTTCTTTTCTCAGTTTTTTTTTTCTTAGCCCTTTCTCTTTCACCTTCCCCCTACAATTATTATTGAAATTTTTTTGTTTGTATGTTTGAGATTGGGGCTCTGTATCTAAGTCTTTTATAAAGAAAACCAGTCTCCCTTTAAGGAGTATGCATATATTTTACTGGTATTGTTTTGTTGAATGGTATTAATTTGGCCCTCTGAACGTTCCCTTCTTTTTATATGATCAACTGACGCTGCCATTTTTCTAAGAAATGATGCCCTGATGTTCTCTTTCTTTCCTTTCTAGGCTCAAGCAACTTGCAGCAGCGTGATTTGTAATCGCAATATTTTGACTTCCCCTCTTTCCCTGCATTTTTTGGCGACGAGCTTACAAATAGAGCAGAGTAATTGGCAAGCGTACTCCTAGTTTCTGAGTGGGAAAATCAAGACAACCATAATTAGAATTGATCAATCTTTGTCCTGCTTATCCATGGCATTGTATTATTGAGATGTAAGCTGATGAGAAACATATAGGACAACAAAACACCAATCCAATCCAAGTAATCAAAGCAATCTACTAACTTGGAAATTGGCTAGCATGCGCCAATATAACGTTACACCTGCCTGGACACAACTTCATCACTCTTTTTGCACAAAATGTGAGTCACACAACTTAAAATCTAATCTCTATAAATACAGAATTAATACAGAGATATGTAATACTCGCTTAATTTCTTCCTCAAACAGAGAAAAAATAACTACCACCCCTTTTTTAGAGGGACGCATTAATGTTATAGGCAATGAAAAAAGACGGGATACATGAATTGGAAAAGATTATACATTTGTTTTACTATTGATCTCATGTTCTTTGCTACATTCTCCTCTTGCCTAGGCTATTATTATCGCTACTTAATGAACAAATGAACAACAATTGGATGGATATGAGCTTTGTCTTTGTTAACTAGTCAAAAATTACAGACAAGCAAACTATTCTTCCACATAATCTCCTTTTCACTAGAAAATATCTACCACGCCAATGGAATATAAGAATTTTGGTGCTATAAAGAAAGATGGATATATATAGATTCATTGCTATAATAAACATGTGTTTCTTTACTCTTATACTTCAACACCATCTGTGTCTTCCTGCTCGATGCTTGAACTTTGGGTCTCTGTAACAGCCTTGGTGCTGGGACTCTGTGTCTCGTTTACAGCCTTGGGGCTTGGACTCTGTGTCTCGTTTGCAGGTTTGGCATTTGTTAGGCCAACACTGCTAGTTGGCTTTCCCTGTTGCAATCAGCAAATTTGAATCAGTTCTGATTAGACAAAAACATGTCAAGTATAAGTCAATCATTAGGGTATATGTTCGAAAAATGCAACTTGTATCCTTGATTAGTTATATAGGTGATACGATCTTCAATCATTAGGGTATATGTTCGAAAAATGCAACTTGTATCCTTGATTAGTTATATAGGTGATATGATCTATTATAACCATTGAAAATGCACTTACAAGTGTATAGATTCTGCTCTATCTTGCTTTTCACTTCCTTTTAGTTACCCATTAATCTTCTCTATAAATAGTCAACCAGCCCAACCAGCAATATCAAGTCACACAATATTGTTAAAAGACCCATTAACTGTGTAACACATGCAATGAAGCAGAAAACACAGAAAACGGAAGGCATAAGAAGAACAAACTTTATTCCTGTCACGCCAACCAAGTCCGAATGGCCGAGCTAGTAAACCAATCTTTCTTCCTGGCACTTCTTGTGAGGGCTCTTGATTGCTTCTTACTGTTGAATCTGGATGTAGAGATCTATAAAGAAACTTAAATCCCTTAGAAGACAATTTTCATCCACAAGGACAATAAGCATACAATATATGAAATGCCTATAAACAAGTCCTATCACACGTAAGGAGCAGCAAACACATTGTATACGAGCACCTTTTCTAATTTCTTTTTAAAATTAGGGAAGCAAGAGTTGGGGTTTTGGATCTCAATGAATGCCAATTATAAAAAATAAATTGTAGTAATAGCATAAAATGCGAGGTATAAATATTTTCAAATAGAACATAGAATATGATCAAAAGAGATGCGGAGTATAGCAGCAAACTAGGTTTTGTTGACGGCAAAAGAAGGACTGCAGCAAGGCAATATAAAAATTTAATACATGCAAGATTGATCTCGCACCGTGGAGAAGGTTGTGCTTTAAGTTGGCCAGATTGGTACTGCAAGGTTGCCTCCAACATTGATTCTGCCATAACCACTCTTTTCTCCATTTCAGCAAGTGAAGCAGCAGCCTCTTCATACTTTTCCTGCATAGATATAGCTTTCTATAATTTGCAAAAAGAGACCAAATAAAATATATCTAAAAATCAAATGCAGTCAGATGATAATAAAGCTACAGAAACTTTCAAACCACAATATTCAGTAAATCAACTGATGTTATTTTTATGAAAGTTTTGCAAACCATGAAAAGGAAAAAAAAATGTGCAACATGAGTTGGATATCATTTTTAAGGAGCCAGCTAGATAAAGACAGGTATTTTCAGCTGATTCAATAAAAGGCCAAGATATGGCCAGCAAACGACACTTGAGAAAGACAACAGTTTTTGACATTCAGTGAAAAGAGGGGAAAATAACAAAACAAAAATGTATAATGATATAAAGGATGTTGACAGACTACAAAAGCAATGAAGTGGATGATACAGAATATACAGAGCAGTAAAGCAATGCACAAGATTTGGCTCTGCATGTTGACATAGCCAAATAGGATTCACCTTGTGGAACCAGATAACTGAGTGCAAATCCAAAAGAGATGGCAATCTATGTTTATAACAAGTTACTAGAATAACATAGCAAAGTAGAACCTTCAAATTTAACAAGTACCTGAAGCACTTGAGTAGCATATCTCTGAGCTGCTGCATCTTGTTCAGCAAATATGCGAGCATCTTCTGTTACTCTTTGCTCTTGCTCTACTCGCATTAAGACCTTCAAAATTTAAATGGTCTCAAATTATCACGACCAGCCGATCACAAGATAAGTTTATTCTTTCCCCAGTATGCAATCATCAAATGTGAAGCAAAAACTATACCTGGAGCATGGCATTTTCTTGTTCCTGCTTCTCAGCAAGGGCCCTCTGAAGCTCTGCAACCTCTTGCTCTAACTGCTCAACCTATTGATCATCAAAGAAACTAAGAGTGCAATATAATTGACTGAAGGAAACTACATATTAAATAAATGCCAGAAACATGGACAAAGAATAATGACCAGATATTGTGTCAAAATAGAATTTTGCTTTGTAAAGTGGATATACCCGTGCACTCAATTGACGCCGATTATCCTGCTTGACCATCTCCATCAAAGCTGTCTCCAGCTCTTCAGCTCTGACAAAAAATGGGAACATACAAAAACATTAGTGATCTACAACTAGAAAACCATAAATGGATTTAAGAACAAAAGTATTCCATTAAAGAAACTTATACCAACTGCTATATCAAACTCCTAGGGACTATGGACTTTAGGGGACTATTCTTGGTTTCCAGAATAGAATGCCACCTAAAGCAATTAGTGTGGGTTTCCTAACTTCGTGATTTTTAATTGGCAAACAGCTCTTATTTTTAAGTATTCCTGTAATCAACCTCTTAACTTGCAAAAGTTGCGTCCTCCTCTGACATATTGAGATGTCTGAATTTAAACTTAGAGAAGAAGTATTTGGATTTGATAAGGTTGAGGAAGTTTCCAAACTCAAAACTGGTAACTTCAAATCCACAGTAGATTATGGTACCCCACTCTCATTTCAATACAGGAGTCACAGGAACATATACAAATGACTCAGTTCTGGGCAAGTATCCAAATGAAAGAAATTAAGAAAAAGGGGAGAGGTTTTGAAGGACGCTGGTCAACTGAGACACATCCTCTTGGAGGAAATGCATGATTCATCTGTGACCAATGTTTTTTGGGCTGAATTGGTTTGAGCGGGAAGGGAAGGTTTCTAACATGCAGTAACCAGGAATTGCCCAATTTTAGTCATCTTCCATATCCAGTTTTTCTTTTCGGCTGCAAAGACCTTGGAACAGTAGAATTCTGTTTTCTTACAGAGTGAACATCAAAAGATTGACCTTTATGCTGGTCATCAAAGCAGTGGTAAAAGATATCCTAGCAGGTAAGGCAAGTATATTATTTCATACAGCTGATGGCATATTCCTGCCAACTCAGATCACAGCAAAATTTCTTAGTACATTGGTTTTGAATTGTGAGGAACTCATGATCGAGATCACACAGACTAAAGTATACAATAATTATAGAGCAGCAATTTTAACAATTGTCTGGGGATAGACAGGTATAGTAGTGACCGAAAAAACAAAGGAACCTATGATGCACACAAAAAGTTGCTGGCCTCAGTACATAGTGCACTAGCCTCAACAAGTTTCGATAGAGCATGTTGAAGACACTAACCTGAGTAAAGCAGATCTTTTCTCCTCCAGCAACCTGCACAATTCAACCTTTAACCACACCACCTGCAAATAGATCATGTATTGGATATCAGAGTATATAAGAGAAGTGCTTTAGTTCACCAACTAATTACAGCTACAAAGCATTAAACTACATCAACTCATACCAACAACATAAAGAAGGAAGTATAAGATCTGTGCTTCCAAACAATAAAAAGAAGTAACCACAATGAAGAAATATAATGGTATATAATTTTAAACCCACTATTCTTTCTCTTCTCAAACTTCTGGCATGATTCTAAATATGGCTAGCTATTTTACAGGATATACCAAATGATGCAAATGAATCCAATTCAAGATTTTTTCATCATCTTTACATATTCTGTTTCCGACAATTACCCCTAACATGTACAACCACAGTTCAAAATCTACTTATTCATCGGGAGCTTATGGATAGATATGGACAAAATGACACAATAATGGTCACTAATCAATATTTTGAAATCAAAATAACAATATGCCATTTTCCTTGATGTGAATTATAAATGGAATGCAAAGCCCAAAAATCAGTTCTGAAAGTTTGATTCTAAAAAATTGACACCTAACGTCCATTTTAGCAATCTTGTGCACACAACTTCAACAGAGTAAGTAGTAAATTTAAAAGAAAAAGCTCAACATCAACATGTGTGTATCATCTGCCCAGTTGTATCAGCTAAAACATCTTTAGCAGGCATTAAGAGACAAAGAATGGAATGTTTTATCTCATAACTCTCTAAGATGAAGAAGAGATTATGCTAAAGTAGGAGAAAGCATACGACCTACCTGCCCTTGAAGATCTGTAACAGGATCTGTCTCCCCATCTGCTGTAAGGCTAATAAGAACTTCATCTGCATTTATGGATCCAGACTCCGAATGAGATAGGTTACCATTTGTATGTGTATCATCCGATTGTGCAGTTTTATTTGAATTTATCAGCATTGACTTAGGGTCCTGCTTAAAATTATATAGTTTAGAAGCTAGACCCTGAGAATCCCTCCAACCTTGAAGCCCCTTTGATCTTTCTTCGATTGCAGCTATTACAGCAGGTCGATGCTTCCTTCTCAATTCATGTAATCTGCTTTCATTTACATTTTGGTAACCCATGCAAGCAGTCAACACAAGTTGACTGCTATCAAAGGTTGAGCCAGTGAGAGACTGTAGCAAAGTAACTGCATCTCCAGCATCCTTAGTTGTAACTAATGCAGGGCCTACAAGAAACTGAGTGAAAGTAAGTTTCACAAAGTAAAATAACCACCAGAATGTCTTTTCATGTTTCATAATGCACCATACAATCAGAAAACTTGGGTTCTTTTACTCATACCATATAATTCCATCAAAGCAAGGGCTGTTCTGAAAAGCATGACTCGGTTTCCTTCAAAAAGAAGCACATCCCAGATGCGAAGAACTGCAATGAGGAGAAACTAAAAAATTACACCAATGCCAATTATGGGATTGAGCATGCAAAAGTTGCATAACCCATCAGCTATTTTTAAGAAAAGTTTCCAATTTTATGATGCATTGTCTAATATGACCAAATTTACTACTATACAAGATTGAAAAACATAGCATAAAACCTGACCACTTTCCCATGGAAGCATGTTCATGAAAATGGAAAGGAACCACGGTCCAGTAACCCATGCCACTTCCACTCCCAGGTAATCCAGATGATTGACTGCACCAGGTGTTAATATGACATCAAAACCAACCAACAAGATTGAAGAGAGTACTTGAATATGTGCAAAAGTTTTGACAAATTAAATCTACAAACTAACCCAATTTAGGAAATCTCTCACGCACCAACTCCTCAAAAACAAGTTGGTCAACCTGACAAAATTTAATGAGTCATCAGTTACCCATCAGTGATCATTGAATGATTTCCTCCACCTCATTGATATGAATTGTGTAAGGAAGGCACAAATACACAAAACAACCAACAGATCAAAGGAGAGTTTTGGTAATTACCTGAGATTCTATCATTTCCTCTGAGTAATAGCCATCAAAAGAGTCATCAATAATGCCCACCAATGCCCTACAAATTAAACCATAATTTACAAGCAGTTAGGTTATAATACATCGATTCTCAGTCAAGATCCCTCTCACAAACTGAAATCAAATAATCAAGAAATATGTTTTGCCAAAAATGGGAATGGGCAAGTTATGAAATAATAATTTATAATTAGATGACTGAGTCAATTTCATAATTATAAGCCCACTCCATGCCAGACCAGACAGGGATAGGGCTACTTATAATTTTAGAAGAGCATAAGGCAACTGTTTATAAATAGGATACTAAGATGCAGAAAACCAAAGAGCAGGAGAGAGAGCACAACATCATGCATTCTTCCAGCAAGAGAGTAAAGAAGCGAATGACAAATTGAGAATGATTAAACTAAGTTCCTGAACCTACCAGAAGGCATTTTCTTCAGGCATCAGAAGTAGCAACAAGGCAGCAAAGAAATTCATGGCCTGATCAGAGTGCAGGATCAGCAAGACAGTTTTCACTTCGTTAATTGATTACACAAAACAGTACTGAATTTTAAAGTTTTCTTAATGCAACTAAATCAATGAAAAGAAAATGTAGAAGGAGAAATTTTCGGTAAAAAACAGCATACAGAAATTTCATTTCACATTACAGTTTCCAATTAAACCTTCAAATTGCAAGTGTAAATAATCTCGCTAGGCCTCTATCCAATCTAAATTTGAGGGGACTGCAAAAGCTAATGATATAAGCCAAACATGTGTGCTGGTATCTACTACAAAAAAAGGCAATTATATAGAACAGCTACAAGCCTCCATCAGGGTTTTGACTCGTATGCATAACTTGGTTAGACCATTATCTCAAACAAACTTTAACAGTCAGGAAAAACCAAACACTAACTCAAATACTTGACTGAGTTATTAAAAATTACTGAAATGTTGCATATGCCACTCTTACAAGGGCAAACCCCATGAGGGTATTATGGAAGGTTTAAATACCTTGTGACACATCCATGTAAACCAAGTGATATCGCAAGCTTATTATGTTCAACTTGCTAGTTAATTAGATCAACTGAAAACACCTTCCCTACCAGCTAATGCTTGAAGCTACTGTAAACTCTATTCATTGATTTCAAATGGACTCAAACAACTACAAACTTCCATAGTTTCTTCAATACTTCAAGTTAAATAACGGAATTGTTAATTGAATGAGATTCAAGTGCATCATGTATAATGTGAGTGGTAACACCATCTTGCGAATACACATAAAAGGATTGAAGTGCCACCAAATTTTACAAAATTATGTAGTGAATGCTTTTCCCTTTCGGCCAAAAAACCATGAGCACACTATCAACAAACAGATACCCTACTTCAAAACAAAATACCTGACAATACCCAACAGAGGGATTATGTCGAGCATATGCTGTGAGTAACCGTCTCAAAGCATTTCTACCATCATCATCCAAAGCAGGATGACCTGGGAATGTTCGAGGCAAATCCTGCATACATGTCCAACTAATAAGTTAGGGGACCAGGATGGATGGTACCAGATAAATGGAAATAGCTATCAAAAACAGCAGATTTAGAGCACCAAAAGTAAATCACATCTGCAATGACCTTCTCAATCTGTCCTTTCCATTTCTCAGGCAGACATACAGAGTCTTTGGTTGAACTCTTGTCATCATTGTCTGACTGGGAGCTATGCTGTTCCAAGTTATTGCCTGAATTACTTTCAGAAGCAAGCAGATCTTGGTAATACTTATCCACTCGACGTGCCCTCACACCCACAAAGGCTTGCCATAGCTGAAATTGCAAGCATCAAGCAGTTCAGAAGATTATCATTTATGACCTGAGCTTCAATGGAGGAGAAATGAAAAAATGGAAAAGAAGGAGAGAACTCGAAAGAGCATGATGTACCTCCCCCCTAAGAGCCATGGGCACTCCCCCACGAACAAGGACCTCTAACTCTTCTTTCCAAGGGAAGACAGATTCTAAAGAAGTGGCATCGACAGCAGTAGCACCAGTGACTGGGGTACTCACACCATCACTTGAAGAACCATCTTGAGTCATATCTGACTTCTCCACATCATAAAACTCATCCTCAGAATCCTCTTCTGAAGCTCCCCTCAAGGACTTAGACTCATCAGCAGGAGGTGGTGGCTTCCCCCTTCTAATCTGTTCGTCTTTTGATAGGTTGCCTTTCTTCTGTACACGAATACTCATCATGTCTTCGATGGGACGAAGTGATGATCTAATTTCAGTCCATATTTGGATTCTATGAGATTTCTTCTCTGTTGTTGATGGTATATCCTCCTTTTCTGTGACATTTTCAGGAGAAGTTTCTGAACCAGGCTTCTTGGTACTTAAATTGTCTCCTTCAACAACCTTCTCCACACTCTGACAAGTCTCCTCCCCCTTTGCTGCAGTAGAGAGTGCATTGTTATCTCCCTCTGTAGATAAACCGTTTATAGGCAATTCACCGGACTCTGCTTGCCTTTCTAAGAAACTCTTCCATCTGTCTGATCTTTCTTCCTCTTCCTCCTAGTATTATCATGCATATAAACCAAAACAAATGTGAGCTTATTTCTTCTTTAAAATATATTTTTCTTCGAATAAACAATTCACCATTACTTTAAAAACCAAAACAAATATGTTACTTAGAATTTTCTTCTTCCTTCTATTCATTGATAACATTTTAAACAATCAACCATAGACTAGGTATATCCTCAATAACTGAACTAAACAATAAGATTGTAAACTAGAGAAATAATATACACATATGTTAAAAGTTGGCATGAAAAAGACCTTGTAGATATTAGCATACTCTCGGTATCTGTGTACGTGTTGAGGTCTCACTGCAAATCCATAAGCATCCCTGTGAAAACCAAAACAAATTTCTATTAGTTCCCAAAAATTCAAAAAAAAAGGTTCTGATTGACAGCATAACTCTCCAAAATAAACTATTAATCACATTCCTAAAATAGCAACATTAAACCAAAAGCATCAAATTACAAGCCAACAACATAAAATTTTAAGCAGCAGCCAACTCAGATTACCTGTAATCGGCCTCCAAAGCTTGCTGACTCACACTAGACAACAACATCTTCCACTCAAAACAATTCTACTTCCTATATCACTCGCCATTGCATACCAAATTTACTTGCACTCAATTTTATAAAGATCACGCCACATCTCACACTAAATCCTAGATTAAGCTACCACTAAACCCTGATGAAATCCAATCAAATTATGACCGATTAAATCGAGATCACTCACCCCAAAAAAAAAAAATGCAAGATCACTTGTTCATCAAGAGTTTTAAGGAAGTACACACAAATCGAAGTCTGTTTTACCCGTAAATTCGTCAATAATATATACAAACTGAAGCAAAACTCTCACAAAAATCAAAAGCGCATACTCCAAATGTATAAATCAACGTGATCGACGCACTAGAATACAATTTTTTTTTTTTAAAAAAAATCAATAAAATCTTCACTTCAAACGTATATCTACAAACACAAAATCTATAAATATTTTTAAAAACGACGCATAAATCAAGTCAAAATCTTCGCTCATTACGTAACGATCGATGCTGTATTGGTGAGGGGGAAGGGAAGAAAAGGTCGCGTGGCGAGATGAGAGAGGAGGGAGATAGGTAGTACGTAAGGAGAAGGATACCTCTTGTGTTCGAAAGTAACGAGAGGGTTTGCAGCTTTGCTGGCTGTAGTCGTCTTCATTATTTGCTTCGCGGACGGATTTGATTGGTCCGTAAGATTCAGTTCGTTGACGGATGGATGAGAAGAAGAAGATCTCGCTGGCTCCTTGATTTTCTGCAACTGAATTGAGATAGAGAGAAAGAGAGAGAGATCCTTTTTTTCCTCTCCGTTTTGTTCCTTTGTTTGGAGTAGTGAAGACTTAAGAGAGTGATGCTGTGAGTTCGTTTCTTTAGGATTCAGTGTAGGCGGAAAGACGGAGAAAGAAGGAGCACGTCGTCACGTGGAGAGAGCAAGATCAGCGTTGCATTATCACATGTGTGGGCGATTTCTTAGCACGGAGTTCAAGTCAAGGAAAAAAAAGGGATGAACGGGAAAGGAAGAGAAACAGAAAGACATGTCACGTTTCAATTCTCCCTCTTTAAAAAATTAAAAACAAAAAAATGGGCGATAAAAATTAAAATTGGGATAATATCATCTGAGTCCCTACATTATTATATTTTTATAAAATACTAACATTATTAAATTTTAATATTTTAAATATTTATTTTTTATTTTAAATTAATTTTAAATTATATAATATTCGTCTGAAAAATTAACATCTAAATTAGACAATTTTAAAAGATTATATAATCAGAAAAAAAAAACTATTACATTATTTTTTAAAAAATCAATATTTATTAAATAATTTATTTTATTTGGGATTAAAATAAATATAATATAAAAATATCAAGCTTTGCACACTTTAATATATAGTGTTTAGTGTATAACTCTTTGGAAAAAGATGGTCATGACTTTATGGTATCATATTTTTTATATTTATTTTATTTATAAAATAATTTAAATATTAGATAAAGTTGATTATGCAATGTGAAAGTTTACTGTCATTTTATTTGTGTCGGCAAAGCTGCTGAAAAATGAATATAAAATAAAATTAAAAATAAAAATATAAAGGTACAAACATGACATTAATGATGTATCTCTTTCGTGTCCTTATCTAGCAAAATGTTGCGGCCAACAATAAAAATAAAAATATTTATATAAAATCAGATACCTATCCGTTATCATTGCATAGTTCGCATCGCATGGGCTGAATTCCAAACTTGTAGGCCCATCCGTGTTATTATTGTTATTATTATTATCTGTCTCATGTCTGGACCCACAAAACGTTGCAGCTTTTGGTCACTACCTTTCTTCTTTCTTACAAATTGGGAAAAAAATAAAACGACACCGTCTCGATTTTGTCTTTGAAAATCCAAGCTTAAATAAAAAGTAAAAGAACGTGAAATGGTTAATAACACTCTCACATGTCTCTTTTTTTATAAATAAACTCATATTGGTACATTTTTCATTATCCAAACTTGTAAGGTGGGTGAAACTTTTAATAAAATTTAAAAAGTATTATAAAATTATATATATTTTTTAAATAATACGATTTTGCAACTTGATAATATTATTTTGCTAGAAATTTAATTTTCTTTTCTTTTTTTTTTTTCATATTATGTTACGTTTGAAACAACTAATTTTAATTATATATTATATTGGATATTACCAAATTTTTTATTTTTGACGAACAGACCCAAAATAAATGTAATCTGGACTTATTCCTTCTCCTACGCAAAGAATATATACAACACAAAAAGAGAATCCGATAAGAGTACGAGGATTCTGCATTCATGAGTATTGACGGCCCAAATAAAAACCAACAAAAATGTTCGCACGAAAATGAAATCATTCCGTTCGCAGAACGAATTTCGGTAGTGGCTTCAGTAACACAATAGTATTTACTCTACTTCCAATTCCGCTGTACGATTACAAAGGAATCAACCAACCCACCATGCCCGTGCCAGCCCTTAAATTGAGGGTGGCTGCTTCCTCCTGCGCTTACCCGTGCAAACTCGTTCGCCACCTCACCACCACAAAAATATCTTCACCAAAACTTTCTCACTGCGGGTGGAGGATAACGCCATGTGCACACCTTTCCCCTTCGGCGCATGTTAGTCTTCTTTCCCGTACTAACCTAGAACATCTTTGCCGCAAAATTTATTTTTCTTCCACTCCTAGTTGCTTCTCGACGAACAAAGCCGGATTAAATCCGAATCCTAATTTATACTCCGGATCGGGCATTGTATCCGACATGGATCCGGATAGTGATAAGGCCGTTAACTGCGATTGGTACGATAATAAACCGCCGTCATCGTCGCCGCCACCATCGATGCAACAACAGCAACCGTCTTCTAAATTGCTCACTTTGCCGACTATCTTAACGCTCGGTCGCGTAGCTGCAGTGCCGCTTCTCATCTGCAGTATGTTTCCATTTTGTCCTTTCTTCATTGTCGTTTTATTAATTAACAGTTAGTTATTTATTTAATAGTAGTTTTGATTAATTCTTTGTAACAATATTAATTTTGTTACTGCTAATCGCATTGTCCCAATTTATGTACTTTATTGCTAAATGCTCACGGGTCTGAAATTTGATGTAGATTGCAATGGAAAATTTATGAAGATTTTGCTTTGTGATACTAATATATTAATGGTTTCTTTCTAGCCTTTTACGTGGATAACTGGTGGGGAAGGACTTCGACAACGAGTATTTTTATTGCTGCATCAATCACAGATTGGCTTGATGGCTATATTGCTCGCAAGGTATGCATTACTCTTGGAATGCAAAAGTTTCAGATGCCGGACATTGGGTGCTTTCTTTATTCGATCTTTTGTTCTCAGTTATTCTATGAGATTAATTATAGTGCGATGATTGGTACTTCAGATGAGGCTAAGTTCTACCTTTGGTGCTTTTTTGGATCCAGTAGCTGATAAGGTATGGTTTTTGAGCCTGTGGAGTTGGTAAAGTCTCTTTGGTTTAGTTTGTAACGACCATTCAAGGATTATTTTGTTGATTTTTGTGCCTGTGAATACAGCTTATGGTTGCTGCTACATTGGTCTTGTTGTGTTCGAAGCCTTTGGAAATATCTATGTTCGGGCAAGTGCCATGGTTGCTGACGGTACCTTCAATTGCAATAATTGGTAGAGAGGTACTACTTGTTGTGGCTTCTTTCTTGTATCTCCATAGGCATCAATGCATGTGTCACGTGGTTTAGTTAATATGCATGTACTATGAGGTATAGTGAATTGATTGAGATAGTAGGTTGGGCAGTGCATGTCTTCATTCGAAATTTGACTGCTTTTCTTCTCATATGTGTTCCATCTAATGTTTTAGATTAAATCTTCTTGTTGCTTTCTTTTGGTGATTGACCTCTGAAGTCACTTTGTTGGTGTAATTATAGTCGTTGTGTCATTAAGAGAGGATATGGTCTGCAGGCACAAGTCACTGTCGCTTAACTTAGAGTGATCTTCATTATGCCCCTCCGTTCCTCTTGCAGTTTTTGGAAGTTCACAATAATCCTTGTTGCTCTGTATCTCTCCATATGCATGTCAATTTAAGTGTAATGTGTCCGTGCATGGATTTGTGGTGTGTGAGCATGCATGTGATACAGATATATTATCTTTTCTGATGTTACAGATCAATGTGTAAGTTGACACCACAGGTCTTACAAATCACTTTCTTACTTCTTTATAGATAACCATGTCTGCTGTCAGAGAATGGGCTGCTTCTCAGAATACTAAACTTTTAGAGGTTTGTTATGTTACCACTTCAATTCAGCACACTATTAAATTTCTAAACTACTCTTAGACTTTGAGTCTTTTCCCTCCTTTAGAAAATGGTTGATTAATCACTACAAACAATGACAATGGCTTTCCTGGTGTTGTGTGCAGGCTGTTGCTGTAAATAACCTTGGCAAGTGGAAAACTGCAACACAGATGATTGCACTAACTATCCTTCTGGCTACTCGAGATAGCAGGTTTATCATCTCCTTTTACAATTGACATGAAGAGATAATCCTCTGAAAATGACTTGTTGGATTATCTTTAAAATTTCTTACTGTTTCTTATTTCTTCTCACTTTTGTTGTTATTATGTAGTCTTGGAGGGCCATGGATTCTAGTTGGTTCTGGTGTTGCCTTGCTTTATATCTCAGCAGGGCTTTCCTTATGGTCTTTAGCTGTGTATATGGGAAAGATATCTAAAGTATTGCTCAAGTAGTTCCGTTGACCAACTGCCTTATATTTGTAGACATACGTGGTTGTGGCCATGGCATTTCTAACCTTTTTGATTATTCACTTCACACCCTGGAGCAGAATTCTTTCCATAAGCAGATCAGGGGGAAAGCCTACTTTTCATAGGTTCATGCAGATTTAAATTGCTTTTTTTGGATAGAGGAGGTGGTATTGCTGTCTTTTAGGCTGTTCCCCATCTCTTCAAAATCCCAACTTTTCTATTTTGGGAGTGTCATGATATATATGCCGAAACATGATACTTTTACCCATCTTCATTAATTTTTCTTTTCTTGGATCCAAGAGGGGATTCGTCTTTGGAGATGTAGTTTTGGAGCACATTGTATTCTCCAAGTCACGATTGGATCCTGGTATTGAAATTGCAGCACAAAAGTTGAAGGGATTTTGTTGTTGAATTTAGTAAGTATGAACACAGATTTATGGACATCTGATATTTATCAGATTGATTGGCGGTCGTTACTGTTTGTAGGCTTTGGCCAATGCAATACGGTTTCATTTCATACAAATTTGAGGTTGATTGTGATTTTATAGTAGTTTTATCTCACATTGTGTTTCTTTATGCACATAGCTTTTGGGCAGATTACTAATGGAATTGCAAACATTGTGTTGATATTTTTGGGTGAACAATATCAAAAAAATAAGGAGAAAAAAACAAAAGCAAACAGACATGAAAGGGTTCACTGAGAGATTAATTGATTAGATTGATAGTAGTTTCATATTCCATGTGCATTGTATCCCTTTTTATGAGACTTGTCTCAAGGTTTGAATTATCCAGTTCAAATCATTCTTTGGTTCATCCACGGAAAATCCATTCTGATTTGATAATTGATACAATGCAAAACCATGACAGAAAATGGTCATTTCTAACGCATAATACTGGAACTCTTTATACACAGAAATTATTCAACCACTTCCACAAACAGAAGAGTCCTTGTTCATGTACTGAATTACACTGGTTTCCATTATTTCTGACTAGCTTATCTAAAATAAAATACATGGCAAGATTCTCTATGATAATATAAGAACAAACTCATGTTTGTATTGAAGAGAATCTTCGAGCTACTGTAGGATTACATGATGATTAAATTCGTCGATACAAGGTTGGTGAGACTGAATAGCCAGAATTCAGATCTCAGCCTGCAGCAGAGATGAATTTGGAACAGAAATTAGGCTGCTTTGTCATCTACAACGAATTCATTTTGTGATGAAGGAAAGAGGGAGTACCGTGAGGTGTTTCTTGTAGCCTTCAACAAGCGCTTTTTGATCACCTCGGGTTTGATTGAAAGCCTCATTCTTGTTCATCTCCTGTGCAACATCATTTAACGAATGAAACGTAAAGTGAAAAATTACAACATTGATTATGTTAACTATCAGTTCATAAAATATTTGGTTATTCATATATTTAAAGTTATAATTGCGTCATTATTTCACCAAAGAAAGTGTCAAACTTGATAGAGCTTAATGTATCACCATCTCAATCAATGTAGACGACCAGTGGTAAAAACAACTTGCTATATGATGCGATCCTATCGGAAAATAACAAGCCTGTTAAATACATATAGTGATTTTGTTATACCTCAATCCAAGCTGCCAGTCTAGGTCTGCCTGCAGTAATGTCATACTTATTCACATCCAACAATAAAGCCTGATATCCTTCAATGAATGGAGCATAAGCTATATCGGCCTAAGCCTATCCTTTTCTATCATTGCAAAAGGAGCTTGACTTCTGCAATCTAGCTTCAGTGCTAGAGAGTATAAGAGCCAACCAGTAATTAGAAAAAAAGCATGCATTACTGCAACAATGAATACAAGATTTCCACTTATTCGACTGAACTGGCCGAGGAGAAAACGCCCATCATTGAATTTGGAAAGAGCAGTTTCGAAACAATCAAACGCTGCACCTCTTAAAGCCTTCACTGGGCTACATCGGTTTATGCTTAGAATACAAAAAATCAGTAGCAGTAAGTATGCAACTCACCAGTTTCATTTGCATCTCCTTTGACTCCAGGAATCACTGTTTTCTGGAATGTGCCAGTGTAGGAAAACAGCTGTTCTGCAAATTCTCTCTTGGCGGGATCCTACAAATGAGACAATAAGCATATAAAATTTGAACAAGAACAGGGAACTGAAAACAAGTGATAAAGTATTCTTTGAATCTTACGTCAGGCTAAAGTGAAGGCCCTTCAAAGTGACTGTCAATATATTTGAATAAATACAGATAAGAAAAATGAAGAAATTATAAGAAAATAATTATGTCAATCTAATTAAGCAAAATCATGAGTACTTCCAATGTTATTAAGCAAGATTACAAGAAGCATAAAGTAGTTATGTAAGGGATCGTTCAATGTTCCACTTAAACTAAGTAATTAATTTTTTTTTTCTTATTTCCATGTAACATCCAAGCAACTCTCCTCTCTAAGTATGTTGTATTCACATAATCTCACATTGTTCACCGGATGTACTTTCTCCTTGTACCGATCAGGCCTGTCTTGCAAATTAAAAGAAACCAATTTAATCTTGTCCTGCAATCCCTGCTCCCCAGAAGCCATAACTCACACCAAACAAAATCAGACTGTAAGTTTTTCATTAAAAACTTACTTGATAAACTATACTAAGTGCCAATTCAAATTAACTTCAGTCGAGTAGAATACAAGTGCATAATCCTGTTTCTCTCTTTTCAGTTTTCACCACAGGCAGGAAAATACTTACTT
The DNA here is from genome assembly GCA_032402905.1 of Khaya senegalensis. NCBI lineage: Eukaryota > Viridiplantae > Streptophyta > Magnoliopsida > Sapindales > Meliaceae > Khaya > Khaya senegalensis. The sequence goes on along the minus strand of CP135555.1, from coordinate 8,688,431 downwards.
GTTAATTACCAAAGACAATAAAACAAAAACACTCACAATAATATTTCCTTCCTTTTCTCTTCACTTTCTCAGTAACCAAACACAGGGATGTATATCCATCCCTAAATAAGTACACGCCAAAAAGTTAGTATATAGTTTCAGAAAATACCTTACAGTTCCGAGTAATCCACTGACGCTGTGCATATGGGCATGTGTACGATATGTACAACCTTCAAACACAAAACTAGCCCAAGTTAAAATCCAAGATTACATATCAAATAATATCTTTTATTTTTTTTAAGAAAAAAAAGGTATACTCAATTTTTTCACCATAATTGGTAGAAAATTTAAAAAAAAAAAAAAAACACGAACTGGACCTTGTTGTTCCATCAAATAATGGAGGTGGTTCTGAAATAGAATCAAGAACCGGCGGCAAATCTTCTTGCACAACTCTGCAGAGAAAGACATAACTAATAAAATCCAGTCCTGTTTTTCTGCTTGAAGAAAGAAAATAAGATAAATGTACCTACTTCACGCCATTTTTGCAGATATGCGAGTAGATCCGGTTTTCTTCAATGGTGCTGTGGGTAGGAAGTACAAATTAGCCTGAACTTGAGGCGAATGAAAAAATATTCTAAGCTGAGGTAGTGCTATAATGTTTTTAGAGGGTAAAGGAGAGAAAGAGAGCAAAAGTGAAGACGTCGGCCACGAAGAACCAGTTGCTAGCTTTCAAGGTTGCCATTTTTCCGTCGGTTTACAGGCTTCTGGCTGTTACTTGCTTTGCTAGGTAGGATCGGCAGCTGGGCAATTTTTCATAAATTCGACACGTGTAAATGTTAATTAATTTTTTTAGATAAATTATAATTGTCACATTTATTATTAGAAAATATTTTCTTTTTTTTTGTTAATTTTTTTATATTTATTAAGAGAAAAAAAAAATTATTAAGAATCGTTATTTTTGTTTCTTCATTATTTTTATTTATAATTTTTCTCGTATCATCGAAATTGCTCAAGAATTTGCTCTTCTGTTCAAAATTTGGTCTGTCTGCTCAACTTTTGGACTACAAAAAGCGAACATTCCCAGAATCAGTAAAAGAGAGGCCCTATAGCCATACGCCTATCCATCCAATCACATAAATTCAAAACTATGGCAAATGCGATATCTCAAGACAGTGTTATGTGTTCATAAGGTTTGATGGTGAGGCAGTCGTATCAGTCTCACCTTAAACCCTGTCCTGCATGCCACACAAGTAAGATATTTAAAAAAATAAATAAATAAATAAAAATATTCTGTCACATTAATATGATAATATAATAAAAATAAAATTTATTATTCAATTTTTTTTTACTTAAATAAAATTTATTTTTATTTTTTAAATATTTATTCATAAAAATAATTTTACTTTTATTAATTAAATATTTATATTACATCATTGTAATTGATACCGTTTATCAGTCCCACTTAACGCTCTTTTCACACATGAATGCTTCCTTTCTAGCTGGATTCGCAAGTCATCATCAAAGCAATATTATGGTGATTGAGAGCTTTCAAACTCTTTACGGCCTACTCGGATTGTTTCAATCAGGTGGTTGGACAACATCAAGACCAACCGATTCAAGTGCAGAAAGCTCACACTTGTGTAAAATTGGCAGGGAGTTGGAAACTCATCCATGGTTGATTGGCATGGTACAATTGCTAGAGAAAAGGCACAACATGTAGTTGTCGAGAATAAATACAAATTAAAGACAAAGTAAATGAAACATCTTGGAGTTGCAAACCGAAGAAATCAAAACAAACTGGAAATGGAGAGCTATTATTTGAAAAAGAAATCACAGCATGATCTAGTTAGGTTTGAAACAGCATCTTGACCGATTTGCACTGTTGAGAATAGTTTCAACAGCAACTATTACTGTTCTTGCTCAAGTCATAGTCAATGGTAACATACTTAACAATCAATAGAGCTATTGAGAGAGCAACAGAGTGAACCAAAATATCTGTGCAATTCAAAACTCAAACTTATGTGTCAACATTCTTTATACTCTCTAGGGTCAAATAAGATTCAAGTTTTTAGTATAGTAGCTTCTCAAATAATATATGCCAATCAACAGAATACTTTCAACATAGAAATTTTAAGAAGCATTATCATTTGTCTAACCAATGTTAATGGAGTAACCAAATAATTTTCAAAATGTGTGGCTATACATTAATTCTTTCTTAAGGCATTCTTTAATGGAAAAAAAAAAGGGAAAATTGTTTTTGATACAGATGAAGTACGAGATACATAGAACCTCTTGAACTATGTGCCAGCACTCCCACATATACCAATACCTCCTCTAACTGAAAGTATGGGGCCATCCCAGCAGCTGCGGCTGATCAGATAGGAATCAAGAAACAAAACTACAACCGTTATGTCATCATGAAAATGTCTTCTCACCCCACGATCAATTTTCTTCAAGTCCGAATATCTCATTTCTCTCTTCTTTGCTGCTTCACAAAGCGCAGCTTTTACAAGCTTCCTTGCAACACCCTGCACAAATCATGAACATGTCAGAGGTGCATCTGAAATAATTAATGATATCACTTGAACTTGATTGACATCAGATTTTATAAGGGAAACAAGATACTACACAACACATCCTCTTAGTAAATACAAGCAATTACACCAATAAAGTATTCATACGAGAAAGTTATGCAGCCAGATTTTTGGACAAATAACCGTCCCAGTCAGGATGGAAAACAGTTAATCCGGTCGCTTACATTAGCATTAGCACAACAATTTGTTTACCAGGAATGGGAAAAAATGGAAATAGGACTACAAATTCTTATTACGTCACAGACTAAAAGAAACAAAAGTAGGATACTTGTTCTAAGAAGATAGCATAGGATGCTTGTTCTAAGAAGATAGCATAGGATATTTGTTCTAAGAAGATTAGCAATCATACTCCCCCAACATTGATTTAAACTATACCCTTTATAACAATAACTAATGGATATACATGTAACTAGAAACTATAAACAGAAATCCTACATTATGAGGACTGCTGTGGACAATGTCAACTGCCTCCTGATTGCTTAGGTGCTCCCATAGGCCATCTGATGCAAATATAAGAAACTGATCTTCTGGGAAAAGTTTCTGCACTGATATTGTTGGCTCAGCTAGAAGAATTGGCTTATGGAAGGGCTCCGGTAATCTAAACTTGGGTAAAAGAGGTTCTCTGTTAAATTCTGCCTTCTTCAGATAGGCATCACCAATGGATCTTGAAATCTGCAAAAATAAGAAAGCTATATCAACTGATTAACTCCCTTTTGAGCAAGAAAATGACAACTAGACAGTAACTAAAATGGGAATTTCTCAACAAATTTCTCAGTAAGGTCATTAAAAATAAAGTAAATAACCAATAGTGGCAAAGTTCATGTCCTCGGAAGTATAAAAACAGCATTCCCCCTAATGACACATCAAGAGTTCAAATGCAGAGAATCAAGATAAAACAAAAGTACTTCATCTAAAAGGACCATGAATTACACTTTGTCAACATGCATATTATTGCATGTATACATTCTGAATCAGTCTGAAATCATTCAATAACAATAATGAAATTACCAAGCTGATCACTTGAACTTCATAATCAAATGTGTATCACATAGCAAACTGAAAAAAATTATTGATTTACTCTGTCTTACAGCAGTTAATGAGCTCCATCCTATTTATGAGAGGATTTATACCCACACGAGAATAAACAATCACTGAACTGCAGGTCGGGTGGTATTGGGAGGAAAGTATTGGGATCAACTTCAGTTTTGTCTCTTCACAAGCGAAAGTGTTGATTTAGACAAACTCAAACATAGATGAGGTAAGAGTGGATCTTCATTGAGGAATGCAATGCAGTGCCAGAAACATATTGAAGCAGGTAAAAAATTACTTGAAAATTGTCATGAACTCATTCAGAAGGAAAGTAATTAACATTGTATTAGACAGACATTGAATTGAACTCTCAAAAAAAAAAAAAAAAACCACGGGTAGCATACTATTGATAAAAAAAATTACAAACCAATCAAAAAAAACTACTCATTAAATGTAGAGAATTGAAGGAAAATACTTATTGTACAAAGATTGATTTAAGAAAAATATAACGAAGAAAATGGTGATAACCCATCAACAATAAAACGAATGTATATTACAAAACATTAAACTGTCACCTGTATGATACCCTTCACACGCCAAACTTTGTGTTTTTGAACAACAATATCTGGATCATCCGGATGCAACGACTGCAGTTCCTCTCTCACAGACTCCATGTTTGCATTATGCTCAGATGATAACTGAACAGCTTTGACCTCTTTAATGTCCCTTTCCTGTCTTCCTAACACCACACGAGAATCACCAGCATTTGCAATGTATAGCAGTCCACTACAGATTATACCCACCAAACAGCACGACCCCACTGAGGCAATCTGTGGCTTATTTAGCCATTGCCTACTCACAAGAGCAAGGAATTCTTCTTCTGTTTCCAGAAATGCCTTAGTGATAACATCAGCAGACATCCCATAACTTTCAGATGTGAACTCTGCATCATGAATTGCAGTCAAGTCAGTAAACATACGCATTAGCAATCTAAAGATTTGGAATCAAAACTGGGGAGGAAAAAGATTAATTTAACTCAGAAAGCGAGACAGACTAAAACTAGATCTCCGTACAATCAACATTCAAAACACATTTCAGCTTGGTTTTTCAGCAGTACCTTCCATCCACACTGATAATCAATTTTCTATAACAGCACGGCAGGCATGCAACATATTTGGGGCCAAAATACCAAAACTTTTGGTGCTCATACCCATGAAATTCTGAAAAAACCCAAACATCACTATAACTGCATAACTACAACCTTAAAATTAGCATGGGACTATTACATTCCCCTGATGTCAAACATCAATGAGTAATAAAACTTCTAATTTACCAGAATGATGTAATGTGGCAACACATAGACACAATAATGCAGAATAACTAGCATGAACCAAAATCGTAGGCAGAACAAAAGTTACTACATAGTGCAAGAAGGATAAAAGCATACTCTTGATATTGTCAAAGAGGCGATCATTCACAAATTGGGCAGCTTCTGGACCTCCATGGCCATCATAAATTCCAACAAAAGTCCCACGAGGACCTGATTCAAGAGAGCTCAGTGGCCCTGATTCTAATTGGCTACAGTCTTCTAATTGATAATTTGCTTGAACTACTGCCATCGAGAATTCCCCACTTACATGCCGTCCTGAATCTTTGTACCACAACAATCCATCAACTCTACTACTATCTTCCCCATCACTATTAGAACTATCACCATCAGCAAATGGCTTCCAACAAGGTGAAACAATTTTAAGAAAAGTTGCCGATACCATAGCTTACATATTATCATCCAAATGATCCAGCAATTGAATTATTCATGAAGTCAATATTAACAACTTTACAAAACCCCAGTATCTCTTCAGATTTCTTCTCAATGTTTAAAGCCACAACAGAAGTCTCAAAAATCAAACACGCATTGATAGATGCAGACAACATTAATCTGCAAAGGTGTCAAGTCGAATAAATCATCAGATATAAAACAAATCACCTACATAATCAATCTATACATGTATTAAATATGAAACAAGCTATTGACTATTTCCATCAAGGAAAAAAAAAGGGCAAAGCATAAACTTCATGCGAGCATCAAAATACAACTGGCGATCAAACGAAGAAGACATGGGTATGCACAAAAATTGCCTAACATGAATTTTAGCCGAAATCTAAAGTATAGACCATCAGTATGTCACGACTTCAAAAACAAAAAAAACTGATGTGTATGTCTCAACATAAAAATCAAAATGCAGATATCATCTATATACAGCATATCCTTAGTAGGAAAAAAAAGGTAGGCATGTCCAAAACTGTAAATAAATAAATAAATAAATAAAAATAAAAAAATTAATGAATTCTAAAACTAAAAGTCAAAATGTAAATTCATCTGTGCATCATCAAATTTATTAATGGATATGTAACCAAATTTCAGAAAGCAACATACAAATAAAAAAATTTTAAGGATTTTTTTCTTGCATACCTTGTGAATCAAAAAGGGGAAAATTGTATGATCCTCCAATTTATATCCTCAGCACAAAAAGACCTACTAAACAAAGAACAACAAATAAACAAACAATCCAAAACAACAAAAACAGGGAAAAAATTATAGTCTTTTCAAAGGGTAGATCTAGAAAGAGGAATAACTAAAAACCAAAACTGCGAAGCAGTGATTGGCACTATTGTTCGACGGAGAAAACAGATACAAGAAGAAATCTTGGGCTTTGAAACACCCATGAATTTGATTCGATCCAAGATATAATTTTTTGGCTTATATTTGCTGGAAATTTTTTCAGTTCTTATTTTCTAATTTATTGGCTGGGGTTTTGACTTTGACCTTCAACGAACCAAAATTTAAGGCAAACTTTGCTCGTCTTCCTTTCTCCTTAATAAAGTAAAAGTTTTCCTCTTTCCCTTGATGAAAATAAATAAAATAAAAACTGGGACTACTTTTGTTTATGACAACATTGCTGTGGAATAATCTATAGCATACACATACGTCAAGTCATGCTGTAAATTCATTTCTCCGCCACGTTCTTTCTCTTCGTATTCCTTTTGTTTAGCGCAATGTAAGTTTGTTTTTTAAAGTGAAAAATACGGGGATCAATGTAGAAAAGGTCAACTATTGGGGAAATATTGCAATAAATGCAAAACTAAGTATACGCGTATGAGAAAAGACAAAACAATATGCCCATTAAAGCAAGAGCTATTCTCTTACAACGAAACGACATGTCATTTCGAGTCCGCTTCGCTCGCAGCCCTCCGCTCAGTGTTATTGGATCATCCTCCTCCAGTCGTCAGCAGCTCAAACGCAAAATAATCAACATCTCAACTTCAAACTCGCTGTCAGTGAAGTCACGCGCCGGCGAGTCGGTCTCGGTCATGGCAGGCGCTAACTTAGTACGAGTCGCAGTCGCTCAGATGACGTCGATCAACGACCTCTCCGCGAACTTCGCCACCTGCTCTCACCTCGTCAAGGTAAGGCTTTCATTCACTTGGTGGTATATACATCGTGAAATTTTTTTCATCTTTCTATTGCGTATAAGCTGGCTGCAATTGACCTCTTGCTAGAATCTAATTTTTTGTCTCTTTTTTTGTGAAAATTTTGAGGTAATTATTTGGTTAAGCGCAACCTTAGTTTGACTTAAAGTTAATGAATAATGTTTGGAGATTATTCCATTTCTTGGGTTTATCAAATGTTGCCGTAGTTAGGAAGTTGACGCATGAATTTTTCAGCTAGTCCAAAGGAAAAAAAAATATATGCTTGTCGGGAATTGACAATTATGTTTAATAATTATTAATTATCTAACATTATGAAATTAATTTGGTGTGGTTTATCTGATAGAATAGATTAGGTAGCAAGTAAGAAATCATATCGTGCGTTGCCATGTTACTGATTCATAATGTCTCATTGGCTTTATCAAACATAAAATTCTATATTTTTAACAGCTGTTTGCACGAGAGGGTGTCAATGATTTGAAAACCATGTAGCGAGGCTGGTTTTTAAACTTTTGGGTGTTCTTTTACTCTTTTTTGTCTTTGTTTACAGTGGAGATTGAAAATAATGCAATATAGGTGTTTCGTGGCAGAAACTGAAACATTTTTTGTAAAATGAGCTCAAAATGCTGAAATGTTGTTTTTAATTTCTTCTGTTTTTAACCTGTATTGGGCTGCAAATGGATGAAATTAGTATAAAAGAAGTTGATGCTGTTGCAATGTCAAATTTGCAAAAATTGGAAATGACAACTTTTTATGGAGAATGAAAACTGAAAATGAAAATTTTGACTCATTGGCAGTGGTCTTATGCATTTACTTATACAATTGTTATCTTACAGAAGAATTTCATATTTTCTGAATTCAGCTGGAATTGCAACAATATTCACATTGTCCTCTTGTTATAAAGTACCTATATGTTGATATTTTTTCTTTTTCTTTTTTTTTTTTACATTTGGCTTTATATCACCTCATAAGATGTAGAATTTATCATTCAGAGTAGAACTCTGTGAAATAAAACTTTGTGCTAATATTCTGATTCTGATTATGTGGTTATTTTGGTGTAAGGTTTCTTTAACTAATTTTTAAAGTTTGTATATCCTAGGAAGCAGTTTCTGTTGGGGCGAAACTGCTCTGCTTTCCCGAAAATTTCTCCTATGTTGGTGACAAGGATGGGGACAGTCTTAAAATTGCAGAACCTTTAGATGGGCCAATAATGCAAGGATACTGCTCTCTTGCTAGGTGGCTTTTTGTTTCTTCACCTTTTTTATTCTTTAAAGAATTCCTTGTTTCAACTCAACAATGTTTCACTTTCTTGGTTGGTCTATCTCCTTTACTTCTATATTATTCCTTTTCTTCTGATCTCATGCTTTTCTGATTTTACATCATGGTGTTATACAGGGTTCACTGCTTATGTTTCAAGGCTTTTTCGTGCCACTTATGACTTTCTTGCATTTTTCTGTTGCAGAGAGTCAAGCATTTGGTTGTCACTTGGAGGCTTCCAAGAAAAGGGATCTGATGATGCCCACTTGTGTAACACACATGTTCTGGTTGATGACACTGGGAACATTAGAAGCACTTATTGCAAAATGCACTTGTAAGATTCAACTTTTAAGTTTCAAAAGGACTTGTTTAAGTTTATGGTTATTGTGGAGCAACTATAAATATACATCAATGCAGTAGGAGATAAATTCATTTTGCTTACATTTTCTTTGCTTTTCTCTAACATTGTGTTAAAAATTGATCATTCCTCCATTTCAAATTATATTTAATCTGTAGTTTAAGAACAATTTTATTTATTTTTAGCATATTAACTTTTTGGCATTCATAAGACAAATATACATTGATCATATAATCTTCTAAAAGGGATAATGAAATCATCTTCCTACCAAAGCTACCCTGACATTCTCCTCCCTCCCCAAATATGCTGTTTTCTCCCTCTTTTCCCACATATTGTTTCTGAAAGAGGTGTGAAATGAATAGAAGTACACCCAATTTCTTAAGTTAAAACCTTGTTTGCTGTGCTTGGTCCCCCTTGCTATAAAAGTGTCTGCAGATAAGAGGAGAATTTTATAGTTAAAAGAGCAATCAACCAGCTCATCACTGTAAGAATAGATTTCAAAAATAATTTACTGGGACATTGAAATTTTTTTTCAATGTGAAAAAGATGAGCAATCTCAAATTTGCACATACACGTGCACAGGCTTACCAACAGACTAGGATATGCTGGCCTTCTAGCACGAACAACATTTTCTAGCACGAACAACATTGGCTTTCTTGCATGCCTTTGTCTGGAAATATCAAACTTGACACTGAAAGGAAGTGTATAGAATAACTTGATTTTTGCTATTTCCTTGGTCTTAACATGCCAGCTTAATTATTCTTTCTTGGAGATCTTGTGTTCCTCTGTTAATTTGTTTTATTTGTCCTTGTTATGATATAAGATTATCAATTGATTGTATGAACAAAATATTCCTTTTGTTTTGAAGGTTTGATGTGGACATTTCTGGCGGAAGGTCATTCAAGGAAAGTAGTTTTACAGAGGCAGGTAAGCCATTTGCCTATATGTCAATGTAAAAAGTTCAGTCTACTTGTTGGGACTTGTATCCTGATATCCCCATATCAAGAGTACCGAAATTTTTTGTAAGCCAAATGTACTGTATCTTCTTCTGTGTGTAGTATACCATTTAATTTAGTAATCAAACATTCTGTTGTCATAAATTGTTGGATGCTCCTGTTCATTTGGTTTGCCACGCGTCTGCTATAAAGTGCTATGCAAATTTTTTAACACTAGTGACTTTGTAACTTCAAGCTTGCTGACTTATGACAGACAAGGGAGAATGTAAACCAGATATTCTGTTAATGGCTTAAATATTTTATACTTACTTGCTAATCTGGAAATCTAATGATCTCCTACCTGGGGGTTGTAATTACGTTCCCTTCATTTTGGCTGAGAATGAAAATATTTCCATTGGAATGGTTGACCAGCTTGAATAATAAAACGTTCTTTCATCAGCAGAAACATCATTCTAACTAGCTAGTTTTTCAGGTAAGGATATTGTTGCAGTAGACAGCCCTGTTGGACGTTTGGGCCTGACAGTTTGCTACGATTTGAGATTTCCAGAACTTTACCAGCAACTTAGGTTCCAACATGAAGCGCAGGTACAAGCGGATTTCTTAACATTTTGGTTCGTTGTTTCTTTAGTATCTAACATTTGTCTTTCTTGCATTATGTTTTGTAGGTTCTATTGGTTCCTTCAGCGTTCACAAAAGTAACTGGTCAGGCACATTGGGAGATTCTTCTTCGTGCACGTGCAATTGAGACTCAATGTTATGTATGCAATCTAATTTCACCTCAGCTTAACTCAATCAAGCTTTAGTCCCAAGTCTTGGCACATCTTATTTGCTATCTTGTGTTTTTTGGCCCCATGTGGGAATGACATGATGAATGCTTTATCAGGTCATAGCTGCTTCACAAGCTGGAAAACATAGTGATAAGAGAGAAAGTTATGGTGACTCACTGATAATTGATCCATGGGGGACAGTTGTTGGTCGACTGCCTGGTGAGAGAACTGGCTAATTAGTCTACATATCTGTTAGTCAAAAACTTAAGCACAAACTTAATCAATGAATATTTGGTGATCGATTTAATATAAATACTGGAAATTTTACTAAGATTAAGTTTTAAAATCTGCCCTGGTTTTTCCATTTCAGACCGATTATCAACAGGGATTGCTGTTGCTGATATCGATTTCTCATTGATCAATTCTGTGAGATCAAAGATGCCAATTGCCAAGGTAAGTAGTATAGAGTTTGGTAACTAATTCTAGTGTAAGTAGATGCATGGCTGGGTACCTTTACTGATCTGCATGTGTTATAGATATCTGTTGAACCGGAATGTATTTTCTCATAACGTTCAGTCAAATTTTTTGTTCTCAGCATCGAAATCCCATTGATTTCTGGAAGTCCTCTTCTTCTATATGATATTTGAAGGCGATGATGTGAAATCAATCCACTATTATCAGGACTGTACATTAAAGCGACACCGAAATTTTCTTATAGTTGAAAAGGGGATGGTGCATTTACCCTTTTGTTTTAATGTATGCTTGATCTGTGTGCATGTATATGATCTGTAATATCTGAATAGCTACATTCTGGTGCTGTAAGAGGATAAACTATGCATCCGTGTTCAGTAACCCATGCTTATTTTACGAGAACCGAAGTGATTCCTGCCTTTTTCTCTGTATCATGGACATGATGCGAGGAATCAAACAGAAATTAGCTTCACAAGAATAACTTGAAAGTTATCCTGTATCTGGATCTCTCTCAACAAAGGAGTACGCAGTAGTACTATACTAGTTTATTGGGTAATGGGCCTGCCAACCTCTCATTGAGCCTGAATGATCGTTGATTTGGGGTATGCCTAAATGGCACCCCCTAAACTGCAATGAAAGGGTTGTAGCTTAGATCAAATAATAATAGGGGTGTCCTCAGAATCTGAGAGAGATTTCATTGTCGTAGGTCAGCCCAACCGCAGCCACAAGAAGTGTGCTGCGACAAGTGGAAGTTTTCTTTTCTAAGTGCACCTTTATTTAATTTAATTTTATTATTTATTTTCTCGCTGTTTTCACAAGTTGACGAGAGGTATTGCGTTGGTGATACTACAGCATGTATTAAAGTGTATTTACTAGCATAGCATTTAGTTGCTAATAGCCATGGCCCATGGGATTTCTCAAAGGCCAATCCCCAAAAGAACAGAATATTACCACAACATCCTCATTATCACCAATTTGTATCTCTTTATTAGCCGACAGGATGCATCTCAGCCAGCAATAGTTGTGTTGAAGTCTTTGAAAATTTGCAATTGGAAGGTAATATCATCACAAACAAATTCTTTTCAAGATTGAAAGTAATGGGAATCTCTTCTTTTGTCAAAGCAAACAAACCCAATACACACTGCTGTAATTGCTATTGTCTTGATTATTAATTCTTAAATGTTTTGATCAATAACATACATTTTAATTCCTATTGTTCAGTCAATATACTTTAACTCTGTAATGAAGCTCGAAGTTTGCAGAGCATGAGAGTGAAGAGTATGCACAAGAACAAAACCTATAAGGAAACTCATAAAGATAAGTATGAAGAGTTAAATAAGAATCGAGTCTAAAATGTGAGAGAGACCAAGGTATAATTTTTCTGTAAGAAACCAATGTCATAATCTCCGAGGAAGAGAGCAGAGATTGTGATAATTTTCATTTCATTCTATCCGATCATAATATTTCCCCATCAGCGAAAGCAATCCAACTTGCTAACTATGGCAGGCAGGCAGCCAAGTTTCGCAAGGATCTCAATACAGATTCAGACAGCATAACGTGCTGTAGCTTCTGCTAAAAACCCAGATCACATCATTGCTAGATTCATTCTGCCATTGATTTAGTAAGAAATTTGATCATACATCATAGTGAAGCATTTGAGAAAAAAGAACTTACAATAAATAAAAACTGGGAGGCAGTGCTGTGGTATAATCTATATGGCATATACTCCTCCGCCGCTTTATTCTTCTTCTTCTGTCAGTATTAACTGCAATGTAAACGTTTGATAATTTAACAAAAGAAATTTAATTTTAGAGTCTTATTTTATTAAGTCAATATACTTTTTATAAATCGACAGTCATTGACTAATGCATGTATAATAATTCGTACATAAATCTTAAACAATTCATCTCAGATCACTCATTGCTGGCGAGTCACACACAGTCATGCCAGGCGCTAACTTAGTCCGAGTCGCCGTCGATCAATGCCCTGGCCCCCAATTTCGCCACCTGCTCTTGCCTTGTCAAAGTAAAAATATCATTCACTTCCAAGTATTTATGTAAATTTTGTTTTCGTATTCTTATTCTGTGAAAACTTTTGAAGTAATTATTTGATTAAGCGTAATCTTGGCTGGTTGAGGCATGCCGATGAAGGGACGTGTATGTGTTTAAAATCAGATTAGCTTTATGCTGATATTATCTGACTCTGATTATCTAGTTGTTTTGGTTTATGGTCTACTTTTAACTAATTTGAGAGAATATATGCATATCCGATTACAGGAAGCAGCTTTTGCTGGGGCAAAACTTCTCCGCTTACCCGAGAACTTCTCCTTTGCGGGTGGCAAGAGGGACAGTCTCAAATTTGCGGAACCTTTAGATGGACCAATAATGCAAGGATACTGCTCTCTAGCTAGGTGGCTTTTTGTTTGTTTAGTCTCTTCGCCATTTTTATTTTTATTCCGTAAAGAATTCTCTGTTTCAGTTCAAGAATATTGTCCCAATGTTCCCATGCATTTATTTGAACATGGCAGAGAGTCCGGCATTTGGTTGTCACTTGGAGGCTTCCAAGAAAAGGGATCTGATGATGCATACTTGTGTAACACACATGTTGTGGTTGACGACACTGGAAATATTCGAAGCACTTATTGGAAAATGCACTTGTAAGATCCTTAATTTCATACTCTCAAAGAAAATGTGTGTCTGATTCCGTAACTTCACTCTTATTCCTTGATCTTGATATGCTTAGTGTTTAATTATTCTGTCCCGAATCTCGGTGTCAACGTTTTGATTTGTCCTGATTATGATATAATAAGATCTTTTGTTTTTCAAGGTTTGATGTGGACATTCCTGGTGGAAGGTCATAAAAGGAAAGCTGTTTTACAGAGGCAGGTAAAACTTTTGCCTACATGTCTAATGGAAAAGCTTCAGTACACTCGCTGACATCCCAATAGCGAGGGGATAGAATCGAAACTTTCCTGTTAAATTTCATGCTTTTCTGGTTGATTTGGAAATCTTATGATCTCTCACTTGGGTTGGGGGTTGTAATTATGAGAACTTTAATTCTGTTGTCTGCAGAAATTAAACATCAATATCTAAATAAGCAGTGTTCTCAATCTCAGGTAAGGAAATCGCCATAGTGGACAGCCCATTTGGACGGTTGGGGCTAACAATGTGCTATGATTTAAGATTTCCAGAACTTCACCAGCACCTTAGGTTCCAACATGAAGCTCAGGTACAAAACAAGTGGATTGATATTTTAACTCTTAGTATTTACATATCTAACATTTGTCTGAACTGTATGTCTTGCATTAGTACAGGTTCTATTGGCACCTTCAGCTTTCACTGAACAAACTGGTCCAGCACATTGGGAGATTCTTCTTCGTGCACGTGCAATTGAGAATCAATGTTATGTACGGAAATATCTGTCTAGCTAGTTTCACGTCAGAAAGAGCCCATGCTTAATTATTTGTTATTGTTGTTCTAATGAATAATGGTGCTTTAATTAATAGGTCATTGGTGCTTCACAAACTGGAAGGCATTATGAAAAGAGTGAAAGTTATGGCGACTCCATGATAACTGATCCATGGGGGACAATTGTTGGTCGACTACCTGGTAATTAACAACTCGCTAATTATAATTAGTCCAAATATTTCTTTTCTTAGATCAAGAAGTAATTAAACTTCAGTAACATTCCTTTCAAAATCTGGTACGATTTTCTTGTTTCAGATCAACAATCAACAGGGATTGCTGTTGCTGATATCGATTTCTTATTGATTGACTTAGTGAGATCAAAGATGCCAATTGCTAAGGTAAGTTGTCTGGACTTGTTCAACAAGTTTTAGTGCATGCATGCATGCATGGAAATGCAGTATTTAGTTAGAAATGGTATGGTTTTTCCAACAACGTTCAATCCAATTTCCCATTTCAGCATCGGATGCCCATTGATTTCTGGAAGTTCGTCGTCTTCTTCTTCGCTATAATTTCCTAACCACACTGAATTCTTCTTGTGGTTGAAAAGAGGGATGGCATATTCACTCTTTTGACGTGCTCTTGAATTGGTTGCATTTGTATGGTATTTAAGATCTGAATAACGTTCCAGTGCTGTACTATTCAGTAGCCTACGCTTACTCTTGAATTGGTTGCATTTGTATGGTATTTAAGATCTGAATAACGTTCCAGTGCTGTACTATTCAGTAGCCTACGCTTATTTTCCATAATACAGTGATTTCTTCATTTTCTTTTATTTCATGGATATGGTACGAGCAATCAGAACGGAAGAGTTGAATAAATATATCTGTATATATGTACATGCTCTGCCCCAACCTGAAAGGTACTGTTACCTGCATGCATGTATCCGGAATAAAGTCAAAATGTACAAGTTCACTCAGGTAATGGACCCGCCAAACACCCATTGGATTTGAATGATAGTTGCTTTAGACAGAATCCGAATGCAACCCTCTTATGCCTGAGTGCACCTACATGCACTGCAAGGATTGGACCTTCTTCAGAGAAGTTCGTAAATGACATTATAATGAACCGACAGGTTGCATCTCAGTGGAAAAAAGGTTCTGCTTATGCCTTTAAAAATTTGCAATTGGATTGGCTTGGAGTAGATCATCGCTATCTGTAACAGTTAAAAGATGCAGACTTCTTTCAAGATTGAAAGTAAGGGAGAATCTCTGCTTTTCCGAAAGCAACTCGTACACACTGCTGCAATTGCTTTTGCGCAACAAAATCTGAACTAAAGAAGCCCAAAAACTTTATATATGTATATATATCAAACACAGATGAAAACATCAGACAGGAAAACAATGCAAAAATTTTCAATGAGGAGAGCAAACATTCTGATCAATTTCATTGTGATCATCACTATTATTTCTCCTCTAGCAAAAGCAAACCAGCCCACCAACCGTGCCAGCCAAACTTCCCAAGGAAATTGCTCTTACACAATTCAGATTGAGACAACATGTGCACCTTCTGCTGATACCACAGATCATACAAGTGTTAGGTTCAGTGATTCATCAGGAAATTTGATCATAGTGAAGCATTTAAAGAACCCCAAGTTGTTAAATGCTCAAGAAAATGATTTGAAGAAGAATCCAGAAGGAGAAAATGTAGGGTTCCAATTCAAGAGATGCAGCATAAGCAGTTTTGAGGCAAAGGGAGCATGCATGAAGAAAAGTGTATGTGCTTTGTATCTTAAGAGAGTTGGATCAGATGATTGGAGACCAGGCTGGGCTAAAGTTCTCCGTCAAGAAGAAAGTGGGAGAGAAGTGCCAGTTTCTTACACATTCTATTTCAGGACATTTGTGCCTGAAAATGCGTGGTATGGCTTTGATTATTGTCATTCTAGAGAGGATTTAATGCCTCATGTTACATCTTTTGGTGGGGAAAACTAGTCTCGGCTCTTGATTTAATACATATATTAGCAATGCTGTTTGATATCAGCTCCTGCTGCTTATAATTAATAAGCCCTCCAAATATCTACTCGTGTTATATTAACTTTTGTTCTAAAAGCTTGTTAGCAGAATCTTACCAAGTCAAGTACTCAACATTCCACAAGCAGATCCTGGGAGCAGATTGCCATCCTAATGACCCATCCAGGCCTAAACTGTTAAAAAGACCCCAGAACCATGGATGTATGAAATACCATAGAAAATTAAAATCATAGCAGAACATCAAATCTACGTGACACTTTCTTTTGTGCTACAATTCACTATAACAAACGATAGACAAAAATCATGGTGCATCAAACTGGTAAGTAACTGGATAGCTGAGATAGTTGCTCAACTATTAGTTGGAAGTCAAATTATGTCTTCAAAGGCAAATAATACAACGTTTGGTGAAACTTCTGCAGAATTATATTGACATGTCTATGGAGTCAAAATCGCAACATCTTCGAGCCTGAATTACCCAAAATTAATCAAAAATTTGGAAAATGAAACAACAGTACGAGAGAAGAGAACATCGAATAATCAACAATGATGATATCAAGTTCTATAAACCAATAAAAGGAAAGTATGGAAAATGAGAGATTCAGAGGAGATTAGCACAATTGCAAACTTCCATATTTCTTCTTTCGGTCATTTCAGTCAGTAACCCGCTACATACATATATATGAACTGCTATGTTACAAAAGAATCAAGGTGTATTCATTTTCACTCCCTGTTCTTCGTTTTTGTTTCCAACAAGAAAAAGAGAAAGGAAAAGATAAAAAGAAAAAGAAAGCCATCTCAAGAACATATGTTCCAAAAGTATAAGACTATGAACACTGTCTACCATCCAACCATTTGGCGATCATTACAGCAGGAATTCTCGCATGGAATCTGGGCTGGCAAGGAGATCAAAAGGTTTGCGGCCTAGGGTGTCTTTGAGTATTGTAATTTGACCTTCTTTCAGAAGAATGTCCTCATCCAAGGCTTCTATCTTTTTCTTCAATATGTTAACCTCCGCGTTCAGTAGCATATTCTTCTCACTGTACTGCTTCACTTCCTCCCACATCATGTCTCTCTCCTCGGAAACTTTAGGCAATATCCCCTTCATGATTTTTAATTCCTTTGCCGAGTCTTGGAGGTCTCTTTGAAGCTGGGCTATGTTCTCATCTTTCTTCAACATCTGTCAAAAACAAAGGAGTTTCAGAATCTACCATGCAGATTTTGATTGTTAGTGAAGATATTTTGCAAATGGAAGCACATGTGCCAGTGCCACAAAAATTTGCTAAACATATCCAAGGATTCTATTATCTTTATCAGGAAAAATAACACTAAAAAGTTGAAACCATCAACCTTCATAAGGTTCTGTATGTCCCTGCCAAATTTTACTACTGCTGAATTTCATAACCTCCTATTATAATTACATTCCACATATCTGACCTGACTTTTTCCAAGTTTCAAATAGAGCACTTCATAACATAACTTCACCCTGTATTTGTAAGTTGAAGTTATAACCAATCCTAGTCACATCCAGAAATACATAAAAGCAAACAAAAAGCACCACATAACTTTTAATGGTGCCAAATAAGTTACTTCATGGAGAATCATGTGCCACCACTTGTAGTAAATCTACCTCATACATTCTCAAGTGTTAACATATTTGCATATGGTAAAACACACACATCAGCTGTGTTGAAGTCAAATAGCATTAGAAAAAAATGATACCGAAGGTCACCTGAAGTTCAAGATCTTTTGACTTATGGGTACTGGAAGAAAGGTTGTCCAGGGCATTTTGGACTTCGCATCTGAGAATGTCATTACCTCTCACTGCTGTTGCTAGTTCTGCTTGCAACTGCTCAACTTCCAGCTCTTTAGAGCACAGCTTCTCCCTTAAAAGACTGGTCAATAAAGTTTCTGCTTTCAGCTCAGATCTCATAATTTCCTATATAAGTAAAAGAAAACATCAACAATAGCATCGAAATAGAAGTTCAATTAGCAGCATAACCCAGCACTTGCATCAGCTAAATGAATGTATAAAGTAATACATTATGGTATTATAGAATGCAGGTTCAACTTAAATGTACATATTGGAATCCTTAATATCAGCATCCTTTATTCAAGATAACCAACTTGGAGGACTGGCTTTTAGATTTCACGAGAAACTTACCTCTGGCACCAGATCATTTGCCTTCCCAGACAAATTGGCATCAATGTGTAATGACTGAGATTTTGAAGCAACCAGACTGGACTTCTCATGCAGCAACCCAGATATATTCTGCAAACTTCTTGTCAGGCTTTCAATTCCACGCTTAAAGCCCTGAACCTTCATGTCAGATTCAACCATGAATTGAGCATCTAAGCCATTATTGATGAATTCTGTACCCTGCTTGGTTTCTGGAAGTTGGCCTGCTCTCCCCTTGACAAATTCTAGCAACTGAGAACATAATTGGGTGCTCTCATTTAGCATTGTTAGTCCTTGATTTTGCAAGCAGCGTATACGTGTCCACAATTCCTTATCTAGCTTAACAGTTAAAGCAGCACTTTCTTTCCCACTGCCTTTTAGGCGTTTCAACAAGCTTATATTCTCGTGCCGAAGTGAATCAACCTCAACCCTGTAAGATTCAACCTCCCTTCTCAATGACAATTCTGTTCCTGTCAACCTCATTTGCTCCATTTGCAGCATAGCCACATGCTTATCAAACTTCTCCAAAGCAAGCTTATCGCCTATTTCGTCACTGAATCCTTCTCGCAGTCCAGCAATTGTCTTCTCTTGTTCACTGCATGTTCTCAACAATCTTGCAATAGATTTTTGCAAATCTTTGCACTCCATCTCCTTCTCTTCAAAATTACCTTTAATGCAATTAAGATCTGCCTCAGTGGCTCTATACTTTTCTCTCAATTCAGAAACATTTTGTTTCAGATCTCGATTCTCTTCACTGCATTCATCAACCCTTGTTGACAAGTCCTTAACTTGTTGCTCATAATATGCTATCATGCTTCTTCTCTCCGTTTCCCTCTCATTAATAGAAGAGACTTCCCTCTGGAGGGAGACATTCTGCTCCGCAAGCTCTCTAACCCGCTCACGAAGCCTCTGCTCTTCCATCCGATATTTCTCAAGCTTGAATGACCAGTCACTTGACCTTCTGTCTAACTCCTTCTCCAACCCTGACTGCAGCTCAACATTTTCCCTCTCTAGTCTTTTTGTTCTTGACTCCAATTCAGCATTTGCCAGGCTAAGTGCTTCCTTTGCAGAGGCCCTTTCTGCAATTCTTGATTGTAAAAGACCAGAAACCTCAAGTGCCAAATTCATCTTCTCCTCAGTTAGGCTTCTAATGGTCCGAACCAAAGCTGGCACATCAAACCCAGCATCACAAAGAAAATTTTCATGCTCAAGTTCTTCAGAAAGAACCATGACCCTCTCTTCAGCTTCTTTAGATCGTTTTTGTAATTCCACATCTACATCCCCTTCAGTCGCAACTGAGTTCAGACCTTTGCATTGATCTCCAAAGAAACTGTTCTGGTTCTGCAGGCCTGCAAAATCATCCTTCTCATATTCATTAACAGTTTCATAGGGATCCCCCAATGAATAACTTTTTCGAGCAGACACATCTGAATTTGAATCAGAACATCTGTTCATAGAACCACAATAGACATCTTCAATGGTGATCGGAGTGTCGTGGTCAACTTCCTTTGCACTTGATCTGGGAAGAACATGAGTCTGGGATAGTCTTTCAACTACATTCTTTGCAAGACTGCGAGGAGATTCATGCCTAAATCCATTCTCCTCCCAATCTCTAGATGAGAAATGGAGATGGGTTGGTTTAGCTTCCCGAAATGAATGAGACTTTGGTTTACCTTTGACAGTCTCCGTTAGTGAAGTGGGAGCTGCATACTGAACTCGTGGAGGCAGCCTTCCACCAAAATTTTCGTTTTTGTTTCCATTATAGTTTCTCTGAGGAGAACAGTTTGTGAGCCTGCTCCTTTCCTGTTGCTGTTCTCCATCTATGTACCGGTCCAAAATTTTAGTTGAGACATTACTGGAGGATGAGCTTCCCGAAGAATCATGGTGAGTTCTAGATGAACTAGAACATGGCCTCTCCAATCCATGTGCATTTGAAACAGTTGCCACTTCATAATGTTTTTCCCTCGATTGCCTTTCAGGAGTGAGCGCCCTACTTCGTCTAGCATAACCACAAATGGACCAAATGAGTCTCAGGGAGTATTTTCAATAGAAATTAGAAAAACAAGGCTCTGTACATAATCTCTAATGTTTTTCTTTTTTTATAAGATAAGATTGTCACATGTTCATGCTGTTAAAATAGACTTAAATCAAATGCCTTACCTAGGCGAATGATTGTAATGCTGATTTAGTGCTTTTGAAATAGACTTAAATCAAATGCCTTACCGTGATGAACGATTGTATTGCTGATGTAGAGCACTGCTATTAATACTAGAAGGAGATCTACTTTGATCTCCTGAGCCAGAAAAATTCCTTTGTCCCAGCCCATCTACAAGAAATGCTGCTGATGACAATGAGCGACTCCTTCTAAGACCTGCATTGGTACTGCAGCTCTGACTATCAGACATTTGCTTCCTGGACTTTGAAAACAGACCCCTGGAGCTGTGGAAACTGTTCTCAGACTTGTCACCAGATTGACAGTTCACCGCACTTCCCAGCAGGTTCTCCCAGTGAACTTGCTTCTCTGTTGATGGTGGAGAAACAGAGTTGTTGTTTCCATTATTGGAGGACGATCTGAAAAAGAATAGCTTCTTCATCTATAATATTGAAAAGCAACTGCTAGCTGTAGTTCATGAATATATCAAGTCCTCTCAATCTTGATCTGTTATAAAAGGTTCTGGAAATGATGGGATCTCACAAACCTGAAATTAAAATACGCAACCAAATGACTTTAAAAAAAAAAAAATAAGAGAAAAGGACACTAACACATTCAAACACAATTAAGATCACTTAAGAGAGTGGATAAGTTAAAGGCAAATAAAAGACAAATACATTTTGATTCAGAAACAAGTACATACAGCTCATATCAAGTTCCTTACATTAAGTTTCAAAACCCAATTGAATGAAAAGAAAGCATGCAACAATGCAATAATAATATTATTGGAACCTCAAGAAATTTAGGTAAGTCAATGTGAAATCAAGTTGAATTGATATCTTGGTTATAAGAAGAAAACCCATATGTTTAAAGTAACAGTAAAACAAGAAGAAACAAACACATACATAGAATACACTTCAGAAATCCATCCAGACTCGTAGGAATAATCGATATCACAGATTTCTAGCATTTTCAATCTTACACTTGCCGTAAAAAACCACATATACATATTCAAGAAGTTGTTTATATCACTTTTTTCAAACCAAAAAAAAAAGAATCATAAATCCTGTACAAAAAAATGCAATATAAATCAAATGAACAAAAGATTAACTTTCTTTTGAATTAAAACTAAAGAGTAACTTAATGTACTTTTTTATGAGAACTGGTTATGACATGTCTGCTTCTTGTATTTTTTGAATTAAACATCCATCTGTGTTTGAGTTCGGATTGGAATTTTGATTCAGTTGAAGAGCAAGCCTATTTTTTACTGGTTCTAAGGCTAGCTGTTCTAGCGGTTGACTCACTTCTTTCAAATTGTTTCTCCTTTAAGAAAAGGCAATGAAGATAAAACACGAGCTCGTTTGATAGCAATAATTGTTCTTTTGAGGTCTAAAGAGGAGGGAATCTACGTTTTATTTTAGAAAAAATCAGTAACAGAGCAAAGATTTGAAAGCCATTATAGCTTTAACAACCCGTCTCTCTTTCCAAACAATTAGTTCAACAAATAAACTAAATATATGATTAAAATATTCAAAAGATAAGTAAATAAACCAAATCGAAATAACAACTAAGTCAGAGCTTCCGCTCTGTCCAATCTTTACGCAGAGCCTACAAAAGATTACCTTCTGGAAAAAGACTACACTACCCTCGTCATTTTCATCAGTTCTTAAACCCTAAAAACCCTTGTTTGCTCGATCAGTGCCAGCAAACCACAAGCCAATAATAAATATAAAAAATGGAAACACTTTCACAACAATCTGACACAAACAGACACAAAAAGAGAAAAAGATGTAACTAACAAAAACTTTTTACTATGCAACATCACGGAAACAAGAAAATATAAATTTAATCTAAACATTTTGCTTCGCAACAAATGATTTCAAGAAAAAAAAAAAAAAAGGAATAACAAAATGTAGACATTTAACTTTTCTTTCCCTTTCCGTTTCCTCAAATTTTCTAGGCAGCCAAACAGACTCTGGAAAAGAGACAGAGATATGCAGAGAGAGAGAGAGAGTAAGACTCACAAACTTCCTTCTTCTCAAACGGTCAGAAATTTGGTTACCAAGACAATAAATTAAAAATTCATTGGAACTATATTTTGCTTACCGTTAATGATCAGAAAATCTCCTAAAACAATTCAAAATTCAAACAGAGAGAGGGAGAATTAAGTAAAATCCAACTCATGAAACCGAAACTCAAGGGAAATGATGGTAATTAAAGCAAGGTGATAGTGAGAATCTTACTCAGTCGTTGGTTTAGCGGCGTCAAAGGCCGGCGCCTGGAAAAACGTTACAGTTCGGTTTCTGAAAGACTAAATGACGGTGACGGCGAATATTCAGCCGTCAGTGGAATTTACACAGATGAGAATGAGGATGTTTTCAAGTGTTTGTTCTTTGGAGAGACAAAAACTTGTGATTTAATGATGATAAAATTAAAGAGGAGAGAGGGAAAGGGCCAATAGGAAAAGAGTTTGCTGCGGTGTCGATGTAAAATATAGACAGACTAAAGGGTAATATAGTAAAATAAGCAGTTTTTAAAATTTTTTGCTACGGATGTGAGGTGGCGGAGGAGCGGGGGGTTTTCGGGGTTCAAATATCGTGCGTTCGAGTGCAAGGAAACTTACGTGGGTCCCTTAATTTGGAAAGGGGCAGGGAAAGCATGCGTTATCTTCCACTTCGATTGACAATTGTCAATCTTCGTTTACATGGGTCCCGTAACTTTAACGTGACAAATAATCAACATTTGATATTTTAAAAAAATTATTAGATAAAACGACTTTATTATAATTGTATAAATAATATAATAAAAATATTTAATTATTAAAAAAAATAAAAATAAAATTTATAAAATTTTATTTTCAAGTCTTCTCGTAATAAATCATATGGCACTGGCTAGTTCCAGAATATGTGTTTTGGAAGTCTGATTAGTTAACCTAATTACTCTATAATTGACTTGGTTAGGTCCTCTTGAAAATTACAATGTCGTTTTTCATCATGTGTGTGATTATTGAGGGGGCATTTTGTCTGTTAATAATTGTAGCTTTTTTCGCATTCCAAGAATAATCATCCCCGCTTTTCCAAACGCAAGGTCACAACTAAGTCAATATACACGTACCATTACCAAAATTACAACATCAACGAAACGAACATTGCAATATCCAGCCGGTATCCAAAACAAAAAGAAGAATTACAAATTACCGTACCTTATTATATTAATAATTTACACTAATTACTATTTCCACGTTCAATTCCCGAGGATCGCATGCACATATGCGTAATGTCCTGTGAGAAGATACACTGCAGCGTAATATTATTTGAGAGATTCGCAATGTCAACTCCAATTACGAGCATTAATTTTGTTATTATAAAAGTGAGTGACATAATTTTGTTATTTTGTGAGGGGTCAGTGAAGCCGCCGCTCTTTAGCGGTGTCGATAAGCATTGTATCGCTGCTTATAATCATGAGCGCGGGCGGCGGTTTGACAACTCAGATAGCATGTGAGATTTGCCTTTCCACAAGCAGTTGCAGTTGGTGCACAAATGGAGCCATCGGCATTCAGTTGACAGTGCCGTGCGACAGCTTCTCACCGCACTTGATACAGTGCACCAAGGTGCAAATTTTGCATATGTCTGCTATCGCTGTGAGTGCCTTTATCGCTAGCAGGTGGACTCTCAATGATCACTTTCGTAAATCACGTGTCTTTGGTCTCTCCATCAAAAACTAACCAAAATTTACAAAAAAAATAAAAATAAAAAATCAACTCACCAAAGTAATATTAAGAGTTATTTATATATTAAAAAAAAAAAGAGAAATGGACGATATTTTGAAAATCCAATATAAAAATCGTTTTATTCTGAAAAAGCACTTATAGACAAGCACTTCTAGATACGAGGACAGTATATGATTGAATCACTATCGTAAATTCACTTACCAAACAAGCCCCAAAAATCCCGAAACGACGCCGTTGTGCTATTTCCCGGTGCCCAGTCTCTTTCTGAATCGTGAGAAGCTCTCGTCTTCTCTGCACTCCACACACTTAAAAATCGTCAAATTCCCCAAAATTCATCGAATCCGCCTGGCAATGGAAATTGATTCCCTTCCAAACGGGAACGGAGCCGCCGCCGCCTCTCCGACGGTGAACACTGTCCCTCCCGCCGCAGCGACGACGCCGTTTTCAAAACTGACTCAATTAACCGAAGCTCTAAAACTGGAGCACCAATTTCTAAGAGTGCCGTTCGAGCAATATAAAAAGACGATACGGGCAAACCACCGCTCCTTCGAGAAAGAAGTCACTTCTGTTATTTCTGGCGTCGCTGACTTGGCCGATTCTGATAACTTTTCCAAAGACGAAGCCGTTAATCACCTTACCTCTCTCGTTTCGAGACTACAAGGACTCAAAAGGAAGGTTAGTTTTATAATTAGGTCTGAAGTGAAAGTTTTCCAGTTAGTCGAGGCCATATCAGATATCAATTTGAATCAATTGATCGTGTAATGATTCAATGATTATGTGCATAATTATGAAACTATTGAATTATTTATATAAGTTAATCGAAGGTGAGTCGGTTATGAAATTCTTTTTTTTTCCTTGTAATCTTTTTGATGGAGTGTGATTTTCGGTTTAGTTGTGTGAATCAGTAATTGAATAAGCTCTTGATAACAGCTTAGATGCATTCGGCGAGCTTCAAACTCTTTGGAGATTGAATATGTGTAAATAGCACGATTCAGATTTTCTTAGGCTGAGTCTGGTAACATGGAATGCTATGGAGATGGAATTGGGAACAATTGGATCCCTAAATTTCCAATGTTTAAAAAAGAACATCTTTTTTACAATAAAGATTTGGGTTACATATGGAAATATCTTTTTGGGTTCAAATTGCATGCGAAATTTTTGCTTGATATTGATGTCTTTAGGATTGGTTTCTAGGGGCTGAGGTAACATCTTTGATATCTTTAGGCAATCATTGACTGATCAAGCTGAGCAAATTTAGACCCGATTGATGAATAAGACCTACAAGTTCATTTATTTATGGTCTGAGATTAATAGATATTTGGATCTTTATGGCTGTGATTCATGTATATGTGGATCTCTCAGTTGGAAGAGGGAAGTAGAACAGAGCACTTGCAGGCACAGAAATGTCGAGCTCGACTCAATCACTTGGAATCAGCAGATGCAGAAAATTTGTCAGAATGGAATAACACACGACTGAAACGGATTCTTGTAGACTACATGTTGCGGATGTCATATTATGACACTGCAGAGAACTTGGCAGAAAGCAGTAATATACAGGTTATCTTACATGCCTGTTCATTTTTGTAAGCTGCTGCTTGTTTGGCATTCTTTCCTGTGGGTGCTCATGGTTCTTGCAATTTTTTTTTTTGAAATTATATGGGGGTTACTATTAGATAATGATATTATCTAATTTTTGTTATTGGATTTTACATATTTTAAAATTATTCATTTACCACAAATTATTCATACTATGATTAAAACCCATCATGACTTCTGGGGTTTGATGTTTTTTTCCTTGCTTTTTTGGCATGGGAGGGCATTCCTCTTATTTATCATGTGTCAACGACTTCTAGTATTGTCTAATTGCACAGATCAGAAATCTAATCAAAGGTCCAGCGGTGTCAATTCATGGATTATGTTCATATATAGTATAGTCTGTTATTGTGCTTACAAGTGTGCTGGTATTACAATTGATCTTCACATGCCAGGATCTTGTTGATATTGATGTATTCCAAGAAGCAAAAAAGGTTATTGATGCTCTTCAAAATAAGGAGGTGGCTCCTGCTTTAGCCTGGTGTTCTGATAATAAGTCAAGGTTGAAGAAGTCAAAGGTACTTGCTGCCAATTTTCGGTCCATAAGTATGGTTAAAAGAGCGTCCCAGATAGAAGCATTATGTTCTGCAAATCTTTTTATTACTGGTTGCTGATTCTCGAAATCTGGATGAACTCCAAGAGTAGTCCATATCGTTTGACTATTATAACATGTTTGATTAATATTTTCATACAGTAATTCCAGTATGAGATTAGAATTGAAATAAAGGAGTTGAAATTGTCTTTCCCCACAGCATTATTTAATATTTATCATATCCCATGCTTACTGTATTACATGTCATAAATATTTAGCATAGATGGGTGAAGTTTTTGAATCATCCATGACCCGAAAATTTAAACTATTTGCTTAGATGATGAAAAAACTGATTTAAATTTATTCTTAAGGTTCATGAAATTATGAAACTGTGATTTCAGTCTAATTCATGGTTCATTGTGGCAATGCTGATTATTGTTATCATTATCTCTCTCTTTTTTTGGGCAGAGCAAATTTGAATTTCAGTTGAGACTTCAAGAGTTCATAGAGTTGGTACGAGCTGAAAATAATTTGCGTGCCATTACTTATGCTCGAAAGTACCTTGCGCCATGGGGAGCTACCCATATGAAAGAATTGCAGCGGGTGATGGCAACCTTGGCTTTTAAGAGTAATACTGAATGTACCACATACAAGGTGAACTCTATCTCTTGGAAGAACAATCTTTATATGCATGCAGCTCGTGATCATAATTCATCATGATACTTGGTCAAAGTTTTAGTGCTTAATATGAACTCCCCACTGCTTTTGTTTCCTTATCCAGTGTTTGTACAAAGGCTGGCTGTGCAAGAGGTTGTCCTACCTTTTTCATTCAGTAGCCTCTTTCAGATATGAAGGCTGGCCTGTAGTACAATAACCTGAGATTCTCTTTACTACCAATAGGAAAATTCTTGGTTGTTCATATGTACATGCATCCATAAATATGTGTCAATATAAATGCTTACGTACATAAATTCATTGGTTTTTGATTGGATTAATGGAGACTATTAAACTTTTCTTCCTTGAGAACTTTGCTGACCGGTCTTGTTTTTGTTTGGGAGCTGACATTTACAAGATAGACTAGTACAATTAATTGATTTCTGTTCTTTTGCTTTCCAGGCTTTATTTGAACCAAACCAATGGGACTTCCTGGTGGACCAATTTAAACAGGAATTCTGCAAGTTATATGGCATGACACTAGAGCCATTGTTAAATATTTATCTGCAAGCTGGCTTATCAGCCCTAAACACTCCGTATCCTTAACTGGCGATTTAATATGTGATTATCTGTTAGCTGCATCTTTACATACACAAGGTAGCTGGTGGCCTAGGTGTGCTTACAATCATGAGAATCTAATACTCAGACCTACATAAGGACCCTCTCATGCCAGTATACATGTTTTATGAGTAGAAGTCAGGAGGAGAGGAGAACACAGGAACATAATCCAAGTTTTATACATGGTAATAAACACAATCAGATTGTTTTGGGTGCTTTGAACTTTAGTATTCTGTTTGTCATGCTATTAAGTATAGTAAGTATTTTTTACTGGAAGGTTCAAAATCATTGTGTTGCAATTTTGTTTGGCTGTGATTCTCTTCTCATAAATCTGTTTAGGAATTGCTTGCGGTTATAGATCTAATTAAGGGTATGTTTGGTAATGCTGGCTTCCATTTAACTTTGAGAACAAAACTAAAAAAATATTTAGTAACCACCAACTTTTAGTAAGACTCGAAACACCTTTTTCCACTAATACTTGACATCTTGTGATTCTATCTCACAGCTACCATGGCTCCAAAGCCACAACACCTTGATCCCAAACAAACCCTTAGAAAGTCAATCTACAATCTACATACACTTCTCACAATTTTTGTAAATAATGACTAGTGATCAGTTTAGTGGTTTGAAATCTGTAAGTAGCTTTCATTGACAACTAGTGATGACTGTCATCACTTTTAACAAAATATGGAGATGAATTTATGCGTGACACTGAAGTTGTGCCAGGTAGTTGAGAACTTTTCTTTCTGTTCTTGCATTGATTATTGCTTGGATTGTCATCCATGTTCTTTTTTGGCCTTGACCTGATTTAGATACTGTTATGAAGATGAATGCACCAAGGAGGACCCACTATCACAGGAGAGTTTCCGAAAATTAGCATCACCATTGCCGTACTCTAAGCAGCATCACTCAAAGCTTGTTTGCTACATAACTAAAGAGCTAATGGACACAGAGAACCCGCCGCAAGTCTTGCCCAACGGCTATGTTTATAGTTCTAAGGTTTGCATGTTTCTGGTTGTAATTACATAAGCTAATGATCGACAATCTAACAGATTTTTTTACTGTGGCAGGCTCTTGAAGAAATGGCCAAGAAAAACAACGGTAAAATAACCTGTCCGAGGACAGGCTTGGTATGCAATTACTCAGACTTGGTCAAGGCCTATATATCATAAATCTGCAGTCTCTGGAATCTTTATTGATTTGAGTTCCTCAGATGTTATTGGGGTTTCCTGCTCCGTGTGCGGATGTTCGTCACCTGAAAAATTTCGGCCAATTTGCATGCATGGGTAAATCTTCAGACATCTTGGTATGGGTGTTGGAGACATGCCATTTGTACATATGCTAAAAAACAGTTGTTAAGCGTTGGTCAATGTTGCCGTCTATTCTGCAAGCGAAAAAATAAAGCTAACAGCTTGAATTTGATATGCCCTGAAACGAGCACCGGTTTCTTGTTTGGTTAGTTTGCTCCGTGACCCCGTTGGTGTGGTATTCTGCGGTGGTGGTTGATGTACGAAAACTTGATTTAGATGACTGAAATGAGTAACCTGGTATTTCTCGACAGTATCTTGATGTTAGTAACAAAAATTATGACTAGTAGGATTTTTTATTGATTGCGATTAGACTGTCAATTTTCAAAATCAACACAGCATGGCATTGCCCACCACATTTTCTCTAATCAGAAACTGCGGGTTCAACTTTTAGTACAGAGCATGCTGTAATACCCTTTGTATAAGAATACCCACAAAGGCTAATCAGGCGTACTGAGGGAATGAAACAGCAGCAGCATACTTAGGCTCGCGTACGCCTGGATCTGCTGTTTATTTCATTCATGCCTTGAAAGCATTGAATTGAAAAGCAGCAAACTGTTCCAGAGACCAACTATTGTCCATAAAAAGTTAAAATCTCTAAGTTATTAAAAATATTTAAAGTTCAAAACTATCAAATACAGAACAGTATAAAATTCTTGCAAATAACTTAAAACAGTCGATGTAGATGTAGAGAGAAACATGCAACCTCAAACGTTCCTAATTTGATTCGCTTCCTCTAGGGGACCCATTATTATAATCATCATCGATTGGGCTCCTGTCATCCCTAGGGATTGGACTAAGGCTGCGGCTCCCGCCACGCCCATTCTCTTCAGCAGGGCTTTTGTAACTCCTATCCTCAGGGCCATCAGCATCATCAACCGGGCTTCTGCTCTTTCCCCTTGGACTGCCACTGTACTCTGATCCATTGATCTGCCTTCGGTCCCGTGGGGATGGGCTACCTTGCTCTCTAGGACTCCTTTCATCTGGTGTTGGACTGCGCTTCCTCCCTCTGGATGGTGGGGGCGAATTTCTGCGCTGCTTAGGGCTCCTGCTATCGCGAGAGCTCCTTGATCTTCTCTCAACACGTTCAAAACTTCTATCTCTCTTCACAGGTGATCGTGATCGACTGAAGAATTGGCAAATCAATACTCCAATTTAATATACAAAATAAGCCCCAAAAAAAGAATCCTCAAACCAAAGAATATGCGAGCTGCAGCTTTTTCATGGCTTTACTTATTGATCTGTGTGAAAACAGAGCCACTCATTATAAATGAAGGATAACATAACATACCTGTCACTCCGGCCTCTGCTGTAGCTGCGGCTCCTGCTTCTACCACGGCGAGGACTAGTTGAATGCGAATAACTCCGACCCCGTCTGTCACACGGAATCATTGTCCAGATGAGCTAAATATCCATCCCTGCTGTAATCGATTTCACTCTGGGTAGACATGCACATACCTCAACTTTTTTGGACTGTTTTGGCAATTTCGTTCTATGTGACCTCGTTCCCCACAGCGATAACACTTATTCTTCCAGTCTCCAGCCTTGCAGTCTCGAGCCCAGTGGCCATCAATTCCACAGTTGAAACAGCGCCCAGATCCGGGAGGAGGGCCTCGACCAAGATACTCACGAGATCCACCTGGACCACGTGGCCCCTAAGCACCCCCCAAAAAAAAAAAAAAAACTTTTAGCATTGGGTAAAACCTTCAAGAAGGTATAAAGCAAGATTGACAATTTGAACACTTTAATTTTTTGTGCCTCATCAAGGTCAGAGACCAATGTATTCTAGTATCCCCTTTGCAATTCCTTTTTTAAAAATTGTTCTAGAATACCTACCCCCCTAGCAAATTCCACAATGATACGGCTTCCATCAACATCCCGACCATTTAAGCTATATCTTGCATCATCAGCATCTCGAGGGTCGCTAAATTCCTGTTATCGTGAGCAAGGGAAAAGAAAACAGAGTACAAGATCATATTTGCAAAACACGTGATTTGACAGAAAAAGATTAATTACACTAGAGGAAAATGTGTGTGGATAATGTGAATGAGAACATGCACAAGTGAGAAAAAGAGAAAAAGGAGGACAATATACGTACAACAAAGGCGAAGTCACGCTTCATATCCACATCGCGTATTCTGCGTAAACAGGTGCCAGAAACAGTAAGGCCATCATGACACAAGTATCGACGGGTTGATACTTCGCCCCTCACAGATGAACTAAACACCACTTTGAGTTTGTTGCCATTTCCATAAAAACACGCAATAACACTACAGAAAGACTCGCCAAATCCACCAAGGTCAACCTCTCACCATAGACCTCCAGGTTAGGCAAAAGCCCAGAAACCTTCAACAAGATCATTCAAGTTAAACCACACAAGACACGTGGAGGGCTGCAACTTTCTCACACATATATTGAAATGTATATTGAATGTCAAGCACTTAAAAGAGCTTGGCCAAGGCTTTGTTGCCTTCCACACAACTTATTGTCACTAAACCCCAGAACCTAATCCGAAGACCATTAATTTACAGACAAAAACCAACAAAACAACCCTATTACCAGAAGGCAAGTGCATGAAAAGAGAGGTTTTCTTCACCATACTTTGGATGAAGATTAGTGCAAAGTGAAGTGCCAAATGGCAAACAAAGAGCGAGAAGGAAAAATATATACTACATGTCAAAAACTACCATTACTCTTATACAAAATTCATAAGAAGCTGTTAGAAAGAATAGTACAGAAAAATATGAACTCAAAGGCACTATCTGAAAGAAGTGCACCAAAACAAGGACTGTTAAGGTTGCTAGTTTAGTTCACTCTGTGAATTCAAGCTGGCACCCATAATGTAATTAACAACAAGAAAAAAAAAACCCTCAAAAACCCATTAAAGAATTATTTTAATTACCTCCCATATCTGCTGAAAATATCCTCAAGGTCACGTGATCTTGTCCGTGAAGCCAGGCGACCAACATAGAGACGCGTACCACCATACCGGTCATCATAGCGAGGCATTTTGCCCTGCAACAAAATTTCTATACTAGTCACGTCACACAGACAGGCAGACACAAGCAGAAAGTTTCCCAGCCTTAATTCAGCATCAGATCATATAAAACACCCAAAGTTCAAAGCTATACATCAAATCCTCTCTTGCAGTACTTCACAAAGAAACAAAAAAACAAAACGACACTACATTTTACAATAACACAACAATCAATTTTGATAGATGTTCACAGCCTCATCCAAAACTCAAAATTTCGATAACAAATATAAAATTCTACGCTAATGACAGAAGCTTATAATATCAACCAACTTTTACAGCCTCAGCTACTCTCGCGCAGAAAATTTTACATACAACCAACAGGAACCCTTGACTCGAAAACATAACAAAAACATAAATAAAACTGACCAAATCTCAACGTTTTTTGTTCGATCAACAAAAAAAAACCAACGAGAACAAGTTCACAATCAATCAAAGAAACTTAGAAATAGAACAGAAGATAACAAACTAAAGTAGGCCAAGCAAGAGAGAGAGAGAGAGAGACAGAGAGAGGCGTACCTGGAGAAGAACAAAAACGAGAGAGAGTCTCTAGAGTGAAAAGAAAGAAACCCTAGATTTAGGTTAATGTGAGAGAAGTTTACTCTCTCCTTTGATTTATAGAGAAGCAACGGATGTGCGTGGATAAGTCAAACGATTCTTTCCAAAAATGCCCTTTGATTTGGTCTTAACTACGATTCTGGCTCTAACCGAGAGGAACGGAATTATTCTTTTCAGTGCGTCTCTGTTGTACCTCTGCCGTCGAATCAAATCAAGCATATCACATACACACTACCAATCAAAGAGTATCAAGGATCACATTCTTTCGAATTCAAGAGAGCGATTTATGCAAGGGCATTTTTAATAATTCAATTTAAATAAAGATTGAATTAGAAAACTTTATACATAATCAATATCAAATAAAATTTGACAATATTAAAGATTTTTGACCAATGTACAATTATATTATTCCAGATTTCAAATTAATCAACGGTGAAAAAGTTCAATGCAAGACACAAGCGTTCAACAGATACTTGTTATTCACAAAATTGCTCGAGGACGCTTGTTCCCTCTACCAAAGAAGATAAACCCACTCAAGAATGCAGCTGAATTGGAAGAGCAAATGAGGGACAATCACTACGGCATTCACCTATCGAAACTTGAGAGGGCATTAGCTGATTTGTTGCGTGCAGTTTATAAGCAGATTTTGCCTATCAGTATCTGACTGAATAAACCAATGCTCTTCTTCTTGCCCTTGTCGTCCCTGCCTATCTCTGTAATCATTTTATCATCAGCAATCGTGAACTGTTTGATGCCAAGGTTGCACAGTAATTCTCCAGCCACGCAGAAGCTGATTTGAGGACACGAAGCTCGCCAGTAAGGAGATCTCTAGCCATTTGCTTCCTAAGAGCAAATCTTTTACACATTGAAGGAGAAGTAACAGGCTCCAGCGACTGTGTGAGCATAAAATTGAAAAGAAATGAGAAACTTGAATACAGAAGACAGGCAAACATTTGTACAAAGTTCTGTTGATACACTTTCTGCAACCTAACCACAAAAATGAACATAACTGCTATTAATCAGATAGCTTCTAAAGTTTGAAAAGGTTGCCTCAACTAATCAATGCGTTGCCTCAACTAAGCAAAGAGTTAAAAGGTTTTCAGTATCTACCTTGATAGAAGCATTATATTCTTCAGTTAATTGAATAATTTGTGATAACAAGATCTGATGTGCCAGGATCTCTTGGCTGCCATTTGTCAGCGGACGCCGGGCCAAGCGGCCATCATTTTTTGCAGCTTCTGTGGCTAACCCACCCAGTTCTGCATATTTATAATCAAAAAACATAAGAGGAGAGTTGTGTTCAAGCGAATACAAGTTCTGAGACATATTAAACAATCTACACAGAAAATATTTAAGATTTAAAAGACCTTGATGGGTGGTGCAACATAAAACACGAGCAAATGCACGAAGTGATATTGGAAGACCCTTCCCTTTTCCTCTTACAGATCTCACTTCCCTATTTGACAATGAAGTTATCAGAGCAGAAAATTAATACTCATGAAATGGTTGCTGAAGCATGCATCCACTGCAGTGTTGACAAAGATAAAAAATTTCTCAAGCTCAGCAAAATGTCACCATTAATGATAGAAGGTAATAAATCTACTAGTTTTAACAATAAATAATGAAGCTAAAAAAGAATTCAGTGGATGAATAAAATGATAAGTCATTTATGTGACCTCATGAAGTATGGAAGCAAATTAAGCAGTAAGAGCCACATGTACACCCAGTTGTCTGAAAACAAGACAAAATATTTATGGTATCCCAATGACCCAATCCACAATGTAGATAGTTCCTGATGTGTGACTGACTTCAAATGTAAAGTTAGGTTATCAATATATAATTACAGACCACTAAACTACCTATTATAATGAAAAAGGAGTTTATTATTTTTGAGTATCATGATGCAGCACACCTTGAGAGCATTTCAGAGACAATGCATTTATTTCCAAAACTCAAGCTTTACTGTATTTCTATGTTGTTTTGTTTCCATTAGATCTATTACAAGATGCATTTAGTGCCAAATACATAGAAGTTCGTGCATAACAAAGCACTAGTACCAACTTGATTGTGAAGGAATTTTTAGAAGATTTGAAGCCATTGATGTCTTTAACGCCTGGCAGGCAATGTCTTTGCAAAAGTTCCAACTTCATTTCACATAGAGGATCGTGATTAGGTACTTTAATCTGGATTTGAACCTGACATTTGCCAACATCATTCTATAAAACTTACAGTCATTAATCAACATTCATAAAACAAGCCTTTAGAGGTGAAAAAAAAAAAAAAACTAAAAGACCCAATAAGCGCTATCAGCATGTATCTGAAATGGAGAATGGCAAATGACCTATGTATTCTAAAGAAAACAAAAATATATACCAGTCAAGTCAGTATTGACAGACAAGTATAGCTTGCAAGAAAACCATTTGATAAAAACCATCCCTTTGCCAAAAAAAAAAAAAAAACCCCATTGTAAAGCCTCTGAAAACTGAAATTCAAGACCAACCTCATCATGACTGTTGTATGCAAGCGTAAATCCAAAGTCCAATAGCAAGGTAGCATTTGGGAATTTTCCATATCTTATCAGTACCTAACAAGTATCAAGTGAACCCCAGAATTATGACATTGAATAAAGGATTCTGCAATACTTCGGCCATTAATGACTTAAAACCCTGAAGAACATCACCATGCACATACAAAGAATACAATCCAAAAGTCTACAAATATTTTTCTTTTCACCCAAGCATGCATGTACATGTGCTGTGACCACAATTTATGTACACACTACACACAATGTCTGAGGAACAGAACATATATGTTTTATCATTAACATATACTAGTACCTTAAAGCAGTGATTTCCATCTTTATACAATGATTTCACTTGCACGTGTCCAACCTTTATAAGGAACAAGAAGCCATTGACAAGCCACAAAAGTCATAAACAATGTACAGTAACAATTCTCATGCCATTTTGTAAACCAGATGACCCCAAAAATGTTTATAATTTCATCTGGTCATGCATGTTAGAGACAGTTGCAACAAACCACTCATCACAGTAGAGGAAAACAAATTTAAAAATTGAAAATAAGTTAGATGTTTTAAGGAAGCTCCAAAGCAGAAAAAAAAACACCAAATTAAATGACAGACACTGCAGGATGGAATTACAGTACAAGTCCAGCAATCAAGGCAGCTGAGGGTGATAAAACTCTAAGCACCACATAGTCCACATCCATAACATTTATAGATCATCAAACATTCATTTCCTTAAAAGGGAAAGAAACAAAAATAAGTTTCAGAGACAAAGTATAAATATTTGTATAGAAGAAAGTAACTATTTCATCAAAGCAGCATCCAACCTCTTCTTTAGGAGCATAATCGCGATCAGCAAAAACCTGCACTGACAAATTCAAAGAATTAATATTAGAGATAAACATTTCCTTCAAGCCTCTTAATACTTAGAATATTATGTCCAAGAATTGAGACTTTCTACTTTGAAAGGAAAAGAAATAAGAGCATATGTTCATGAGACCAGTGTCTCCGTCCAGACTTATTCTGTTTTAAGTTTAAATTAAGAGTGCCACAATTATGAAAACTTGATTTAAAATATGAAGAAAAATTTAGCAAATATAAAGCGCATATACACAGTAGCATTCTACTATTTGAGTACCTTAAGAGAGAGCAGAAAAATCAGAGAGAGAGAGAGAGACAGAGTACCTCCGACAATTGTTTGTCCTCGTCATTCAAGACAATTGCTTCTGAAAGCCCATCATGATTCAAAAAATCTGCAAATGGAATCTATAGAATAATTTAATAATCCAAAGAATAAATCCTATAAGAAAAAGTTACATATGAAGTGAATATTGGAAGTTCTATACAGATGTCATCTTTATGAGATGATACCAGTGATACACCCTTTGTGCTTCTCCATGCTCGAGATTCAACTGGTACATAAACATTCACACCAAACTAGTCAAAGTTTAAGAGTGCCATGAGCAAAGAACAGAAACACATGAAAATAAAGACAAAGTAGAACCTCAAACATGATAAGCAATAAAAGTCAGAACAAATAGATTCACAGTCATGGGCATCAAAATCATAATGGGACTTGGAAAATAAGTCAACACAGAGCAGAATAAGAGCCAAAAAAAAAAGCAAAGAAAGAAGGGCAGAAGTATATAGATGTCAACTAACACCTACTTCTACGAATATCAGCCCCATAACCAGCGTCACCCCTAATGAATAAGATGGGCTGAACTTCACAAACCTTCCACATATATTTTTATAAATTACAATTGAATCATGTCCACAAACTTAGAATCTGAAACAAATAGATTTTTCAAGCTGCCGCACCTGGTTATATAAAATACTATTTATTGAAGCATATTTGCAAAGCAGAACACACATTGTGATATCTGCCAACTACATTGAAGCTTGAACATCTTGAGTTACTGCTTCTTTGCAGAAGGATAGAGGAGTTTACATGCAAATTGTTGGCAGCGATTTTGCAACTACTTAAAGCCAAATGAAATATGTCTTATGTATGCAAAGAAAAGAGTGCACCATGATGCATTTAAACTTGATCAATATTATAGAGGTTAACAACTTCAAGTAGCAAACTAACTACATAAACACAAAAATTATCATAGTCAGGTCCATATACCTTTTTAGATAATCCAATTTTCATTATTATGACACAGTAGATTGATAGTAAAAATAGGGGAAAAATAATATAGAGAGTCCAAAAACAATTCTGAGAAGGAAGCTCTTTTGTTCAAAATGGGAAGTGATACTAGCTCAAGAAGTTAATAAAAGATCATGAATCAAATAAAATTGCTTACCTAAAGCATATGCAAACATGAAATCCTTAAGTTTGATATGATTAAAAACTTCTGGGATGCTTTCAAGAGCCTGAAATCGTGACAGATATCTCATTATAATTGCAAATTCCAAGGCAAGAAAGCAATAATAATATTATTGTTGAGGGGGTATTATCTGTTAGGATTGAGAAAACTTACATCTATGTATTGTTTTGCCAAACCTCAAGGAAGGTAAGTGAAAATACCCCAATTATAATATCAAACTAACTACCATACCTATAAAATATGAAGAAACCAGAGAAAAATAAATATCCTTACTGTCTTAGTTGCCAAAAATTCCTTTTCGATTTGAGCTTTTTTATTAACCGTTTCTTGATATAATGAGCTTTGACGAATCATATCTAACTCATCCACACTCCAAAATATCTGCAGATATTTAGTAATGAGCATTCTATTTATCTTGTAAACTACTTTCTTCAGTGCTTACAGCCATATATATGAAAGGGTGATGATGCAAACAAATTGTTGTATATTGTATAAAAAGTCTGGTATTCTAGTAGAAAAGAAGAAAGATAGTTAGAACAAAACAGAATCCTGTGCAATTGTTGAGTGCTGAAGATTTTAAGATATCAACAATTTCATCTATAAAAACCAGCAACAAAACAATGTTAGCAATTTTGTTGACAACTCCAAACAGCCATCCTAAAACCATACATTTTCAAAGAAAAAAAGAAAATACTAAACAACTGAAGTTGCCATC
The DNA here is from genome assembly GCA_032402905.1 of Khaya senegalensis. Taxonomy (NCBI): domain Eukaryota; kingdom Viridiplantae; phylum Streptophyta; class Magnoliopsida; order Sapindales; family Meliaceae; genus Khaya; species Khaya senegalensis. Next base: position 8,650,171 of record CP135555.1, on the reverse strand, counting down.
ATGCTATTATCACTTTCTCTGTGTACAAAAAGCTTATAATCATAGTCATAGTGAAAACCAACCCTAAGGTCAAAGAGCTGTGCACATCATGCCATTTTACTTAGTGTAGACATACAAACCCCAAAATGAAAATTTGAAGGAGTAGTTTCAACAAAGATTGTTCAAGAGATGCATAAATCTTAAGTGGACAATTGGCCTGGCAAATGTAACCATAATACCATATAACTGCTTTCACGTAAATCACCAATAACATCACTAAAAGATTTCGATTTGGACCATCTAGTCTTCCACACTTGATTACTAGGTTAAGGTCATATACAGACGGAGTAAGAATTTGAATTGACACTACAGGGCTAAAGAAATATCTGAAACAACTGAAAGGACTCCAAAAGAGTGTTTTCCATCATCAGCAGTTCTACATATTAATCATAAATATTAAATATAGCAGCAGCCAATAGAATTGAAACACGTTTCCTCAAATTAAAATCTCAACAGATTAATGCACACAACATCTTTAAGTTTCTCCACAATTGATGTCATGACTTTTCCTTTTAAGTGGCCACATTGTAAAACATCATATAACCTATCATGGTCTGCCAACTAAAAGAATACTTATGCCAGCCAAAAATAAGAGGAATAATTATGTTTTATTATATTTGATGTTGCTTTAGCTCACAAAATGTCTGTGGCTTATCAATATAAAGGAGAAGCATTAAATTTATAAGAAAAGAAAACAGTTACTGTGTTATGCATTTCCCCAGGTTGAGGAAGTCTGCTGATGTAAGGGACCCATTCTGAATCCTGCCACATAAGATCAACATATATGTCATACAGTCATTCAGATTTTCTTGAATTTCAACATGCAGACTGAAAACAGCACCACCCACCCACCCACCCTCTGCAGACCAATAAGAAAAAACCCAAAACTGTGTCAAATATGCAACACAACAGAAAGTGCACAAATACTCATCAATAGTTTTTCATGCAATTTTCGAATATGAATAAAAATATTACCTTACCCATTTTCTGCTCAAATAAAATGACAATAGCAAGCTTTGCAACATTGCCAATGTCATCACCTAACAGAGATTTGATTTTCGGGTGGAGATTATCTGGTGATATTTGCTGAAATCAAGTAAGAAATCCATAAATACAGATTAACATACTTGCTACTGTGAGATACACCTTACAGGAGTTGATTAAGTATATAGAAGATTAGTTTGGTACAAATTTAGCAAAAGAAGCATACCACACCAAAAGGAACTTTCAATATGCAGTCTCCAGTTCGTAGCTTCTCAGAAGCAAAAAGTGATCTGCATTCAGGTTAAAGTAAAAAAAATAAAATAGAATAAAACAAGCCTCAGTATATGCCAATGGCATGAAAGAACCAGCATCAGTGTTATACCACAATGAAGGCTTCTCATGCCTAAATGAAGAGATGAGGAAGAACAAACACTTGCTCATTGGAATTATCATGAAGCATGAGACAACGATTTCTTTAAATTTTTCCTGTTCAGTTGTAAGCAAACTACTGTAAAAATAAAATAGCACAACCCACACTCATTAAGTTGCATATCTGAAGTGTTTAAATTGACAATATGCTGCTACCGCAAAATAGTTGTACGGTAATTTCTTAACTAACATTACATTCTATAAGCACTTCAATTAAAGCTAACTATTAACAGACATTCTTGGCTTGGAAATTATGGCCCATGTTCCAGATAAAATTATATTAAATTATCAGCACACTGATCAATTAAAAAAGTTATAGTTATGAACATTTGCAACAAAGACACATATAACAACCTGCCGTAGGCAGATTTCCCAATTGAAAGCACAGATGTGATCTCGACCCCGGCTTTTCTCTCCAACCATGGCAAAAAATCATGATCAGATTCCTCATCGATAAAATGAAATACCTGGCAAAGAATTGCAACAAGAAATTAAGAACTCAATAACTTAGCTAAAGTGAGAGCATTAAACTATTAAAAACGTTTGATTGTTCTTCTTATAAGATACAACATAATTGGATGTCTTCATGCAGGGGAACAATCTAGCTAACTACGAACCATTAAAAAGCGCAAAACTATATGACAATAGGAAAACAAAATAAAGAGTAGGAGATATTGCAAACACGAGAACCAAAAATAGAGAGAAGCTGTCATAGCTCTTTCCATTATGCGCAGAGAAGTTAACTCCTATGTAGGCATTCTATTTTCATGCGTTGAGGTTACCAAAAACACAGTGAAAGTTAGTTGACAGGAGCATTCAATTTCTCTTTTCTCTTCCTTGGTGTGTTTCAGCTAACCTTGGGTTCAGATGAGGATGAGAAAGTGAGTTTGGCATAGATGCGATGCGATTCAGTTACGAGTGGGCGTTGAAAGCACCAGAGGCTTGTGATTCTAGACCCTAACAGCATTTGCAGAAAGAAAAACGATGAATACGTTGTCGTTTTTAGCTTCTTCTTAAGCAAGTGAGAGTGTAAGCAAGGTTGCAGGATCGTGGTTGATAACCAGAATCTGTAGGCCCGAGCGGGGAGAAGTTTGATGTCAGGGGATTGTTTGGATGCCGGTTTGATAATACTCTATTCGTGGTTTAGGATTCCGTACCAGCCAGCAACCGGTTTTAAAAGTTACAATGAAATAAGAAATTTTAGCTTAGATCGGTACATGATATTTAAACGGATAAGAACTTCAAGCCCACGACTAGGCAACCAATTAAACGCCCACGGACCACGGTAGCCTCCAGACAGTTCGGCCAATAGACCTTTGCGATTATATTATGAAAAGTTAGGTGCTGTTTTGTCTAAATTTCCAAATGTCTCATCATGTATAAAATATGTTTAAAATTTGAGGACCTAAAGGAATCCAATCATGAAGGACGATCCACTTGCACCACCTAACCTCTTTCGTTTCCACACAAGGCAAGCGACAAGTGGTGGGACCAGGCCACAGGAAGATTCCCAGGATGAGTTTTCACACGCGTAGCCAGTTGATTGTCCTGTCGGCAAAGTTTGACGAAGGCTACGCTTACCTCATCAGATAGACCAAATGGTCAATATCTAAATTGTTATATTTAGTGAGAGTAGCAAAACAATAATGCAAGTGCCTAGTCGCAAACCCTAACCCTAAAGTAATTTAGTATACACGCTAATTAGATTCTCTCCCCGTTATAAGTCGTTTCCTTGAAGTTTCGCGCAAAATATCTCAGATTTTCCAATTTCTCTAAAATTTCCCGAGGTAATTTTCTGATGAAGTTCGATGGTCAATCTCTTTATTCACTGATTGTTTTGGGATTGTTGCCGCTTGGTGTGATTTTTGGTCGGTCAACGAGTGTTGATTTTGATTGATTTTTTTTAGTTTTTTCCTGGAAATGTTTGATTTAATTTAATTTAGCTTGACGTAATTGATTGACTTGCCTAGCAAATCATTTCTCTCGAAGCGAATGGATATAGTAATATGTGTTTTGATTTTTATTTTAGGTTTTAAATTAGCAACTGAATTGTTGTGGAGTTAAATCTATTAATTTGTGTCTTGATTGGTACCGTAGATAATTTCAGATCACATCTTCTACAGTTTAACACTTGGGTATCACTGAACGAGTAGTGGTTGATAAATTTTTCTGAATGTTGTTTGTGATGCCAACTCTTTTTTTTGTTTTAGTTTTGTTATTAAGGGTGTATATGTTGTTTGAGTTGGAATGGCTGATTCAAGCAATTTATGAAAATCGTTTTTATTATTTTTGTGGACAGGAGTTTACCGTTTGAATTCTATGCTTGATTTGGTTATTGGGGGACTGTTAAGGAATGCTGGCTCTTTGCTTGTAAACTGCGCCTATTCAGCTATTGTGTTTGTATATTATTCTAGGTGGTATCTGAAAGTGCTTTTATTCTGTATGCTGGACTTGATTTTTGGTTATTTTTGATATGATAGGAAGAAGTTTATAGTCTTAGCAAGTTTGATGTATGCCAATATCTGAAAATGAAGATGTGTTTATTTCTTTGTAGATTACTGAAATATGCAACCTTCTTTGTTATGTGATTACTGATAATTGATTTTCTATTGCCAGGTTGGGTTGAAATCATTGGCCAGAATGTCTAGTAATTATACTGCAGGTGTTCCTATCAAGAAAAGGAGATTCCCATTAATCAGGCCTCCTTCTCCCACCCCTGTAGAACAATCTTCGCTACCAGTGGGAGGGGAGACTCTACAAAAAGAAGATTCCAGCCCATCTGAGGGGTCAGCTTTATCTAATGCCAGTATTCGAGGAAGTTCCTCTGCCTTATCTGATTCAAACAAGGAATCTTATGTAGAAATGAAAGGAAATTCTGATGCAACGAATGCTAAATTGGTTCACAGTAATGCTGGAAGCTCTAGAGTCATGATTGAAGAACCTAGCCTGACACTGCACCCTGTTTCTGTGGCTGGTATTGGCAGCAACAAGAAGCTTGTACCAGCTGAGAAATCTGCAAACACTACCATAATTTCAGCAAAAACTGAGTTGAACTTATCACCTAGTGAAACTCCTGCTCTTAGCTTAGGTAAGGATGTGTCTAGCAAACAAAAAGTGGAGGAAAAGAGTAAATCAGAGCTATCAAAAACTTCTGGGATTACTGAGTTGTCATTAGGTATAAAAGAAAATCTTCTATCAGGTATGGCAGGTAAAAATGGTGAAGGAAGTTGTCAGAATCAAGAGACAGAAGACCCTGGTTCATTGAACTTGTCTTCAAGCCTGGCAGAAAGTAGTAATCAGTGCAAAGGTAATGATTTTGAGTTGAATACTGATTATGTTAATAGGCCTACAAATAGATCAAACTGGGACTTGAATACTACCATGGATGCGTGGGATGGTCATATGGTTGATGGAGCTTCAGGTCAAGTAGCCATGGATGGGTTTAACACAATTGGTGTCACACATGATATAAAGCCTTTGATTTCCTCAATCGGAATGGTTGGTGATAGGGTTACTTCAGGAGGCCAAATCCATAAACAGAATGAGAGCAGATCCAATGGAGCTATGCAACCTGATTTGTCTAGCTGGCGCTGCAATTCAAAGGATAATCTTCATTTGGGGCTCAGTCAGTCCATTCTTTTGTCAACTGTTAATCAAAAGCCTTCCAGTTCATCACCATCAAATTTGAATCAGAAGCCTTCCAGTTTGTCAGCATCAAACATTAATCTTTTGCCTTCAAATTCATCGCTGTCAAACTTTAATCAAAAACATTCTAGTTCATCAGCTTCACTGAGTGCAAGCAGCAATTTAGCTAAATCAAGTGTGCACAAAGCATTTGTGCTGACTGGCAGTTTGGACAAGGTTAATATTACAACTGTCAAATTGGAACCGCTTGATGAGAGCATCAAGCATGATTTTGAGGATGCTACAACTACTACTAAGGAATTACTAGATTCTATAGCTGTGAAATCTGAATTAGTTGAGAGAGACAATTTTAGAACCTTGAAATCATCAACTTTTAGCACCCAGAAATTAGTTGATCCTAGATTCATAAAACCAGAACCAGTTTATGAGGGTATTCAGGAAACACTCAATAAAATAGAGGGCTCATCAAACAATTCGGACAAAATGATACTTCATGATCAGGACGTTAGAGGAAAAACTAGTAGCTCAGTGGATGTGCATACAAGTGGTGATGTATCAAACAGTTTTGAACAGTCCTTGATCAATGAAAGTTCTCATTTTAGTGGGATGTTGCCTCAGGAAAAATCTGAATGTGCTACGGTGATTGCCATGGATGCAATGTCTGCATCTGTAGGTCATGATACTGATGAAGTAAATGCCTCTGGAATGCTAGATACTTCAGTTGCTGAAAACAAAATTGCCGATGATTCTGAGCAGCACGGATTGAAATTTGTGGATGTGGCTCGCCCTGATTTGATGGGAAATGGTGAGGGTTCTGCAAGTGATGACGAAAAAATTAATTTATCAGGTGATATGCTAGAAGAAGAATCTTATGGTACTGATTATGAGTCAGATGGCAATGATGATTTAGGAACAGCCATGGATGCAGAGCAAGATGGTATGGGAGAGGAAGACTTTGAAGATGGTGAAGTTCGAGAATCACTGGCAGATACAACAATGGAGGAACCCATGTGTGAAAAGAGTGAAGTACAACCCTTGAATAATGGTGATTCTGATAAAGAGCAAATGGATTTTGGGGGACTTCCCAGTGATGGTGATCCCCCTTCATCTTATGTTGAGAATAAAGGCTCTGAAACAAAAGAGTGCAGTGAACCAAATAACAACAATATAAATTTTTTGGATGAAGCTGCTCATGATGATGAGAATCGTAAGGTTGCAAATGATAACAATGCTATTTTGCAAGAATCATTGGCGGTTGAGATGCCAGCCATTGAAGCTGCAAATTGCCCGAAGGGCAAGAAGGCTGAACAGTCATCTGACCAAGCCCCAGGTGCAAGCCAAGGAAATTCGGACACTGTTGTTCAAGGCTCAGATGAGGATGTTAAAAACACTGATGTAGTTGATAACATTTCAGCTTTGCCTAAGGCGGAAGCATCTTTTAACGTTGATGATACAGATAAGGATGCCAATAGTGGAGGTCATAAGAGCCGAATAATAAATTTGCGAGCATCTATTTCGACTTCTCCTGGTAAAACAAGGACTGTTCCTGCCAGATCATTTCCTACTAGGGCTGGGAGGTTACCTGATGTTAAACTTGATGGTGGTAAATTTTGTTCTCGGGGGAGGTGATGATTGTTATTGTTACTATTGTTTATATAATTTCCCCTTTCTTGATATTGTAGTTACTTTTAGACGTTAAGTGGTGGGTTCTAATTTGGTTCTTGTTCCTGACTGCATTTTGCAGAGATGAATTCTTAACCAATGGTTCCCACAAATTCTCAAGAGATAGGCATCAAGATCAACCATCTGGAAACTCTCGATTGAATTATGGGCGTGGCAGAGGGAGAATTTCCAGTAGGATAGACACTCTATGTAGTGATTGGGATGACTTTGTTCCTGAATTTTGTAATGGACCAGTAGATTTCCGTGTTCACAGGCACAAATTTGGATCAGAAACTGATCTTGAATTTAACAGTTATAATGTTGGGCTCAATGGTGGCTTTGCTGGTGCTGGTAGGGGACGGAGGAAATCTTTGAATGATGAGGCGCCAGTTTTTCGCCACCTACATTCAAGAAGGTCCCCAGGAGGGAGAGAGGGGCCCCCTGGGCGTGGCCATGAAATGGTTCGCAGAATTCCGAGAAATATTAGCCCAAGTAGATGCATTGGTGAAGATGGTTCTGAATTGGTTGGATTGAGACATGGTGAGAAGTTCATGAGGGGTTTACTGAATGATAACTCAAACCCCTTGTACACGCAACTGCAAGCTTCATACGGGGGATTAGATGGTCAGTTTATCCGAGGCAACAGGAATTTCTTGCCCATGCAAAGAAGGGGTCTTCCCAGCATACGTTCAAAGTCTCCAATTGGTTCTAGGAGAAGATCCCCGGATAGTTTTGGTGGACTTCCTGAATTGCCCAACCAAAGATCGTCTCCAATTTATAGGATGGAGAGGATGAGATCTCCTGATCATTCTTGTTTTCCTGCAGAAATGGTAGTTAGAAGGCATGGTTCTCCATTTTTGTCTAGACAATCTAATGAGTTGCAAGATATGGATTCTGGTAGAAATCTTGGTCATCCAAGGCATGTCATTCCTAATAGAAGTCCATCTGGTAGGGGTTTACTCAGAAACACTAGGAGACTTGATGTGATAGATCCCCGTGAAAGGACAGAGAATGATGTTTACTTTGGAAGGCCCTTGCATTCTGGCCAATATCAGGAGCTTGGTGCTGATGGACCTAGTGAGGAGAGAAGAAGATTCAGTGAGAGACAGGGACCTGTCCGTCCTTTTAGGTCTCCTTATAACAGTGCTGGGGGTCAGAATTTTCATTTGAATGCAGAAGATATCCCTAGGCCTTATAGGTTCTGTCCAGAGAATGATTCACAGTTTCATGATAGAGGCAATCTGAGGGAAAGGGAATTTGATAGAAGGATTAAGAACCGGCCTGGAAATGCACCTAGAAGAGCAAGAAACATTGAAGAGCAGGCAGGAAATTATAGGCATGGAGGGCATGTATGGCATGACAATGGGTTTGATGATTTGTCAAGGATTAAGAGGAAAAGATTTTGATTTTTCATATTATAGGAGCTAGGATGTTGGATGTGTACTAGAAGACAAAATTAATTTTCATAATTTACAGCCTTATCAAGACTTTGTATTTGCTCAAACAAGTTGTGAGAGCAATAGCAGATACTAGCTTGGTCCAAGACTGGAGTTCTGCAATTCTGTCATGTTTATAGCTTGTTACTTCTAATTCCATGGTGGCTAATGCTTTGTTGCTACTTACCGCTGGTTCTTTATTCTCTAATTTGGGATGTCAGCTGCAGTTTTTTAAATGTCTATTCAGGAAGTTCTCTATTGTTATAAATTATGGTGGCACATTATATATTTTAAGGGTCATTTCGGTGCAGTCAGTATCTGTATATGCTTCAGTGGATACCTCCCGTAACGTCTTAAGTTATGATCAGCTTTATATGTTGCATGTCGTTTTAGCTAGGCAGAGCAGTGAGGAACTATTGGAACCTTGAACTCATTTGTAAGCCATTAATAAAGTCAAATTGCCTAGAATTTGCCATGCTTCTCGACATTCTTGTTATCTTGTCGTGCATGAATCCTCCATTCTGAATTAAGGTATGTTTATACACATTTCCAAATAAAAACTTACGGAGTTGAAGCTATGATAACATACTTTTTATGTGATCTACCTTCATTAGTTATTAGATATTTGCAGGCTTAGATGTGGATTGTATATATTTCTAGAGTGGTTTCTCTGTTGGGTTCACGTAATGTTTGGCCGCTGAACTGCAACATTTTAAACCTTCTGCATTTTTCTTTCGCGAGAAGTGATATAGATGCTTAGGCATTTTCATTGCACTTTATCTCTCTGTAATTGAGGGCTTTGGTCATATGATTTAGTTTATAGAAGGTTTATGAACTCCAAAACGTGTAACAGGGAAGAAGTTGTTTTTGGAATAGACTGTTCTGGTTCATTTTCTGGATTCTTGAATAATGCTGGTGATACCTATGCTATATGGAGCTGTATGGTAATGCACTAACCAATAATCAAGTCTTGTACTGATTTTTTTACTGGATTGTTGAGGGGTTAGCTGGCATTTCATGGGCAGTATATTTGATAACACTAGTATTCTTTTCGGCAATGCTCACTGGTTCTTTGCCCTCAATCACTAGCTGGTACGTGTGCACTGATTTTTGCCATCAAGTTACTGCCTTTTTTAGTGGTGAGTAAATTGTAATATTGCTGGTTGCACTTCATGGATTGTTGGAAGATGCAAAAGTGTGTGGAAATCAGTTGCTCACATGAGGGAAAACAATGATGGTATATCTTACTGTTAGTGTGAGGAGATGAGCTACCGGGTTAAAAAGTTGGCATTCTGTTGGTGGTAGAGTTGGCCCTATGATTTTGTTATTTTTAGACTTGCAACAGTTTACCGTGGCATTCCTGTGGATCCGCAACCCTTTTTAAAGTTGGTCTGTCTATTATGTCATTTTCATAATCTTTTTCTTGTTCTTTGGAAATAATTAAAACAGTAATTAAACTGCAAATGATAATGTTAATCTCAAGTTGCAGTTGCAACATGGTTGAAATAAAAAGTTGAGCTTGAGGTAGGGCAGGGATTTGCCGGCTCACAATGGTGCTGCATTTGATGTGATTCTGGAGTTTCTGAACTGAATATGTTGGCCTGGCTCATGATATATGCTTTGAATGTGGGGTCATGGCTTGTAAGGCTTTTAGGATTGGCCTTATCTTTCCCTGTACTGAACTATTGTTTTGTTCTATTTGTTCGGGCTTCTAATCTTATGAAATGCTGCAGTAGACTGACAGACTTTCTGAATTTGACTTGAGAACACCAGTGAACATGGGGTAGTATAACCCATGAAATTCCCTCTTTTCTTTACTGGAAATGTTTGATGATTTTGCCTTTTAGTTTGGTGTTTGTGATCTTGCCTCCTTACCGTCAAATAGTATGAAATAGGGTTATTTATATCAGCTGCTATGTTGATGTCTGGAATCTGATTATGCTATTTTAGTGGAACTGTTCTAAGGTGAAAGATGCCTGAAACAAACTTCTTGACAGGCCTTTGCCAAAATCTGGCTTCAAGAACGGAATTTCAGAAAACTTCATTCATTTTTGTTATATCTAATGACTGTGGCCCTGGGTTCAGACGTCATATGACTTGATTTTTCTTGAGCTTTCTGCTTTTGAAATGAATCTGGAACGAGTGGAAACATTTTCTAGCACGCAGTTGTTGAAAGTGTTTATCCAGCAGAGGAAATAAGATCAGAATTTGTTTGTGCCCAATGAGGAAAAAAATTATTGGGTTTTGGCCCATTGTTTTCGAAATAGTGAATCTGATTGTGGTAGCTTTTGCCAGATTTGGAAATAGTACTTGGATGTTAAACCTAGGGAGCTCCGATGCTGACTTGATTTTTATGCTAGAATATGCACAAGAAAGAGTTACAAATTGCATTTGAGTTGTTTTAAGAGTCAAAAAGCGTTTCCACCAGCTCTTCTGAGATAGCAGTCAAAAACTAGAAATGTGATTTAACAGTACCTCTGCAATCTGGAAACTTCTTCATGCCAGGGGACTACAAATTAAGGGAAAAAAATTGTGAGAGAAAAAAAGAAAAAGGTAAATTGCAGATTGCAATATCTTTTTGGGGATGAAAAGAATGGTAGCAACCAAGGAGAAATGGCCATGGAAGCTATATATGACAAAACACAATAAATACTGACAGATGATAAAATGATGGAACTTGCCCACTAGGCCACCCACAGCTAATGCAAATTTGGCCATAGTTTGCCCATTTACAATAATTGTAATATTCAACTCTATTGAAATAACAAAAATATTTTAATAATATTGACCATTCAAGTATTGGAGTACGTAAATTTAGCACGATGTATTCAGTCATTTCAACAAGGATTGGGTGTCTTCTGTTACCAACGGATAAATTATGTTTGCATACATAAAAACATGAAAAATCAGGGACGCGGATGTGAGTATCCCAAATGCCGTAACGCAAATGCGAAAACCTAGCAACCATAATATGTTACGTTTCTACGAAGGAAAAGCCGAGGCATAGAAATAATGGTTGTCTTGCACTGATTGACGCTGATGTATTGTTGCATCGACGTGATGCGAGAAAGGAATTGGCATGGAAGAAAGACTGAGTGGTGGTTTCCATGTAAAACGAGTGGCCCTGGACACCTGGCTAGATTGGACCGTATAAAGGCCCATTTATAGCAGTGGTCCTCGCTTAATCGAGAAAATAAACCAAAATAAAAAAAGAAAAATCTTATCTTTTCCTAGAGAAAACAGTTTAAATGCAGAAAATCTTACCATCAGCTGAACCCGTTGGTTAAGAGTGCACTTAGTAATGTAATGGAGTATATTTAGTAGAGCTCTTAAGAACAAAGGTGAGATTACAGGCCGGGAAATTAAAACTACTGAAACCACGGATCAGATATTCTGATTACAACCCTTTCCTTAAAGGACCAATGATCCCTTAATAGCCTCAAAGTAGGTGCACTTAGTAATAGGTGGTTTTCATTCTAGGTTTGCCGTCGGGTTAATTTAGAAAGATCTAGGTTTCATTCACCGCTCTATAAGAGATTCAAAACATTAATAATAATAATTATAACAATAAATTTTAATAATAAAATAATATATTGGGGAGAAATATTAAAACAAAAAGACTGTATTTGTTTTGTAACTCCCCTAATAAGAACAAAACCCCGTTTACCCGAATGATTACCTTGGTCTACCGCCATCGTTGAACAAACCAAACAGGACTCAACATATAGTTCTTCTTGTCCGATAAAATTTATTTACTTCCAATTCTCCTTGTATCGGTTTCTCTTTCTCTCTCGCTATATTGACTCTGTTGCATTCCTTTCTTTGTTAAATATTATTTAAAAGTAAACTTAACTAATTAATATTCGCAAATTCATAATATATCCTTCTTTTTTTTGAAGTTTATTTGTTATTCTCTGCTGGTTTCTTGACTCGATCTTGCATACAAAGTTGCTCGTTGGGTTGGATTCGGGTTTTCGTTTCCTGAGAGGTCAGAATTGCTCAGTTTCGTGATTATCTTATTAGGGTTTTATGCTTTTTTTTCTTTGTTATGTTGGTAATTGATTGGATTAGTTTTAACTGTTGTTTATGCTGATTGTTGTTTACCTTGATTATTAGGTCGTTAATGAGATGATGAATCAAGGAGGAAACACACAGACCTTAGCTTCAGTGGACCCTAATTCGGTCGAGGTAATTCTTTGTCTTCGATTGATGGGCGAAATCTTACTGAATGTGTTTTTCTGTAAGCTAATACTTAGATTTTGTAAGAAATAGTGGTTGACTTTATGATGGGGCTATTCTAAGGTAGCATTGCATGTAATGAATTTGTTAAGATGGTAAATATATGGTAGAATTTGTATCTCCATTATTGTTCATGTATTCCAATTTGTTGATCCAATCACCAATCAATGAGATTTGGATTATAACACGTTGTTATCGTTGTTAGAGGTAAGTAGAACCGGTTGTAATTAATTGGGTTTGAGATTTTGGTGTTGTCTAGCATGTATGGAGCCCTGTCGACGTTATTCAGAAGAAAATATTGATGAATTTAGATTCTTTCCAAGCATGTATCCTAACTACTAGGATTGAATTTGGAATTTTCATATTTATTAATAGTGTTGTCGTGGCATGGTGATTCTTTTTAATAATACCGATCATGTGATCCTAACTGCACTTATTTTGTCTTTTAACAACTTTTTACTTGATCGGCACTAAGAGAATTTAATGCTCACAGATGGGCCACAGTAGCAAGCGATATTCTGTTTTGTATTTATCTTTAGGCCGTTGCCTTGTTGTTGAGTGGTCTAGATGGATTTTTCATAAATCATTTTCCCTTTTATGCTTGCCACGTGGATTGCTTGCTTGTCTCTTTTCCTTTTATTCCGAGTACATTCAAAACTCTTGTTATGTCTGCTGGTGACCCAATTTCTTCTGTTTATGGCATGTTTGGTTGAAAGTTAAGCTTTTATATGTTTAGCATTTTTCGTCTTGTGATCTCTCTCAGAATCATTATATTGTTGATGCAAGTCAGTCACAGGCATCTTCATATCTCCCTGCAACAGCTGGATCTGGAAATGTGTCATGGGCAGTGCACGGGGTCAATAATCGATCCACAGAGAATGGAAATCTGTCGAATTTCACTTATCACCATGAGCATCACACAGAACCACATTTAAAAAATCTTCAAGATGGACTCAATGCAACATCCCTTACCAGTTCATCAAGTATGGGAACAACAAATGTACCACAAGATTACAATGGCTACAGTTCATATCCCAATTCTAGTGATCCCTATGGTTATGGAAGCACAACATATCCAGGTTACTATAGCAACTATCAGCAGCAACATAGCCATTCATATTCTCAGCCTGTAGGAGCATATCAAAATACAGGTGCTCCTTATCAGCCTATTTCTTCGTTTCAGAATACTGGGTCTTATGCTGGGCCTGCAAGTTATTCAGGCACTTACTGCAATCCTGGTGATTATCAGACAGCTGGAGGTTACCCTAGTAGCGGTTACGGTAGTCAGACCACTTCATGGAATGAAGCCAATTATGCAAATTATGCTTCTCATCACTATTCGAGCTACACTGCAGACACAAGTGGAACTTATAGTTCTGGTACTGCACCTGCAACTTCACTGCATTATCAGCAACAGTACAAACAATGGGCAGATTATTATGGTCAAACAGAAGTTAGTTGTGCTCCTGGGACAGAAAACTTATCTGTTGCTAGTACATCTAATCAGGTCTGTCCAGTTCCTGGTGTTACATCTGGATACCCTACTGCACACAGCCAGCCTTCCCTCACTTACACCCCATCTTGGCAGCAGGACTCCGGTTCATCCCAAATATCTTCACTGCAGGTTTGAAATTTCTTTTATTTGAGGTGCAGAAGTTAATCTCCCTTCTACATTTGCATAAGCAAATTTTGCAAATGTAGGAGGGAGATGTTTAAGTATATTTTAATTTATTCGTTCTTTTCTTAATTATATGGGTATTTGTGCTAGCATAAATCATATGATTAACTACTGATTAGCATCTAGTTGGTGACTCACTTGGTTGTTAATTGTTTGGGCAATGTATGCAAATCAAGATGGTACAGTATACATGATTACTCTTGTTGATAAATCAGATTCTATATCTACGATATGGATTCTAACTTTTTCTTTCTCTTTGATTTGCTATGATTTATTTTATTTCAATCTGGGGATCATCAGTGTTATCAAATTTCGTTTCTATGCACATTTTGACTTGAAGACCTATTCCCTTTCAGTTTCTTAGTCTATTTTTCCATTAAACTTCCTCTTTTGTTTTCCTCTTGTTTTGTCAATCATTTCAATTGGAGCTTATACGTTTATATTCCCTTTTCTCTTACCTATTATCAAACTAATTTTATTTTAGAAATGAAAGCACTGTGTTAATGTTCTTTTAACGAGAACTATGGTGCAATAGATTTGGATCTACAACAAGGATGAAAATATCCCAATATTAATGAGAACTTTTAATTGCCACAAGATACTTTTTAGATTGTACCGTGTTTGATAATAGTTCTTTTTCACTGAATGACCAGCAAGTGGTGGTGGTGCGGATTTAAATTTATATGATGTAATAGAAGACAATGATGCATTTATGCTCTGTGAAAGAGTCAATTGTATTAGTGATAGAATGTGCATTTTTATTTACTATAAACAAAGTAAATGCTTATTCTATGAGAGTATGAGATCTATGAGACGTTATTTAACCATTGTTTGTCTGAATAGCAATGACCATGACAATGATTTTTTTTGAATTTTGTGGTCTTATGATTGATAAGACTTTTGTTGATCAGACTCTGTTCCTTCAGCCTGCTTGAAGATTTTTGAGGACTTTTCCTCTATTAGTCATCATACAACTTTCTGATGGATTTTGATATATTCTTATTGTTATGCAACATTATTTGGTCTTGTAGCCATTAGTTGATTTGTTTTATTTGGCTATATTGATTGGTTAGATAGATAAATTGTCCTCCCATTCTGTTGTTTTTTTTTTTCAGCCTGCTACAACAACTAATGGTTCTCATGATAGTAATTGGAAAAATACGGCTCCAAGTTTTCAAAATCATGTCAGTCCTGTACAACCACATTTTCAAAAACCTTTGGATCCAAAAACTTCTTACAGTAACTTTCAGGACCAACAGAAAGTTGCATGTACTCAAGGACTGAACTCACAGTATCCCATTGCTCAACAGATGCCCCTCAGTTATCAATCGCCGCCTGTCCAAACTCCTCCTTCAGTAGATAATAGAAGGGTAAGCAAACTGCAGATTCCAACAAATCCTAGAATTGCTTCAAATTTGGCCTTAGGTTTACCAAAACCCAATAAGGATAGCTCTACGGCCACTGCAGCAGCAAAACCAGTTTACATTAGCGTTTCAGTGCCAAAGCCAAATGAAAAAGTTGTGGCTCAGGATTCTGCTGATTCAATGCTTAAGGTGAGACTCCTATTATGGTTATTTTCTTGCCTTCAAACTAACAGTCTTGTAATATCTAGTGCTATCGGCTGCAGAGAAACTTAGCAACCTTGGATACTTCATATACTTGTTATGTTTAACTTTTTGGAAGCATTGAGTTCACTGTCGCTTTAATTGTAACAGTTGTGCAAGTTGATCACCAATTGCTGATGTTGTTTTTTCCATTTTTCACTTGAGTGGTATTACAAGCGACTATTAATTCTTTTAGGATCTTAAATTAGTTTTAAATTTTACACAATTGAGGAATTTCACTATTGGACCTCTGGTTGCTAAATTTATTAGTTACATCCAGAACCTGCCGAAGCCAAAGGGTTGTTGGCAAGTAGATTGAGCAATGGGATAACTTAAATTTTCTGTGAATCACTTGTCTTATAATTTTATAGACAGATGAAGTTTGTATGTATGCAATACGCATTTGAGCATGTAGTTTAGGGAACACAGAGTTGTTTCTGGCATAAACATCAGTTTGTTGGTTAGAGCTCATTCATCCATACCTAGTGGGAGTACCTTATTGCTGATCTGAATTTTTTTGGCGGGTGGGCTTCTAGAATACCAGGTGAAATTTATTAATATAATTATATATAAGTAATTTGTTGGATGGTTTTTCGTACTTTTGTTTTGATGATTTATGAATTCTGATTCATGTAGTAATTGATTACTTTATTATTACTTGCAGCCTGGTACGTTTCCCAAGTCACTACCTGGTTATGTTGAAAGAGTTCTCGCTCGCTGTAAGGATGATACAGAAAGAGAAGCTTGCCAGGCTCTGATGAAGGAGGTGAGTCTTAGTCTAGTCATTAGCTTTACTTCATTTATGGGATCTTTGAAGAAGCCTTTTGAAAAACCAGAAAACTGCTCACTCTGAAATTCATTCTAGGTAGCAGCAGTTCACTTTTAAGGGCAACTTTGTACAGTCCATTGTGTCCATAATTCTTTTGCCTGATTTTAAATTTGTTATCGATTATGTTCTCTTGTTGGCAAATTGGCTTATTATTACTACAAGTAGAATGCAAATGACAAAGTCACGCAGAGAGAAAAAAAAAGTTATATTTCAGAGTTTAGAGAAATGTGATTGAGGAAGAAATAGTTTAGTAATGGCACATTGTATAGGCTATAATCAACAACATGTAGGATGATTAGAAAGTCTAGTGTGCACCTCACATGCTTTATCGTATAACTATATGAGGATTTTATGGAAAGTATTTGATGCTAAACAGCACTTAGGAAATTTTAATGTACCTTCTCTCATCTATCTTCAGTTATGTGTTATATCTAATAGATCTGGAATCTTGCAAAAGCTGATTAGTAATGTTTTTATGAAGATTTTCTCCATTTCTTTCAGATTATTACCAAGGCAACTGCTGATGGAACACTACACACACGGGACTGGGATACTGAGCCTCTCTTTCCTTTACCCAATGCTGAATTGGTCACTAAGGAGTATGTACTCTTCTCCTGTCTTCTAAACCGCAACCCCGCTGCTCAGAACCCTGACACACACACCAAAAAGAAAAGAATTCCATTATTTTGAGTTTAGTGGGTTGTTTTTATTTTGAAAAATCTTTTTGCCTGCAGTAACTTACCAAGTTCAACTCCTGTTTCTTCATTACCAACATATAAGAGGAGTCCCAGTAGACGAACCAAAAGCAGATGGGAGCCTCTACCAGAGGATAAATCAGTTGGCAAGTTAGCTTCTGGCACTAATGAAACTGCAAAATTTAGTGGTTGGATCCATGCCAATGAGAAGGAAAGAAAGGTATTCCTTGATTCACATCTTTTTGGGTTTGGACTTCTTGTGGTTTGACGATGGTTGGAACTGAATTTTGTTTCCTTATAGCATGTTGACATCACTTGCGTAGATGTATATATTTGTGTTGGATTCTAAATTATTTCATTTAATTGAATTGGCTGCAGCATATGGGTGGGAATGTGAGCAAGGAGGTTGGTTTAAACAATATTAAATTTCTACTATCAGAGCAGAAATCTGCAAGTAAAAATTTCCAGAGGCCAGTTAAGAGGCAACGTCTTGCTGCTGATAGTTCTAATACTGCAGACTATGGTGATGCATCAAGTGATAGTGATAAGGAACAGAGTTTAACAGCATATTATGCTGGTGCAATAGCATTGGCTAATTCACCAGAGGAAAGACTGAGACGTGAAAATCGCTCTAAACGTTTTGAGAAAGGACAAGGAAATCGATCAGAAACTAATCACTTCAAACCAAAAAATGCTGGCACTAGAAACTTGTATGCAAGGAGGGCTACTGCCTTGGTTATTAGCAAAAGCTTTGAAGATGGTGGCAGCAGGGCTGTGGAAGACATTGACTGGGATGCTCTGACTGTTAAGGGGACCTGCCAGGAAATTGAGAAACGTTATCTGCGCCTGACTTCGGCACCTGATCCTTCCACTGTAATAAACAATATCTTGTTTCATTATTGATCTTTTAGCATTCTGAGTTGAAACAAAATTTGCTATTGATAAATCATTGATAATGTTTGAGTTTCATCTCAGGTGAGACCAGAAGAAGTGTTAGAAAAAGCTCTGAATATGGTTCAGAACTCTCAGAAGAACTATCTTTATAAATGTGATCAATTGAAATCTATTCGCCAAGATTTAACGGTGCAACGAATACGCAATCAGCTAACAGTTAAGGTAATATGATACCTGCTTGTATTCTTCTCAGCCCTTCCTCGTTCTCCTGCACTCAAATAATGCTGTTCTTAGTACTTTGATAATTTTATTTTCAACATTCATATTGGTTTCTTTTCTGCACTCATCTCTGATTCCCTTTCAGGTTTATGAGACGCATGCTCGATTGGCAATAGAAAATGGGGACTTGCCCGAGTATAATCAGGTTGTCACCTTACTGTTGTTTAAGTCATTTGACTAAGTGTACTTCCTTGGCATGCCTTTTTCCTCCCCTTTTTTTTTTTGGTTGAGTGTTTAAATTACTATCCCGACTTTTAATTAATTATTTTTTCTGCCCATCATCATGCTATTATCTTGTTTACTCAGTATTAGTTTGTTATTCTTCACAAAGTAGAATCTCGTTTCATTTTACTTTCTATGGTCGTTCAGAAATCCCCATCCTAGAAGATTAAAAAATATTTTACCCAATCATTAATTTATTTTGCAGGACCATTTTCCAGTGGTGGTGGAAAATGTTGATTAATTAAAGCTTTCATATTTCCATTTAATCATAGTTATCTGACTTTGTTTATTTGGATTCAGTGCCAATCACAGCTGAAAATCCTTTATGCTGAAGGAATTGATGGATGCAGTATGGAGTTCTCTGCTTACAACTTGCTTTGTGTTATCTTGCACTCAAACAATAAGAGAGAGCTCTTATCATCAATGTCAAGGTTAATTATATCTTCCCACAGAACTATTGGTTTTATGCATTTGCTATCTTGCCTGAATCCATATATTATGTGGTTTTACAATTATGAATTGCAATGTGGTATTGGTGATTTCCATTTCACTTTTCTTTTGTGTTAGAATACTTGCATAACTGCTCATAAGATTCTGTTAAGTTGAATGCTAATATGAAGTCTCAATTATGTTGAATTACCAGATTATCAGATGAGGCAAAGGAGGATGAAGCTGTTAAACATGCTCTTGCTGTTCGTTCTGCTGTCTCTTCAGGAAATTACGTTATGTTCTTCAGACTATACAAGACAGCTCCTAACTTGAACACCTGCCTTATGGGTGGGCATATATCATTAAAATATCTCCAGTTTCAAATATATACCATATTGTTAATCACATATGTCAGAGAAGGCTAAAGTGTTTATTTTCTTTTAATTTCTTTGTTTTCTTTTTTTACTTTTGGCCTTTCTGCAGATCTTTATGTAGAAAAGATGCGATTTAAGGCTTTGAGCTGCATGTCCCGGTCATATCGCCCTACAGTACCTGTCTCATATGTTGCTCAGGTTCTTGGCTTCACAAGTGTCTCACCAACAAATGAAGGATGTGATGAGAAGGACTCAGAAGGACTAGAGGAGTGTATCGAATGGTTGAAGGCACATGGTGCATCCCTGGTTACAGATGGTAACGGAGAGGTGCAACTTGATGCAAAGGTATGTTTAATCTAGTCATACCATAGCTAGATGATAAAAGTTCAAGCCTGATAAAATATGTTAGAATTGAATTATAGTCTACCTACCTTTCTGGTTGTTGGGAGTTGATGAAGACAAAGATAAGTTTGTGGGACTCCTAATTTAATTCTTTTGTTCTGCATAATCAATCAGCTTCTACATGCATTGATATGTAAGCTAATAATAGTACGTTATCGCACTGAGATGCTCTAGCTTTCGGGTGCCCATGTGCCTTTTTTTGGCTTTCCTGCTGTGAATTAAAGGATTTGTTTTATTCGTGCAGGCATCATCATCTACCCTGTTTATGCCCGAACCAGAAGATGCAGTGGCTCATGGCGATGCCAATCTTGCAGTTAACGATTTTTTGGCACGAACATCTTCGCAGCCAAGTTGATTGCAGTTAATTGAATTTGACAGCACTGGTAAGAAAATAATGAAAACTTTGGCTGATCTAAGACGGGAACATTTTTCCCAACCGGTTGGGAATTTTGGAGACGCTTGAGGATGCCGGGGGTAGGATTTGTATGTAACTCTTAGAGAAGGTATAGATCAAAGGCTGTGTAAATTGAAATACTAAAACTAGAATCAAGATTCCCCCTCAGAAGAATGGCTGAGGGCCCTGATCCACCGTTGTAGCCATTGATTAGCTTCCATTTTTGGACATTAAAATTCAATTTTTTTGGACATAACATATCAAATGTTAAGTAGCCAAGGAAGAAGTGGTGTGGGGGGTGGAAAAAGCCAAGTTAATGCGCTTGATATCAACTCTTAGAAATTTTGAAGACCAATTTGCAATCTGCTTCTATGAAATATAATAGCATATAAAAGAATTTCAATTTATAAGACGATAGATAGTACAGCTTTATTATTAATATAAAAAGAAAAAAATTTATTAAAATTTTGTCAATCAGCGGTAACATGAAATTGTATTACTACAGGCCTTTTCGATTCATTTCTTTTCAACAACGGATTCCGGCCATACGCTCACTTTCTCTTTCTCATACTTTACAAACAATGCACCTACGGCCGCCACAAAATAAACCTGAATAAGCACAATCGCCGGCGTGTGGTAATTAATCACTCCTTTACCAGTCGCCAACTCCACTGCCAGCAATGCCGACAATCCCAATATCGCAATTCTCCCGTTAATTCGTTCGCTATACGGGCTAAACCCGAAATCCACTTTCACCCCTCTTGATATTGGCTCCTTCAATGGGACAGGTGGCAGGTACATTGACGATCCGGATTTCGCTGGCGTCGATCCCTTTTTCGATTTTCGGATTTCGGCCTTTTTCCCGGTTCCGCTTCGGTATCGGATTCGGACTTGCTTGAGCCGCCTATCGAACGGGTCTTCTGACTCGGGTCGGGATGTTTCTGGTTCCGTTGGGTCTTCGGATTCGGTGGCGCGGGTGGTGAAGATGACGGTGAACGATTTTGGCGCGTGGGGTTTGAAGAGGGAGGTGGCGGGTGAGGAGGGAAATGGGTTTGTAGAGAGGTGAAGAGAAGAAGGGGACATTGTTGCCATTGTTGGTATTCTGCATCGCTCTTAGCTTTGTGTTTTATTTCCTTTGGATAAGGTTCTCTCTCACATTTATTTTTTATTTTTTATTTTTTTAGAAAATATATAATTTCCGGTCTTTAAATTTTTATTCTCTATTTTATTAATTTTAGATAATTTTAAATTTTGTTGGCAGTAAGTAATCAGTGGGGGGTGATAATTTGGTGATGATTGTTTCAAGCAAACATTGATTGGGTCAGTGGCTGCTTCAAAGAATGCCCAATTCAAAATATGGTGGAAATTGGTTGCGATTGGAGGACACACAAGAAGCAATTTAAAAGAAAAGAAAATAAAATGGAAATTAATAATTTCACATCAATTATAAGTTAGAAATAAGAGTAAGCAAGAAAATCTGGGATTTCTAGTACAGTTTTAGCTGAGGCTGCAGTCAACATGATGGAGTGAGAGAGTTACTTTGTTGAGAAAATTTTAAGTGTGTCGGAGTTATGATGTTAAAAAAATTTTAAATGTTAGTATTATTTATATAATAAAATTATTAAATTAATAATATAAAATAAATATATTTATTAATAATAGATAAAAAATTAATAAAAAAATTTATTATTTAATTAATATAATAAAAAAATTATAATTTTTTATTTATTATTAATAAATATATTTTTTTATTTTATTAATTAAATAATTTTATTACATTAATAATATATTGTGATAAAAACATTCTACTAATACTTTCTCTCTTACTTGTAAATTTAAACCATTTAGTACGATGGGGTGAAAGAATCGCAGCCCTTAAGATAAGGCACAAAAGTTTGTGAATTTGTGCACACAATAAATAAATGACTGAAACGTTTAGCTTTCTAGCTGCTAGAAAGGCTGAACCACGAGCACATAGATAGAGGAGTGGGAAGACACGGCAATAGATTTTTATGTCGATTTCTTGGGCTTATATATATATTTACACTGTAATTGCTTTCAATTCCATACGCAAATAATTTTACCAAAGCTAGTATTATTAACAGATACAAGTCAAGGGTTTCCTCAAGCTTCACCAACGCCAATGAAATATTCAAGTTCTAGTAGCGTAAGCATATCAAGCAGACCATACCACCTAAGATATCATAGTAGTAAGGAAGAATCAACCTCTTGATTGCACACAATGAAAGTAATTAGGGTATGTTGTGTTAAACGATCCTTAAGATTCACCTATTACCATACCAATACATATATTACTTTCAGGTACGTTGTTGTTTGTGATGTCTTGCAGTTGCCGAAAGAGCGAGGGAGTTGCAGTTTTCTTTGAACCGAACCTCTTGAAAACTTAATATTACAAGGTTTGTTCATTTATGGGTTGCTGGTTTTCGTCGAACCATACGAGTATGTAGAAACAGAAATGCAAAATACCTTACGCAACAGGAAAACCCACAGCAAAAGTGCTGACGAGTGAAGTCATGATGTTTCATGTATTTTCGGCGACTGTTTCTGCATGCATTCGCCCATGATATTGTTATGTGTTGCTAACTTAAGCAATGAAATCAGCCGCCCATCAGGCTACCAAGCTCAATGAATAGTGACTCAACGCCTTATAGAATTCTATAACTTCACGATTTTAGTGAGTTTCAGACTATTACATAAACAAACTCAGCATACCTTCAACATTGAATTGTGATTAATCATAAATTTTAGGGATATAAATAATATTTGATAGTTTTAAAATTGATGTTTGGGTATCTATCTAGTTTCTAGAGAGAAAGTCAAAGGACAAGCCTTTTATTTATTTATGTTAACCTTCTTCTATATACCATGCAAATCCATACAAGAGTTGAACAATGCAATTGGGTAAGTCCACTCAAAATAGTTGGCCTTACATTGTAAACAATGAGAAAACATTGAGTCAAAGTTAGGCCAACTCCTTCCGTATAACCACTAGGAGGATTTAGGTATGGTGTTTCCTCCTAACACCATCTACATTAGTTCTAACTTGCCAATTCTCATTTCTTACATAAATACATACATACATAATAGTGATAAAAATCTAGTTTCCATTTCATCAAATAATTAATAAAAAGAAAAGAATCTTAAACATGAACACTGAATTAATGATTAATTAACATAATAGGCTTATCACCATACGTAGTTATTACAGTAATTGAACAGGTTTCATCAGCATTCTTATTCAAAAGTACTAGAAAACAAAATTAAAAATTGCACACAGTAATCATCCCCTCCATCCAAACGTCGATTTTGCTCTTAGCTTCTCTTGTTCTTGCTGCCAAGCAACAAGGAGAAGTAAAACAGAATCCTAAACAAGAATCCCCAAGCCACTGTTATCCACAGGCAACTCCATTTGCTCAGATCAGTAATGGCTTCCTGCTGCAAAATATCGGCCCCCGTAATTAAGCATGTCGATGTAGTAATCCTCATGTTCAAAGTATTGCTCAATGTTTCCAGCAGTCTGACTTTCATGGCAGTCGGCACCGCTCCGAGCGGTGTGTTGTCGAAAATCTGAACACCTCTGACAAAACACTTAACTGGGTTGTCGAATTCGTTCTGCAACACCGCTTCGTAAGGGTATTTAACGAGTGACATGTAATGGAACCAAATCCAGTACGGCGGAATTCGATCACGGTTGATGAAGAAGCCGCTGAAAAGCAAAAAGTAAGCTAAAATTGGCACGACAGTGGTGTAACCAAGCATAACGTGAGGAACGACTCCTGATAGAAATGTTACGAAAGAACTTCCAGCCCAGAACGAAGCAAAGATGATCAAGAAATAGAAGAAAAATCCCGAAACGCCACCGTCAAGTCCTACAGCCCAGAAAGTTAATGCAGAGAATACAAATGAGAGGAAAATCAATGCCGGTAACGCCACCAAGGAGTGAGATAAGACATAAGACGATCTTCTATAAGCATTGTAAGCAGTTTCTCTCATGAAAATGTATCGTTCTTGAAGGAAAACAGGGAGAGCATCAGCGCAAGTGTAGAAAGTTGTTGATATGGCGAAAGCGAAAAACCCTAGTCGTTCTTGAACCCCTTTTGGGGAATTATCAAGCTGCCAAAACATGGTCGCGAGAATGAACCCAGTAACCATAACTGCACCCAATCGAATTCCAAACAATTCTGGCATTCTTCTTGAATTTGTTATCGATCGTTTTGACAGAACCACCATTTCTTTCCATAACGGATTGGCGAAAGTTGGCACAATTGATGTTGGGCTTGCAGCATCATTTGTTGCCCCAGAGGCTAATTTTCCTCTTGAAATGCTTGCGCTTATGGCTTCCTTTAGCGACAATCCCTGATGTTCCGGGTGTGCGTTTCTTGATTGCTTCATATGCTGCCAAGATTGATTAAACTCGACCAAACTCTTCGTTCCACCGGGAGATTCTTCGAGTTCTCGGATTAAATCAAGAGTAAACTCAGTCCGATTTTCGTTCTCAGGAATCGGGTGTCCGAACTCGGCGAAAAACAGAGGTAAACTCATCGGAGAACCGCTATAAACAGTCTGCCCACGAGATAAGAATATCATCCAATCTAACAAGCCAATAATCCTATAACTCGGCTGATGAATTGACATGATAACGATACTTCCACTATGTGCAATTCTTTGTAAAACTTTCACCACCATGAAAGCACTTGTTGAGTCTAACCCCGAAGTGGGCTCGTCGAGAAACAAGATTATCGGGTCGTGGATGATATCAATTCCTATCGAAACACGACGCCGTTCTCCACCCGAAACTCCTCTGTGACCTTCGTCTCCGATAACAGTCTTGGCTGCGTTTCTTAGCCCTAGTTGATCAATCAAAGCTTGAACGCGAAGCTTTTTCTTGGATTTCGATAACGTTCTCGGGAGCCGAAACTCGGCTGCGAACATCAAAGTTTCCTCTACTGTTAACATTGGAAACAAAAGATCGTCTTGCATTACGTAGGCTGATATGACTTTCAACATTCTTGACTCCAAAACTTCGCCGTTTAACGTAATCGTCCCCTTCAAGCTTCCCTTCGCAATACGGTTCGCCAACGCGTCGATTAGAGTTGATTTGCCGGACCCACTAGCCCCGAGCACGGCCATAATCTCGCCATCACGAGCCTCCCCGGAGATATCATTCAACAGCGTCTTCGTTTTGGAAAACAAACCCTCTTCAGCCACCGGATCCGTCGCAGTAGTGGCATCAAGGCGGTGACGATGACTGCTGAACACATTGGGAAAAGCCATTTTGCGATGGATTTTGACGCTGTAAGTCAAGTTATTGAACGATAAAACCAACGGCAGAGATCGCCGGTCCACGCTGCACGTGTCGCTGACATTAAGAACCTGATGCACCGGAGTCTCGTCCCCGGTCGCCTCTTTCCGCACATCCCCAATCCGCTTCAACAACTGGCCGAACGTCGGCGAAACACCGGAAGTTGCCCGTGAAACATCGCTGAGTTCCATCTAATTAGTAGTAAAGAACGGTAAGCTATCTCTTGCAGGCGATATATTATTTTCTGCCACAACGCGAGGCATTTTTTATTCTTTCTCTTGTAGTATTTATAGGAGTTTGCCTTCCATATATAGTACATATAAAGAGAGAGGTGGGAGTGTAGGCTAATTAACGTTAACAGCGTGAGTGCATGCGTTACGGTGTTTAAAGGGAAGACTGTATGCGAGGATTAACGGCATGAAAACGGCGGTTTTCAACTGCCAGAGGCTGTGGTGGTGGATGATAGAGTAGGGTTTTGTAGAGGGAGTGAAGTAAAAGGAGCTGGGTCTTGTTTATGAGGGATTTTGTGTTATGATGTGTTTATATGGAAACGAGAGAAATTATGTGGTAGAGCTTAGTCTGTTTCGTTAGGGTTTAGTGTTAATTATTTTTTAATTAATTAATTAATAATAGAATAACCTAATTAATGGTAATTATATTCACTGTTTAAGGGACAGAAAGGTGACCTAAATCTCCTAATTTCGTTTCATTTCTATACGTGTTATGTTTCTTGGAGGAGAGGATGGGGCATACACGTGGCCTCATGGGTGGTGGCTTGATTATTTTATTTCATGAAATTAGGTCGGATGTTGATCTACTGTTGCGTAAGCTTGGTTTGTTCCTACTGATCTGCATAAATCTATGGCTCAATGCCGAAATTATATTATCGAACAATATCCTGGTGGCCATTTCTCCAACTATTTACTGTTCTGGAATTCACAATGGCACTGCTCCCTGAATTGTGATAGCTGAAATCGTATGTCTATCTCAATTAGCATTTCAATTTTGAAACTTACTTCTTACTAATCTAACGAGTTTAGACGGTAAAAATACTCGTCGAATTATTAAAAAGAGGAGACTTGGAATAGAAAGTTCTACTAGAATAATATAGCTACAATCATATATAGCAATTAGTTAATTAATTAAGCAAATTAGATACAGGACAGCTTGCATTGAGGTGGGATTTTGTGGCCCAGTTTAGCACAATGAAATCATCATTTTATTCATGGTAAGCAATTAAATTAGGTCAAACAACTAAATATGGAATTTCAGGTGCCTACAAGACATTGCCTTATTGGGATGGATACTATTATTCAAAGCCCATTGTTCTCGCGAGTAATCACTCTTTTCTCTTTTATGGTTTTCTTAGGGTTATCAAGTTTGGAGTCTGTCTTGTTGCACAGTTTCTTATAACACTAATGCATTACAGCTTGGATAGCATATGCTCACTTAATATTCATGTATAGAAAAAAATTTTAAATCACATAATTCTATTATATTAATATAATTGATATAATAAAATTATTTAATCAATAAAATAAGTGAGATCATTTTTTTATATTAATATAAATAATATTTTAAAACTATCTAATTAATAAAATAAAAAAATTATTAATTAGTATTAGAATAAAAAAATTAAAAATAATTTCACAATTTAAACAGCATAATAAGATAAATTTATAAATTTTTTTTATTTTTTTCATTCATTATACTAATTTCTCTTATTTTATTACATTAATTATATTAATATCATAGAATTGTTCTATTTAAAACTTTCTCTTCATATATAATTTAAAATAAAATTGGTGATAATTGATAAATGAACTCCCACATCCACTAATAATCATTAATATGATATAATTATTTTGGTAAATATTTTATGAAAATTTTGTGTATATAATATTATTGATTGAAAAAATAGGGTTATTTTCATCGTATTTATATGCTTGCCCCAAAGTTGAAATGTGTCATAAGTTTATGGGGTTGGGGAAATTTCGAATGCAATATTGCCGTAGCATTGATTAACCATCTCATTTTACTTTCCAAAAGAAGCATGATGAAAAGTAAATTTATATGTTGACACTTGGCACCAATGTTCAATTCTGTTTGTTTGGTTATGAGTTTATAGCTTTGCTTGTGCGGTAATTATATTAACCACTCCACCCTAGCTTTAATTCTTTATTAACAAAAGGGATTGGTAGTTAATTTAACACCAACTGTTTTGTTCTTTTGTTCTATAAAATGCATCAAGTATAAGAACATGGGCATCTCTTGTCAAACTTTACTCAAACCAAATCTATGCATGCCCTTAGTTCCATTAGACCTTACAATATTAAATGTGGAAAGTTTCACAGAGCAAGTATGAAGAAACAGTAAAAAGTTTTCTTAACATGTTGAGTACTTGTTAATTACTAGTAATTTAGCTTAGCCATAATTCAGAAAGAATCACAAAGGGAATACCAGCTTCCCCAATACAAACCCTACAATCACCTACTTCTTTCTACAACCCAAACCTTATAAAGATCTTGAGGCTGAAGCATTTAATACATGGGTAATGAGGTTTACTTGCGAACTAGCATATATTGATATGGCATGCTATGAGGAAAAAGTTAAAAACCTAGAATTGAATATTTCATCAAAGTTTCGAATGAAAAGGGTTATCTTGTTAGACACAGTGGTAACCCTTGACACGCTTACTCTTTTATCTTGCCCCACTTTAAAAGGCAACAACAGTGAGAAGAGTTAACCAACGAAGGGAAGAGATCAAGAAAGCACCTAAGCAAATAAGCATTTTTGGAACATATAGATAGAGCACTACTATCCTTGGTAGTTAATTTTAGTTAGGGCCATCATCTCCTTACCAAATTGCAAGCTAACTCGTACCTAAAACAAAATTGAAGATTACCGTGAAAATTGAAAAATTCTCGCAAATCAAAACAGAAAATGTGCAAGTAATCACGGGCCTGCATGGACACTTTGACATTGGCATATGGGAGCACATGGGTCTCATTTATAAGCCGCTTGGTCAAACTTTTGCTGGAGGCAGAGGAGGTAGTTTTGTTAGCTGTCTTTGTCTATAAAATTTTTTTGTACTTCTGGGCTTGTCACATTGGGTGGCTATGGGAAAATCAACTTCGATATTTACAGTGTTTGGCGGTGCTGCCTGCTGGTCAACGTAACTTTCCGTTAGAGAATTTTCTTTCTGGTCATGCTGTATCCGACTAAATTTCAGAACCCTTTTCGAAGTCCAAAATCATCCCAGTTTCTGTAGAACTGATAAAGTTATTCTGCCTTTTTGACTCACAGATTGCTGTTGTATGGAATCACCGGCTGTAAGTGGATGGTTAGGGCGAGATTTTGTGCTTTTAAATTATTCTAGAAGATCTATGGAGGGTTAAATGAAAAAAACATCAGTATCACACTCCAACAATAATTACATAATCACATACATCGGCCTCCAACTTTAAGTAATCTTAATGCAATGGAAGCCATGCGTTTCTTTAATTCTACTATTTGTGAGGCCAATGTGCCGGCACGAGTTCGTAGAAAGTGACATCATTATCAACTTAGTTGAAATTAGCAACACGCTGTTCGACAATTCATTGCTTATGAATAGTTTTCACCATTCTATTGGGGTATTAAACCTCTAATTCTTCCACACAACAGTATCATTCATTCATTCGTCCATTCATCCAGTAGACGCGAATTTCTGCCTACGCCCGTGAATAAAAATAGACAACAAAGATTCACGGGATCAATTAACACCAACAGATTAGCATACTAACTAAAGAAAATCATCACTTGCCGAGCCTCTTTACGATAGAAAACAATATATCCATTAACATTAATCAACTACCAAGATTGTAGAACCAAAGCATCTTAACTCTCAACAAAATTTCCCCGTGTCGCTGACCATGAAACACTTTCTAAATGGCAGCATCTGTTATTACATTTGATCGTCATTAAAGTTGACGGCAAGGTCCCAGTAACGTGCTGCGCCAGCATCAGCAAAAACCTTCTTGGCAGCACCTTCAGTCATGCACTCGTGAACCGAAAACCTATTGAAGCTTGGTTTGGCGACATTGCCCTGCCAGACCAGCACACACTTGTTGACAGGTTTATCAGCACTCTCATAATCACCATTGTCACCTTCTTCTCCTTCTTCTTTTACAGCTTCAGCCCAGTCTATACGCCTAAGCATAAGCTTCCCATATCTCTTAACGGACCTGCTTCCACCTTCAACAACCACAACGTTAATTCCCTCAGATATCACAGCACACCCAGTTAAACGGTTCTCATGGGCATTAACATCTACTTTGAAGCGTGTCTTATTGTGTGAAAGGTCACCAATCTTGTAAACCGAAACAATAGTTTCCAGTGTATTTGAGTCATTAAATAGCTGTCTCTCTTTCTTCTCTCGACGCTCTGCAGGAGTAAGCTTGCGTGAAATGTTCCTGTCAATATGAGCTTGCTCACGCTCAGCAGCGGCACTTCGGATTTCTTTTTCTAGTCTGGTAGGATCTTGGGTTGCTTCAGAGCCAAGGACTTTCATCAAATTGCTCATTTTTACTTTAGGTTTAGGGGGTTCAATCAGGCCTTGTCTTATCATCTCCTGTCTATCTTTTTCCCTAGCCAAACGCCTCTGAGTTCTTAATTTCTTCTGCTCCTTCTTCGTTAGCTTAAGTGGTTGAGGAGGTGGAGGAGCTGGCTCAGCAGGAGGCTCAATAGGACAGGGATGTTCTACATATATAGTGATCTTCTCCATCTTCAGTTTATCTTCAATTATGACACCATCAGATATGTCAGCAGAAGAACTGGTGAGCAACAGAGGAACATCCCTGAAATTCAAATTATCCATAGTCAGACTACTAAGTGTTTTCACAAATAGAATACAAGATTTAACAGTAAAAGAGAGAGAGAGAGAGAGGATAGATTATTAACAACAATAAAGGAAATAACAAAGAACAAAGCTTAAATATCTCAAACTAAGTCTAAAACCTAACACATTATAAAACCAAGTCTGCCTCGAAGAGCTACAAAGAATCACCATTTATAGTACTAACAACCTAAAACAATAAGAAATCTAAAAACAAATAGGAAACTTGAAAAATAACTAAAATAAAACAAAACTTATCTAAGACTAATTAGTAATCCCCAAAAGACTAAGAAGAAAAAAGCAATAAGGATTCCAAAAAGAAACAGGAAAACTAGTAAAGCAACCAAAATTTATCTAAGACTAATTAGGAATTCTCACAACACTAAGAAGTAAAACAACTTATGAAAACAAAGATAATCCAGCTAGAACATGAAACCCTAACCTGCATCATCAGGGAACCTATAAAATATGATACCCGAAAGAGATGTGACTGTAAGAGGATTTGAATCCAAGATGGGTCACACCATATAACTCAACCCTTGGGATTACCAGGTAAATTAATTGAAGAATGGTGCCAAATTGAAGAAATCATTCAGCGTATTATACCAAAAATAAAAGCACACCAGCTTACCACCATTCTATTTCAGGAATTGGGTCCTCAGGTTTTTCCTTCATAATAAATCTTTCTGCTACCTCTATCAAATTTGGATTCATATCAGACCCTCCTTTTGCTTTTGCCAGCTGAGCTTGCTTTGCCTGACGTTCTTTTGCTCCTTCTTCTCCAAATTGACTCTGTCATAAAAAGATGGAAATAAATAAGACTGTATAGATCTTGTCAAAAACTAAGGAGTAAGCATAAATGATCAAATGATGCAAAAAAAGCAGTTATAATTACCTTGACTTTAAGTATCTCAGCCTCTTTTGACCATCTGCCTTCCTCTACAAACTGGAAAGTCATCCGTTTGGGCCTCAAAAGCTTATTTTTATTGATACCCATCCTTGTATCAAAATGAGGATTTGAATCTGGATCAACATCCAGTTCAGGTTTAAGAATCTGGAATGCATCTTTTTTCTGTTTGTTGATGTTGACCTTTAGAGTGCTTAGGTCGCTTGGTTTAGTCACATTCACTACATTTCCATGTTCATCTATTTCCCTACCAAATGCATCAACACGAAGAACAGGAGCCTTGGTAGCCTTCTGAGGGACAGCAGTATCAGTTGGCATCTGCCCAGGGAATAAGTTTATAAGAGGAGCAAATTCAGGGTCCTGACGAAATCCCATCCTAGCAGCAAGCTCCTGGGCTCGTTTAACAGCTTCCATATTAGGTATACTGGCAAGGCCAGGAATAGCACACACCCCATTTGTTGATGGCTTAACAGAAGCTGCTGCACCTGCTGATACAGAGGTACTGACAACTGTTGATGGTAACAGTCCCTGCACTTTTCCAGTACCTGAAGAGGGTTCAGAACGTTGACTACCATTTGAACTTGATGCCTTGCTCAACTGCACAAACCAAAACAACAACACTTAACAAATACAAAGACCAAATACAACTGAAAAAATACATGCAATTTGACTAACATGAAAAAGGGATAATACAAAATTTCCTCACAATGCAGATTCTTACCAATTGTATCTTCTTCAGCTTTTCTGACAATTCCTTCTGCATTTGTAAAGCTTTCTTAGCTTTTGCTAAAGCATCTAGTGATAGACTTCCACTTTTCCCAGCAGCTGAAGTTGTCCCATCTGTACTAGATTTTCCAGGAACCTCATGAGATCTTGTAATACTAACTCCCTTATTTTCATTTGTAGAAATTGAAGATACCTTTGTAGGAAGGGGATGGCTGGTGGCCATAGAGGTCTCTGGCACAGTCCTTGATGACATAGAAAATGATTCCACAGAAGCACCCTATTCATCAGGAACCGATGCAGCAAGAAGTCAAGAAAGGGCACCACAGGAACTTGAATATGAGAAAATTAAGAAAAACCTTTAACAAAATAATCGAGGCAAGACATAAATCCATATCATAACAACAGACCGAGCATGTGGTACAGAAATGCAGGAGGCTCAAAAATTGAAAATGAATTGCATAAATAAGCAAAAATTTCTTACAATGTAAAACAGCCAGATTTCAGTTAGGGCAGTTATTAACTACATACACAATAAACTGAAATAATTAAGGAAAACAAAAGCTATGCAGCAATTATCTAATCTCCCATACCACCCCCAAATCTGCCCACATAACGACAATCAAGCCTTTGCATGCAATAATAGTATTTACATTAAACAGAGGAACTGGCCTATCGTGTTAAAACTTGAATATTCCCACACGATGTATTTTACTAACATATGGGGGTGTGTGTGCGCATAAACGTAGCAGAAGCTGATTGAAAGTATAGAAAAGCAGAGAACTTGCACAATTGATAGAAGGAAAAAAACATCCGAACTAACCATCAATCAAACATTTAATTTCAATGCTAGCAGGAAACAGCAATAAATATTTCAATTATGTAAAGCACTAGAAAATTGAAGTGGAAATTGAGAAAAGCTTACGTTCCCATTTGCTGAGCCGCCATCGTTCACCTCTTTCTTCACGTTAATCCCACTAACATTCACATTCCCAGAAATACCTCCATCGTCCTCTTCTTCTACAAAATTATCCTCGAATCTTCTCTTCTTCTCCCCCTTTTCATTCAAAACCCTAACCATCTTCTCTTCACTCCCCTCCTTCTCTTCCCTCTCTTTCCTCTTCTTCCTCCCATCTCCCGCCACATCATCGTCATCGAACTCCTTGCGCTTCACTTCGCGATGTCTTGTTCCTTCCCTCTCGTGAGATCTCTCTAGCTCGCGCCGCGACTCGCGATACTCGTACGATTTCTCGCGCCTAAAATCTCGTTCGCGAGAGCTTTCCCTCTCGTAAGATTTCTCGAGCTTGACATCTCGTTCGCGAGAGTTCGCTCGGTCCTCGCGCCTCAAATCGGGGTCGAGAGAGCTCCCTCGGTCTTCACGCCTCGACTCGCTTTCATCGTGCTTCGAAGATTTGCGATCCGACGATCGGCGGTGGTCACGGTGTTTCTCGTCTCTGTCTCTGTCTCTGTGTCGATGCCTGTGCTCTCGATCACGGTCATTGCGAGAGTATTTGGTGGATTTATCTTTATCGTAAGAGCGATCCATGGCTAGGGCTTCTCTCCAGAGGGTTCTCAGTCATTTGAGAGGAGTGTTGAGCATGAATTAGACGATTATTAGATCGAATGGCGTTGTGGTTTCACGGTTCGTGTTGTTGAGCCGGCCGGTTTGTGGCAGCGAGACGAACCGTTTTTGTTTTGTTGAGCCCATTGGCAAGACAAGTTAATAGAATTAATTGGCCGCATTACAACTTTTATAAAAAAATTATATTTAAATATAGTAAAATAATTTAATTAATAAAATAAAAAATTAATCAATAACAATAAATAAATATAATTAAAAATTATTTTTTATTAATTTTTTTTATATATTATTAATAAATTAATTTTTTATTTTATTAATTAAATAATTTTATCATATTAATTATATTAATATAATTCAATTATTTTATCTTTACTTTCTCTTTCAAAATTTTAATAAATCTCTTTGTTAGTTGTTTCTTGTACAGTGAAATATATTTTATTAATATTTAAAAATAATAAATGAAAAATAGCAAATTTCCAATTTTTCTTAGGCAAACAACACTGGAACATAAGAGTAGGCTTCTGGTTGAGCCCACAGATTCACTACATTTCTCTCGTATCCTCTCTCACCATTTGAGCAAAGACTTTACTCATTGAAACACCAGCAAGATCACCTACACTTGCCGCACTAAATTCTGTGGTAGATAAGCTGGTTTGCGACTGTGAGGGATTGACAAGATTTTCTGATGAAGATATCTCACCTTCAGGACTGGATTTTTCTTCACTTCCTTGGAGTTGAAGGGCATACTCCAGATTCCACAAGACGTCTCCCATTGAAGGTCGATCAATGCCACATTCTGCTAAGCATTTCTCAGCTATCTCACCAAACTTCTGTAAAGAGTCTAGTTTTATTTGACTGATGATATTAGGATCAACAATGTCCTGTAATTGTCCACCCTTCTGACACTTTGTTGCCCATTCCACTAAATTCACCTTTTCTCTCGGGAGTGATGGATCAATAACTGGTCTCCCGCAAAGAACTTCAAACATAACCACACCGAAGGAGTACACATCTGATTTTTCAGTTAGTTGTTGCCTTGTCAAGTACTCTGGATCAAGATACCCAAAGCTACCCTTCACTGCTGTACTGACATGAGTTTGATCGAGGTCAGGGCCAGTTTTCGAAAGCCCAAAATCAGCAACCTTAGCCATGAGATTTTCGTCTAGCAGTATGTTAGCAGACTTAACATCACGGTGAATAATGGCCTTCGTGGAGCCAGTATGAAGATAGTGAAGTCCTCTGGCTGCTCCAATGCAAATCTCGAGCCTTTGTCTCCAACTTAAGCAGGGAAAATTTGAGCCACACAGATGCTCCTTGAGAGTACCATTTTCCATGTACTCGTAAATTATAATCATCTCATTTCCTTCATCACAATATCCAATTAGAGATACCAAATGACGGTGACGGAACTGAGATAGCATTTCAATTTCAGTCCTGAATTCTGCAAGACCCTGATGTGATTGAGAGCCTCCCCTTTTCACTGCCACCACCGTCTCATCTCTCAAAACTCCCTTGTAAACCTTCCCAAAACCCCCGACACCAATCACCAAATTTTCACTAAAATTACCCGTGGCCTCTTGAATTGCCACGAAAGGGAAGCGATACCCAATTTTGGAGCTTGAAAAGATAACAGTCCCATTGGTGTAGTGACGATTAGCTCCTCCATTCATAGCATATTCTTCGTCTTCCTTCAAACGACCGTGTGCTAGCTTATTTCTTCTTCTGCACAACAGGAAGAGAACCAAAACCAAAACAACAATAATAAAAGACCCAACAGTCAAGCCCACTATAAGACTGACTTTCATCTTGGAAGTTCTAGGGGAAACCGTGTCTAAGACATCAAAGCTCCCCTTAGAATTGTTTATCTTCATGATCTCCAACCCATTAAGAATAGCATTTGGGTAAAGTTCAACCATTGAAGGAGGACCAATACTTACTTGTAGCATAGAGCTATCACCAACTCCTGTGATGAAATCCATATAATAAGGATTGCCCACGACATTGGAAGGAAGTTTGTGGAGATCAAAATTTTGTTTAACAGACCATGAATTGATATAAACATTGAATACAAGCTGTTGAAAATTTTTCAGTATGTCACAAAAGTGAAACCGAACTAGATACTCAAAACCAGAATCCACATTGAAACTCCATGTTACATTTGCGTGGACATTAGGATCGAGCTCTGAGTTCAATATGGTGGCAGTGCCATAGACATCGCGGGGGGCAATATTCTCAGTTATCTGGTCAGTGAAATTGACTGCTGTGGTATTTGACACAAACTTTACAAGGCCATTGTGTTTCAGATATGGATCATCAGAAACCCAACGCCGCCACAATATATCATTTTGACTAGGCACAGTTGTACCTCCCATATTTACCCTTGCAACAATCTCCAAGGCCTGCCACTGCAGATTCTGTTTACCACCTTGAGGGACAACGGTTTGAGCACTTTCTGGGATGAGTTCATCGGGCAGCCAAATAACTTCTAAAGCATTTATGAAGGCAAATGAATTTGCAAAAGGTGTAAAACTGAGAATAAGCCTATCAGAAGTGGTGTTCAAAGAGTACTCCTTAAGGAAAGAACCATTCTGTGGTTGGTATTCCTTGATAAGGGTAAAGCTTTGAGTGGAAACAGAGAATTTTGCAGTGCTCATATTGTAGGTTTCATGAACAAATGGAAAGAAATGAAGGCGAATGAAATGTCTGCCGTGTTTTTTGATCGAAAATGTGTAATTGGAAAGTCCAGTGAATATTCTAGCTGTTTGATACAAACGTGAATCATTGCCAGATGAGATAGAATTCGAGCTAGTGCTGACCAAAATGTTTTGTGGGGTTAAAGGATTGTCGGAACTGGAATTATCAGCCACAAATACACGATTACCCATTGATGTATTTGTGGATGATCCACAATCTATCATATAGATGTCTACACGATCAAAGGCTAATGAAACACATACTAGACAAAGAACAGATGAAATCCATAACTGCAACTCAAAATTCCCAACATTCACCATGACAAAGACTCGGAAAGAAAGAAGACTTGAACCAAAACTAAGATTACAATTGCAAAAATAGCAAGAGGCAAAGTTGAGATTGTGACCTGAAACTGCAATGAATTGATAAAGCTTAGGAAATTACAGCAAACTGAAAAGCGAATCTCGCATTATGGAAAGAACCTGCAGAAGAACTGGAAGCTGGGATTATGACAGAAAATTGAAAAAGCAGAATTGAGATTACAAGAGCAAATTCAACCGTACTAAAAGCAAATACAGTAGAAATGTTCTATATCTCCGTTAGAAACCCCGGATATCAAGAAAACAAATGAAAAAACAGAAGGGTCAGAATCAAAATCACCTGAAAATCAACGAAGCAGGAAAAAGAACCCAAATGGCAAAAGCTACAAACACCTCAAACTCTTAAGCTCTTCATCAACTCTTTGTGGCTTTGGAAGTAAATGAGAACATTAAGATAAACACCTAATGCAACGACACCTAGCAAGACAGCATTAACCAAACTGAAAACGACCCAACAATTGTTTCGTCCTGTGCGCAGCTTTTTCTATCGACAAATTCGTGGAACAGGAATTTTTTTAAAAAAACAAGTGAAAGGATTGCAGAGAAAGGAATGTACACAAGGGAGTCAAAGTGATTTGAACGGACAGACGTATTATTGGAGCCAGCTGCTATGTGAAGTAGATGGCTTAAAGCTTCTTTCATGTGCGGCCGAAAGTTGATGTACGGGAGTTCATTGATATTTCCGATCATTGTACTATTTGAAATTTCTTATGCCTTGTTTGGTTTGGTTCTACCACAGTTATTAGATGCCCTTACATTTAAAGAGGAAAAAATTATTGTCTAAGATTTTTTCAAGCAAAACCAAACAAGGACTTATTGTTGTGGTTTGAATTTCCCTCCAGAGTGAGTTGTGGGAAGTTTCTTACCGTGCCTCGTAGAGAATAATATATAAGAGACAGACAAACGAAATGATAGCGAACAGCTCATGTCACGTACTTTCTAATACGCGTTTTCCCCCAACTACCATCACCTTGCGCAATTGACGGGACCGGACGCCATCCTCTACGCGCGACACATTCTTTTCTTTTCTTGTTGCAACTAAGGATAAGATGACACGTCACAAGAGGACAGGGTCCATTGCGATTCGGCTGTAAATGGGTTTTGTGTTCATGGGCTTGTTTTGGCTTTCAGGCCGAGGTCTTCTTTATTTGAGTGTGGTGTTAATTTTGTCGTAATTATTAATCATGAAAGGAAATTATTAGTAGTTAGACACTTATACTTAGAGTCTAAGCAAATATTGTATTTGTTTTAATTATGTTGTTATTCCATAATTATTAATGCAATAACTACTGGAGGAACTTGAATCAAAATGAAATATGATGAAAGGAAATTATTCTCTGTGCCGCCGGTCGTGTTGTTACCGTGTACCGGATCAGATCAAGCCTTGCAAATACTTCCATTGCGCTGATCAGAGGCGGCAGCGTTGACAAATTAGCCGGGGCCAGTGTGACATTGATCGTGGGACCCGCGACACTGACGGGGTACATTGTCACCACCTTACATTTGTTGACTTCCAGCTGCCACCGTGTACCTCTTCGCACAGCTGATGTAGATATCAACGATCCTCGTGTCGTTTTGACGAAGGTCGATTCGCCTGTTCCGTGAAGTAGAATACTAAATAAGCCGTTTGTGGGGTCACTTGATAGGGTGGAATATCAACAGAGAAATTTATTGGGGTTGAGGTGTTGGGTGATGCGATGGAATCGCGCAACACTGAATTAGGAGGTTCGTTTTCTGGTAGGAGGTGGAATCAGGTAAGGTTTGGACTACAATATTGTTAGGTGGGATTGCACCTTGTGTCCATATCCTGTCATATTTTTCCTCTGAAAATAGGCCAGAGTACCTGCCATTATTTTTAGCCATTAATTTAAATATCATTAACTATTACTTAACCAAAAAATTATATTTTTATCATATTTTTTAAAAAATAATAAGAAAATAAATTCACCTTACTTCACTACCACCGTAGTTGGTCCTGTTGACTAAATTAAATGTGAAATTTGGCCTCCATTTGCGGGTACAAATTAACCAACACTGGCATAGCCTCTGACGAAGAAATGAAGGGAACCTCTCCACTCCTTGTCTGCCTCAAGCACACACTAATAGATCCCGACCCGTGAGTCATGTGTATGGCCTCGATATATATCGGCCTGCCGATCGCCGACGTGTTGACTGTTGACCATATTTTGTTATCCAAGTAAAGATCAAACGTCGGAGGATTAGAGAGACCATCAAAGTTACCGTAGTAGAACCCTGCCCGGATTAGACACCGTAGAGTTTGTGCATAGACGGGAAGGGTGTAACAATTTTGGTCTGGTTGATTGGGGAAGAACCTGACGGTGGTCATCTCCTCTAGAGGTTGACTTTCTGTGACCCGTTTATTGATGCCAAATTTGGTGTAGTCTTTGTATGTGCCCCATAGCAGGAGGTTGGGCCCTGGACATCGCTGCCACAATCCACGTTCAACCATCCGAATGTAGCTAAAATATATCAGAAAAATAAAGTGTTTAAATTTTAGAATAAGATAATGTACTTGAAATGAAATACCTAAAAAGAAATGACAAGTCTATAAATGAAGTAGATGAAGATAGGTAATGAATAAGATCTGAATATTTCCCAAAAGGGAAAGAGTCAAATGAATTAAAGAACAGAACTTACTCCGCGAAGAAGTTGGACAGAATTGAAAGGCCAGGAGAAGTATCCAGGATATGTTCATTTGCATGTTTGAGGAGATCTGCTAACTGTTGGAGCTAAATTTGTAGTCTTTATAATTACGTTTTTTGAATGAAGGGAGAAGGAAACTCTGCTTTATGTCCTTCCACTTGATTTCGTTAAGAATCATCGATACCGTAAGCTTCAACCGTTGAATTTCTATCATTTAAAAACAGTTTTTTTTTTTTTTCACAAAAAAGTGAACGTTGACATCGATATTTACCCAAAATTTAGTTCTTTTTGAAAATTTAAAATTATTTTATTCAACTAGAAAAGGCCGATACATTCAAACAAGCAGAGTACAGAGCAGAACAACATTCAGAAATTAACCCAGAATTCGATACTTCTTATTAAAAAAACACAAAGTTTCGCGAGATATCCATATATCTCTGCTGGTTATTTCTCCAGTTTCTATATTCATCAAGCTTTAACTTCGCCAACGATCTTATCACTTAATTCCGCCGGTTTGTCTTCTTTGGAAGTACTGTCATTCAGCAATACTGATAATCTTTCAGCCAAACTCTTCTTTGCAGCAGGAGAAACACCGTGTTTTCCAATCATAGACTCCAGTACAGCCTGAGAAAGTAGTTTATTCTCTATAACTGCATTACCAACTTCTGGTATTTTACCGTCTTTGGAGAAGCTAATCTGTTACCAGAACCAGCGACATAAAAAAATTATAAGCTTGCTAGAATAACGATAGAATTAACGCAAGACTGCCGTTGGAGTTATTTTCTACTCACTGTTAGCGATCCGTTGGGAAATTGTGTGAAAAGTATTGAGGTGCCGGGAGGGAAAGTCTCGTCCTTGAAGACCTCAACGAATTTCTCAATAGCTTTGGCTTCAGCATCTGTGTAAATTCCAAAAGATTTCCAGATTGCAACGCAATTCTCGGAAACCTTCTCTGAATATTGTGCACCGGTTAACGGCAAGATCATCGTCACCTGCATGAATTTCTCGAAGGGACCTAAAGAAAGACAGCAAGATCATCGTCATTTCCTACCTTATTTCTCATTGCCAATACAAATAATTTGGGTTCCAGATTTGGTTGCATCATTATTTTGGAAATAAAACCAAATATTAATTTATTATCCTCCGCTAAAAACCACAAATTATGAAGTAGGATTTTTGGATCCTACTTTAAATCTACGGCAAGTAAGCGATCCCAACAACAGAACAAGCCTGCTGCGCTAGTACCAAATATTTTCCTGGCTATTAAAGATTCTTCTGAAATTTAAAACGTCGAAAGTTTATCAATCGTTTAACCCCATTCATAGAATTTTGAATTCACACCATCCGAAACGTACTAACAAATTATAACGGACCGCGCAAGTATAGGACTAGGACGAGTCTTCTTCCGTTATTTTCTTTTTTTTTTCAGTCAACAGTTAAAGTCACCACAAAACTGAAATTAAAAAAAAAAAAATTGACAATGGCCGGGCAGCGAGATTCAGTTACCTGTAACGATGTCTCTGAAGAACTCGACGGATTCCGTCAATTCTGTGGCACTCTTGCCCTTCCATTTGCCGGCGAGAGATGGCACGGCGCTATCCTCCAAGTACACTCCTATCGCCGTGAACTTGATGAATTTTCCCTCAATCTCGAGACCTCTATCCCCTGCGGTCGTCGGCAACAATTAAAACAAGTTTAATACAATGGAACAATTGAATTTATACAATACGCCAACGCTGAGTAAGCTACTATTACTAACCAGCGCCACCGAGGAAGAAAGTTTTGTTGGTGCCAGGAGGTTTAACGGTAGGCGAGAACTTGATATTCTCGACCTGGACTTCGGTAACGGACGGTGATGGATGCATTTGTGATAGTCTGCAACTGTTTAATGCTCTTCGTCGGGGCGTTCGTAACAGAGTGTGCGAAGGTAAGAATAGCTTTCTGATTCAATATAAAGAAGCGTAGGTGGTAGGTTTAAGGTCCAATGGCGGGTAAGTGGTAGATGGGTCCACGTGCGTTGAATTAAGATGTCACGTGGAGCTTTGATTACCGGAAACTCTAGCAGTCCGTGAAGACCGAACTAGAACATTAGGTACGAATTGCTTAGCCGAATTTAGAAGAATTTATTGCCTTTATGTGTTTTCGTACATATATCCATACGACCATCGAAAGTTCGCGAGCCGGGTAGGGCTCACGTAAACAAGAAGCGATCCACGATCCATGAGATCCAATTCACTCGGGCCTTTGCGCGAGTCATTTGAACTAAAAAATAATAATTTAATTAATATTATAAATTTCAATTAATTTAAAATAAAATATTAAAATTATTTAATATATAAACAAATTAATTGAGCATAAATTATTCATAAAATATAAAATTATAATAAATATATATTTTAAATATAATAAATAAATTTACATATCAAGTTTAAAACAAATTTTTATTGTTTATGGATTAAATTGAGATAATGTGTTGGAAATAATTGGGATAGCTATAGAGCATAAGATTGAAAATTTTGGATGATCAGTTCAAATTTGGTTCTTTGAGTTCCTCTTATTGATTTGACTTATCAAAAGTAAGTGATTATGTTAATGACGCGTGAGAAATATTTATTTATTTTTGTCAAATATACGAGTGTATATATAAATTGAGAATAATTTTATATATTTTAAATTTTATTTTATAATTTTCATACAAAGTAATATAGATTTATTAATTAAGTAATTAATTTTTCAGATAATTTATCACATTTCTTTCAACCTTTTTATTGATGAATACAATATTAATTAAGATGAAAAAGAATCAAGAATGCCTAACATTATTCAATAAAATTACAGCATAGAAAAAATATTATAGCTTGACTTTTCTGTATTTATAGGCCCATTTGTAATAAATTTTATAATCTTATATTAAATTGTCAATAGTTTTATAATTTTAAAATTATGTAATATTATCAAAATTAAAAAGGAATTGACACTTTTTAACAGTTTTAATAATATTAATATTTATAAAATTAATTGTTTTTTTAAATATTTAAGGAATTTTTTTGAAGATAATATTATTATTTAAAAAAAAAAAGCACTTAAAGTGCTCATTAAAAAAAAATGTTTTTCAATTAAACATTTTGTTTATTTATTTTTTTAATGAACATCTTGCGAGACCTGAAAATATCTTGCATCAGTTTTCACATTTAAAACATAAAATAATAGACTAGTAGGTGGTCCGGTTTCAAAATCAGGCAAAACGACAACTCACTGGCGGAAAAACGACATGGCCAATC
Organism: Khaya senegalensis; assembly: GCA_032402905.1. NCBI lineage: Eukaryota > Viridiplantae > Streptophyta > Magnoliopsida > Sapindales > Meliaceae > Khaya > Khaya senegalensis. The sequence continues at coordinate 8,607,507 of CP135555.1, read as the reverse complement.
CAAACCAGTCCACGCTGACTCTGTTGCATTTCCCCTCTTCTTCAACCCCTAAACCCCCGAAAAACAGAGAATCCATGCGTTATTTCTCCATTGAAACATTTAAAAAAAAAAAAAAAAGGAGAAACACAGTCTTCCTGTATTATATTTCTGTTTCATTTTGTTTACAGCTTGTTTTTTTCGTTAATTGAAAGAATAAAAAGTAGAAAAGAAACTAAGAGAAGAGTGAAGCGATGTCGTGGTTGCGGAACGCGATGAGCAAAGCGGTGGAGGTCGGGAACAAGAATAACCTGACGCGCACCGTGAAGAACTATGCCGACACCGTCGTTCATCAAGCCGGTCAAGCCGTTGCCGAAGGAGCTAAAATCTTGCAGGATCGCATTGTAATTCCAGTTTTGTCATTGATTTGTTTGCTTTCATTTCGAATTCGGTTTTAGCTTGAATCTTGCTTCTATTGCTTGTCGCTCACTATAAACAATTTATTTTCATCTTTTATGGAAAATATAGTTGCATCGAATTGCTCAAACGAAGAGTTTGTGGTTTCTGTTGCAAAACTTTAAATATGCTTTTATATGGAGTTATGTGCTTGGCTTTGTGCATTATAATCTTATCATTTCTCTCTAATTTTAGAAATGGCACTGAAAGTAGCTCTTTTTTTAAAGATTTACGGAATTATGATGGGATGTGTGACATATGGTAGATATTTTGTATATTGGAAGTTATTACTTTCTGTTTTAGTTTAAAATGTAGTGTATGTAACTTGTTTATTTGTATGCGAATGAAGGGGCAACGGAGTTTCAGAAGTGTGAAGCAAACTATAAAAAGATTGGAGGAAGCTGCGATCTCTTGTAGGGGCCTGGAAAGAGTAATGTTACTGAGAAGATGGTTGGTTGTGCTGAAACAAGTTGAGCTCACTGAAGATAAAGAGAAAATGCATGAGCAATATCATGCATCTGATGAAGCAAAGGATGGTGTGAGAAAATTGTCTATGGTGCGCTTAACTTGTTTTGAATGTCTTATTCTTAAGTGTTTACATTTTCCTAAAGGATGGTGTGAGAAAATCGTCTATGGTGTGCTTAACTTGTTTTGAATATCTTATTCTTAAGTGTTTACATTTTGCTTAAGTTATTAATGTGATTCCTTGTTTTTTCAGAATCGATTTTTCTTCTGACATTTTGTTATTATGGATAGGTTTTATATTATGATTCTGATGTTGGGGGTGAACTCTTGAACTTCCGTGATGTTTTTCTTCAGAGTCAGGCTCTGGAGGGCATAACATTGTCTATGGTACGCTAAAGTAATTTTAATAATTTGTGCAGACTTGCATTGACATGTACTTGCAAATTTGAATTAGTTGAAGAAAGGCATGGTTTATTCCATCCCTTAACTTAATTGAAATTGTGATATGTACTAGCACACCCTTTGCAAGAGTCATTTTTAATAAGTATTCTTAAGGAGTGCGTGATGCATGAAGCATATGAAAAAGCAGAATATTGAGGAGTAAGCATTCTGTGTCTACAACCTTTTTCCTCCACTGTGACAAATATAAGTGTTCTGCATATGAACTAAATGAAGAAAGAAAGTGAATAATAAGGAAATAGAATTTTTTCTGTTTTGCTGTGTACAATTGCTAAAACTTTTAGCCCTAAGATGCCGACAAACACTTATTAATTAGTCATTAGATGATGTTCTTATAGAGTTCTAATCCCTCTTAAGCATTACCAACTGCATTAACCATTAGGACTGACTGGAGCGGCAGTTAACTAGTGCAGAACAGATGTTGGTGAGTAGAGAAGTCCATGTAGGTGTTATGTGATTGTAATGCAGATTTATAAGTCAGCTTGAAAGCCAGTTGCATAGGCTTACCATGTTTGTGACAAGTGTTTAATAGTAGAAGTGTCTAAATAAATGAGTGGAAGTACAAGAATATTTGGAATAACAAAACAGCTGAAAACGTATTTACATTTTTAGAGTTGGGCATTATTTGAATCTCTAGGGACAAACTAATATTTTGGAGTACAACTATTGTTCAATTGCACGGGATACAAGATTAACACTATATATGAACTTAAGCTAGAGTATTTAACTTGAACACGGCTAAATTGTCCTAGGATAATTTATGCCTTTGATTTTATGGTGGTCATGGTATGATATTGACTGGCTTGAGATTTTTGTTTACTTTCATTGGGTTTTGTTATGCTTTGTTCTGAAATCAGGCAACCTTGGTTATCAGTGTGTTTCTAGATGAGTTTCTTCATTTTCTGGATTGTTTTAGGAGGTTAATCGTAGGTTAACTCTTTCAAATGATTCAGATTCTTGAGGCACCAAATGATGAGGAAATTTCTTTGCTCTTGGAGATGTTTGGGTGAGTTATTTGCTATCACAATAATTGTTTCTTGATTCTGATCTGGAAGTCATAGTGCCTGTTTAGGGATTGAAAATTCAAAGGTTGATCTTTGGGTTTGTTATTAGTTAGCTTTTGCATGATGAGGCCTACTCATGTTTTCTCTCTGAGTTTATTTTCATCTTGTTGGAGATTTTGTTGTGTTCCTTGGGGCATATATATAAAAAGTTTCGAGTAGCTATAATTGGAGTCAGCTGAAACTAATATGATTTTTTTTTTTACCCTTTTAACTTATAATGCACTTGTTTGCAGGCTCTGCCTTACTGGAGGAAAAGAGGTTCATAATGCAATTGCCAGCAGTATACAGGATCTAGCTACTGCTATCTCACGCTACCAGGATGAAGTACTGGTAAAGCTTTTAAACACACTAACCACACAGAATGTTTAACAATTGTTCAGAGCATGGGAAAACTTGTTCTCACTCATTTTGTACTGTATACATGTCTTGTTAGAATATCTGGCAAATGTTTGTGGTATGGGAAAATGTATGATCCTTTACTTGGTACTGTATATGTGCTTCTGGGAAAATGTGCAGTGCTTAGCAAATACATATGTGATTATTACAAGATGAAATCTCCATTACAATTTAGCATTCTTGAACTTGACTAAATATCTGAAAAAGTTTCCCATTGCTGTTCTTGGATTAAAGCTAAATGTAATCCAAAATACTGTTACTTGATATTTATAAGGGCATCAGAAAATGGGGCACCTGCGAGGCCTATGGAAGCTACTCAATTTAATTGTTGTGGCTAGCTTATCTAGTCTGCACATGGGATTTTTTGTCCTTTTGTTCTTTGGCTTAACAGTGAAGATTACTGACTTGAACTTATCTTTCTTTTTCTTATTTTTGCTGTTTTTCTGGTGGTATATATGTAGGTCAAGCAAGAGGAATTGCTTCAATTTGCACAAGGTGCTGTCACGGGTTTGAAGCTAAATGCAGATATTGAAAGGTGGTTATGACATGAGGAGCTTTTCAAACCTTTGTTTTCAATGTTTCTTTTCCACTCTCTCCTGTTCACTCATTTTGGTTTGAGGTGTCAGCCCGAGCTTTTATAGAGGTTGTAGATATTGCGTTTGGTGTCTCCAATAAACTACATTATGTTTGTGGAGGATGATGAAGTTTTCCTCCTTTAGAATACCTTCTTTATATATTTGTTAAATGTGGTGGTATTTGACTTAAATTTTTATCCCCTCCTGATTTGCTTTCTCAAGGGTGAGTGTTTGCTAGAAATACAATTTTCTTGAACTCATGCCTTCATGTGTTCAATTTGTATGTGTGCCAAGTAACTCATCATTCCCTGTTAACTAAATTCGTAAGGTGAAAGAAAATATGCATTCCTTTGGAGACCTTGATCTTGAATTCACTGTTATTTTGATCCCCTTCTATAAGTTAATAACATGTTTCCATCCTCTCTTGGGTTCAAAGTGTTGTTGTTCCACTTCCTTGATTTATCCTTCAAAACTTTGAGGTGTTGGATGAATGGAGTGCTTGATAAAGATATTGTTAATCAATGAAATGAAGAAGAAAGATTAATTAGTTCTTCCTAACCTCTTTTGTTGTACTTTCTGGTTGCAGAATAGATGCAGAAGTGTCTCGTCTAAAGAAGAAACTTGAAGATATGAATGCTTTGCAGAAGCCTTCAAATGAAGGTATTGAGCAAGCATCCGAAAAAACCACTAAGGTGACAATAGAGGTGAGCTTGTTTATTGTGATAACCCCCACCACAACCCCCACCCCCCTGCAACCCCACACCACACCAACAGCAACAACCCCACCCTTCTTTTTTGGTGTCAATATTCTTCTTTTGGTTTGTTGTCTGACGCCAAAATGCTTTTGAACAGAGACATTGAGGGTAAGGTTGAATTGAGTCAGTTAATTGCAAGTTGAAACAGAGCATCATAGGACTTTTATTTTGGTTAATTATTGGGTTCTGATAATCTGATTATGCAGTCATTGTTATTCTGTGTTGCACAGAAATAATAACTTTATCCTTCTTCATCTTGATTGAGTAATAGTCTTTGCATGTATTTTCCTTTACTTTGCTAGGAGATCTTTAAGTAAGAACAGGTGTGTTTGGTAATACATGCTGAATTGTATTATTTTAAATGGACTGGACTGAATTGGATTGTAATGGATTAGAATGGAGAAAATTTAATACAGTGTGTCATGTTTAGTATTGAATTGAACTGTATAATATAAAATATTATTTTATTATATAATATATACAATATTGTTTTATTATATAATATATAAAATATTATTTTGTTATTTTATATTATTAAATTAATTTATATTTTATTTTATTTATTAAAAAAATATTTAAAAATAGAATTTACAGTCGCCTTTTATCGTTGCCAACATCATTTTGGGTCGATGAGTACACCTTTGGATTACTTTTTAGTCAATCTACACATTGGTATAATCATCAGCTCCGTTTGATTGATAATTTGTCATAGATTTGAAATTTTAAGTTTTGGTTGATGAAAATTCAACTTTAGATCTACAGCGAACAGTATCTTCAATTGTGATGGTGATTATATCATTGCGTAGATTAGTTAAAGAGTAATTTAAAGGTTTGCTCATTGACTTCGGCGACTGGCAGCAAGCAGACAATTCTATATGTAGCCGATGATTTCTGCTATTTAATATAATTTATTATATTTTATTTACAAATAATATATATATATATATATATATATATATATATATAAACCAGTGCAGGGCTCACTCATAGGGGGCCATGGGTCAAACTTGCACTGGCTGGTCTGCATTATTTGTTACAAATAATGTAGACCAGGTGACAGCCAAACACAGATTAATTTTTTCTCAATGCCAACAGTGTGCAGTCCAATTCTATATCCCAAGCGCACCAAAAATGACCTCCCAGGAAACTTATTTAAGTTATGGAGAATTTTCTTTTTACAAATTATGTGGAACACCTTAACTAAATATTTATAGAAACTTAGAGAAGCATGTTTGCAATGTTATAGATATGAGAAAGTAAAAGAAACTGTTTCTCATGTTGAAGGGATTAATGAATTTTTTTTAATATCTCTGTGCGATCTGAAGTTAATTGGGATCAGATAAATATTGTAGACATAAACTTTTGGTTTCATTGTTGGTATGAATGATATTTCTGTTTCAGCATACTTTTTGAAGCTTTCATGGTTCTTGGCCATTTATCTTTCTTCCATACATAGCTGACATGTGGTGTCTATTTATCTTTCTTTCATACATAGTTGACACACGTTGGCGGTTGTCCAAGTTTTGCAGTTCGATTGGAGAAAGAAAAGAATGTTTGATCTCAATAGGACTTACTGATCTTTAGATCAGTATAGTGTAGTATATTCAATGCTTTTACCAAGAGAATTATTTATGCATGTATTAGAAGTCACTTTTAAATTTGATGTCATTTTGAGGTCCAAATCATTGGACTCTAGTTTGGGTATACCACGAATTTGACCAATCTTTCTTCAAAATAATAGGATCTGAAAGAAGCACTTGCTCGGATTAGAGTCTGCTCCAGATTGGAAGGACTCTTGCTGAAAAAGAAACTTTTAAGCAATGGAGACTCTCCTGAGATACATGCTCAAAAAGTGTGTTTTTTGTTGCTTATTGAATTGTTCCTTAGTTATGCTTTAATAAGCAATGTTTATTCTTGGTTCCTTGTTTTCTGTTTTCAGTTTATTTCACATTTTTGTGCAAGTTTTTTTATTACTATGGCATGTTATCTTTGGCCCATTTAAGCATATGATTTGTGGGCAAACATAACAAAGACATGATCAGCAAATGCTGTATTCATTTGTTGCGTAAATTCATTGGTACCAATGTTATCTTGTTCATATGAGCAGGTTGACAAGTTGAAAGTGTTATCAGAATCTCTTGTTAACTCCACAGCTAAAGCTGAGAAGCGCATTTCAGATCAAAGGTATTTTTTTTTTCACTTTACTTAGGATAAGAAGTACGCAAAACCTAGTTTTTACCCAATTTTTCAGAGTGCGAAGCAATTCTGACTTAATTTTGTGTACTATGTTAAGAAAGTAAATCATAGGAGGGTACAGGCAAGCTCGTTAGTAAATGCATATCGTGTTCAACGTGCTTAGTATGCTGAATGTTAGCATATTATATGTCCAACTTTAATAGTCAGTAAGATGATTACTCTACATTTCCCTTGAGTTGTGTGAATGAATCACTATGTGTGAATTGATCATGTTGGTTATTTTTTTTCCTGGATACCCAAAAATTCCTTGACCTTTTTATATTGACCATATTTCTTAGTTCACTTGTAAATTCTTTCAGTACTCCCTCCTCTTTATGTTTTCAGTTCTCTTTCTTTTGTCTTAATTGATATGGAGTGAAAATGAGAATCATTGCAGTTTATTGTAAAAGCAGATATGGGATTGTATTGAGAAATTGCCTATGAACAAGGAATTATTTGTTGCAAAGACAACGATGATGGTTATTGTGATATTTAGCATTTAATTTTTCTTTCTTCTGGATGCTGTGCATGTACTTCTTGTAAGGCTGGGTTGCCTCTTTCTTTGGCACTCTCAATTTATGGTAACCTGTACAAAGATAATGACAGTCCGATTAATTTTAGACTGGTATTTTAGAATATTTATCTTTAATGATAAAAAGGTTAGCTTTGGTTATCAAGATAAGCAATAAAAATGGTTTCTGTCATAATCAAAGATGTCTGGGGGAGCATCCAAATTATCATGTGGATATAAGATGTTGGTGGCCCTTATTAATTTTCCATTATTAATATTTTTTAATGCTATGATTGGAAGACTACAAAAAGAAGAGGCACTGAAAGCTCGTGTGGTCAAGGCAAGTGAAACTGGCGAAAAAGAGAAGGTAATTTACTACATCTTTTGATATTTCCTCTCAGGAACTGCTAAATTACAGAAGATAGGAAGAGTGCTAGACTCCTTGGCAATTTAGTTTACAATGTCAAAGATTTTGGGTATTGTGAGTTATCTCTGGCTACAGTCATATAGTGCATCCATTGTTGTATAGAATTAGAAGTGTTTGTAGGAAGTTTAGCTTAGTAATTGACTAAGATATTTCAACTAGCGAGGGAAGTTGAGCTTTTTATTTCACGTTTGGTTTCCAGGAAATTGGAGCTGAGATTGCAGAATATGAAAAACAAAGAGATCATCTTGAAGCTGAATTGAAAAAGGTCTCTTTGTGCTGTCTTTTTAATTTTTAATTGTTACTTGTGATTGTCTGGAGTTACGACACACTTCTGTGTTGACACCATCCCTTTGTAAATTTACAAGGCTTCATTATGCTTATGTCCCTTCATTAGTTCATTGGTTGTGAACAGTTTAAGACTGGCCTATGTGGTGTAGGTTAATATTTCTTTGGCTGCTGCTCAAGCACGCCTCCACAATGCCAGGGAAGAGCGAGAACAATTTGATGAAGCTAACAATCAGATTGTTGAGCACTTGAAAGCAAAGGTTTAGATACTTCTTGCGTGATTACTTACTGAATTTGAATAAGATAATGTTTAGAAAGTCCTATATAACTTGCATTTTCTGGCCCCTCTCATCATTCCAATATCTGAACTATCCTTTTCCAATTCTTTGTACTTTGTAGGAAGACGAGCTCTTGAAATCAATTACTATGTGTAAGGTGGAAGCAGATGTTCTGAGTACATGGATTAATTTTTTGGAAGATACTTGGGTCCTTCAATGCTCACATACAGAAATAAAGGATAAGCAGGTCATGTATGTGCTTCAACTCTGTGTCATTGCATTTGGCCATTAATGTTTTATTTAGACCTATTTGACTTAGGGGATAAATACTATGCATTATGATCTTAGTTCTTTCTTGTGTACCATACATCGTCGTTTACAATAACTTACTTTTTGGTTAATACTTATTCTTGTTTGCAATTTCAAGTGATGAGTTGGAGAAACATGAGGTTTATTTTTTGAACTTGGCCATTTCTCTTCTCTCTGCTTACAAGGTATTCAAATTCTTTATAAAGAGTATTTATCCTGAAATCACACCTATAGTTTGAACCAGTCTATCTTCCTCTTACCTGTTTCCTTTTGGAATGCAATCATGTACCTTTGTGCAGAAGGAGTTGGGACCTTCTATCTCTCGAATTGGGAAATTTGTGGAGAACCTAAAGAATTTGCAAGAAGGGTAATGAATTCTGTTGCACTAGAATGGTTTTCACCTTTTTTGATGCAGTTCCTTTATTTTTTATCACCTAATGAGACAGGTCAACGAAGGAATCTGGTGCAGATAATGAGGATGCAAAAGAATTAAACCCAAGGAAAACTCTTGAGGAGGAATATCTGGACTACGAAGCCAAGGTAAATATGCTTTTGAATTAAAATGCTGCACATTTGCTTATTTATCATATTGTAATCTGTTATTTAGTGCCCATCTTTGCTGCATGAACATTTTTCTGCTTCCCTCTTCTTCCTTTAGTTTCACCTATTTTCAAATTTACCTCTTAAGTTTGCCATCTCAATTTTGTAGATAGGCATTACCATCACATATTCAACAGTTGCTTTTGCTCTTATGTTTTCTCTTTCAAAGATTAATTTCCCGATTCCAGTAACGTGGAACCACGAAATTGAATTTAAAATATATAGCTATATGCTTAATCCATTGCTGGCCTTAAAAAATTCTTTTCGTCACCCTGTTCTATGGACAAGTATATGTTTTGTCTGAGTTCTTATGTGTTGATTTTGTTGCCTTGTTTCAGATCATCACCACCTTCAGTGTAGTAGATAACATGAAAGAGCAGTTTTATGCTCAACGGGGAGCAAATTCCAGGTTTTGATATTCTGGTTTTGTTTATTTATTTTTCTTCTTCCTTATGAATCCAGTGTCATATTCCCTCAAATTGGAGTACTCAATTAGCCCTCTTCCCTTGATGATGCAGGAAAGATGATCCAACGGTTAAAGAGCTATTTGATGATATAGAAAAATTAAGAGTGGAGTTTGAATGTATTGAGAGACCAAATTTAGAAATGGAGATGCCAAACCCAAAGGCTGATGCCTCATCCAATGAGAAGGCACCAGGAAGGCTTACCAATCCTACTATACAGGAAACTACGACACAAAAACCTGAGATAAGTGAGCATTCTGAGAAATCTGCTCACAAGGTAGAGCAGGTCGTGGACCCTCAAGCAGAATTAGCAAAGTTGGAGTCTGAGTTTGGGAAGGTTGGACAAGACTATTCAGGTGAGGAAATCGGTGACTGGGAATTTGATGAGCTCGAACGGGAATTCAAAACCAGTGATTCAGCACCAAGCAAATAGCTCAATTCATACTGCAAAATGACTGATCCTTGATATAAAAGTTTGACAACCAAGCAACCACACAAATATGTTATAAATGTGTATCTGACCTCTCCAAAAAGCTGCATTTTAGATAACTAGCTTTTCTGTAACTTCAATGTAACAGTGGATGGAGTGTCTGTTTATTCATTCATATGTAAATTATGAAAACTCGTATGTTGTACTATGGAGTTGAAACAAATGAATGAAAGGCTCTCTATCGATGTCCACTTTAGGTCTTTCGCTGTTTCAACAACAATTTTAACATACCGAAAGGCATCTGAACTCTTGTGGTTTAAGGGATTTGGCGCCTAAGATGCCTAATGTTGGCATAACTTTTGAGTAAGAATATGACCATTCTTGGCTTTGAAGGAGGAGGTGACCCCTCGTGCTTTGTTGTTAAGGAATGAATGAATCAAAGAATAAATTGTGTGATTTAAATCTTCCTTAATTGTTTGGTGATTGTGACCCCGAAATAGAAGTTGGAATTTGTTTCATCTTTACAGGAACAACATCATTGTTAACTGCCTGCTATTCTTTGAACACAAGGGTACAGAAGCTAGTGGGCTTGGAGCCCTACATCCAAAATCTCTTCAAAAGCTAGTTTCTGAAATGACTTCCCTTGCCAAAAGATTTTGCTTGGAACTGTTTTATGAGCTGTTGCCATTTCTGCTTTTGTTAATGCTGGTGGGTTACCCAGCAATTTTGCCCCAAAAATTGCAACCATAGAGGCTCTACTTCTTGATCCTTCAACCAATCAGTGAATTCTTGCGTCCTGATTTTCTTGGTGGTGGGTCATTTGGACATATACATTTATGGCTCTCTTTCGCCTGTTCTCCTTTTTCAAATTCCTTGAAGAATTTATATCCCGCAAAATCTTAATCTGATATCGCAGCAAACCAGATAATATATGTGATAGCTACAACAGAACTTTGAAATAAAAGATAGACAATGAAGTTTGCATTGTATTATTGGAGAATTGTGCATGATATTTGTTGAGCAATCCAAAGATTCTTCGGCTACCACTAAAACGATAAATCATAGCATAAAGAAGAAACGATTTGTGCCATTTCTCTGTTGATGTGAGTCTTAATTTAGACTTGTACGGTGAGAAACTTTAGTGCCCGCCACTGTAGAACCGTTGAGAAGAATATCGTTAACAGTATGGGTGCCTATAATTGAGCTTTTCCATTTGTCCATATCTAGATAGCATTTGTCAGAAATTGATGCAATTCATTTCTGAACATTATTTTCTTCCTCTCAATTGCTGTGGATAAGATACAATTCATCTCTTCGTTAGCCAGCGGCATCCACAAACTACGCATCCAGCAATGCACGCGTGCAACAAACATAGAGGAATCGAAGTTGAATTTATAACAAGTTAATTGAATTTTTCGGGCTAACAGTTTGTTCCTAGCAGTACTTACACACGATGGTACCTTGAATATGGCCAAAAGAACTTGAAATAATTCCAAGAAACAATGGTTGATATGTTTTCTTGTGCTTGTTTTAGAACCCAACCAAACTGTTTGGATTTTGAAAAAGGAGGCAAGAAACCCTTTTTGGCTTTACAATTAGTGGTTGAAAATAAGATGAGAAGAACTTAGATATGGGAAGTGTGTTAAAAGAGAAGACATAAAAAAAATAAGTCTCGAGCTGTGCAGACATTCCATCCACAATTTCCTTCTCCCACCACCAGCTGTCGGATCATGTGTTGTTTTCTTATCAAGTCATCGGTTCATATTCTCCTCTCAAGTCTTCTAGTCATATGTCATTTTAGTGGAAAAGTATGTAAGTTAAAAACTTGGACAATTGCTAGCAAAAATGCTGAAGCCTAAAAAGCCGAATGATTACTATTAGGCCATGTTTGTAACTGTTATACTTCTACTTAGCTGAAGTATTTGGTAAACACTCTGTTAATAGCATCTGTTGATTAAAAGTCATGACACTCTAATCCCCAATAAAAAATAAACGAAAGAAAGTAAAAGAAAACAAAAAAAAAAAACCCAGGAATCCAGTAAAAGTAGTAAAGCCAAGAGAAGTCCAAAGTGATTCTTTAGCTATTATTCTTCTTGGCAGAGAGGAAAACTTTTACAAGTTTCTTTGTTTTTATTAGTCATGGGGCACAGAGATGGAACACGATGAATATTATAATACATTTAGAATGCAGAAAACCAGGTTTTTGAGATCTGGGCTTCTTTAAAATTTAAGTTTTTTTTGGGGTTTGTACTGCAGAAGACACCAGAAATGTCTAATTATTTTCTTGTGCATTTTCTTGGCTTTAAGCAATTAACTAATGAAATGGAAAATATTTTCTGATTGTGGGGCTTCTATCCCTTGACTCTTGGTGAGATTCACTGTGACCTATTCTTCAAATATAATATGTACTTCTTCCTAACACAATTCACAACATTTTCTTGGCTTTAAATCAATCTCTTTCAACAATATTGTGTTATTTTAAACATTGAAATCCAAGCGAGTTTCCGGTAACAGTGTTTTGAAATTATTTATTGTGTACACAACTCTGCTCAGTAATGCTTAATCCTAGTCCCTATATTGGTGGATCATTTTTTGAATTCTCCTTCCCACATCATAATCTTCTTCATCATTTAAGAGATGATAATAAAACGGGTACTGAACTTCATCATGATTGCCTACCAGCTTTTGAATTTACAGGCCTTTTGATAAAAACTTTACCTCTTTGAAGCATCAAATTTCTGTACTTTGATTGCAATCAATGGATTAGTGCTGGTCCCGACAAATAATTAAGTCTTAATGATGCCAGCTATAGTCCTTTGCAAGAAACCTGCGCCACCATGAGAGAAGAGATCAATTTATATAACAGCATAATTTCTCTTTCGAAAATCTTTTTTAATTCTATTCTTTTTTCCCATTTTATAAAGAATGAAAATAAATAAATAAATAAAGGAAAGATGGGACTGTTATCTAATCTAGTATTTGTAATGTGAAAAGCCAAGAGAAATAGAACCACAAAAATTAAGTTACAAGAAAAAGGAAATGCAGACATGGGTCAGTGCTGGGCATAGAAAAAAATTCCCATAATGTTCTGTATTTTATATTTGGAAGCATTCAACATTCTGACAATGACCAACATCCACTCTTTTAAATGGTGCAAACTTCTTCCGTTCCTTTCTCACAAAGCTCAGCTCCCTCATTTGCCTATCTTGTACCAGAGAGATTATTTTTGTCTATCTTGTCCTATCAATACAGTGAGATTAACCTGAAAATGGCTGTGAATTTGCTGTCATATGATCCTGCAGACGATGACTACATAGATATGGAAGTTGGCTCATTCTCCAATTTCTTTAGCCATTCCCTAAGTTCTCCGCCTCCTCATGTCAGAGAGTTTGAATTCCAAATGTCTTCAGTTCATTTAGAAAAAGAGCCAACAACTTCTCCAGCTGATGAGCTTTTCTACAAAGGAAAGCTTCTTCCTCTTCATCTTCCTCCGCGTTTACAGATGGTGGAAAAACTCCTGGAGAATACAAATTGTGCTTATGATTACAGTAAAGATGCATTTGAAGATTTCTATAGCACTCCGTTGATGACAGCTACTGTCCCAACACCAACTACTACTAGTACCCCATTTGAATCATGTAATATCTCGCCTGCTGAATCTTGTCAGGTTAGTAGAGAACTGAATCCGAATGAGTACTTCTGTGAGTATTCAACTGAAGTTAACGGCTTCGTTGGTGAAAATCCGAAGAAATCTTGGACCAAAAAGCTTAAGTTGATAAAGCAATCCTCGCTTGGATCAAAGCTGAAAGCTTCCAGGGCTTATCTCAAGTCCTTGTTTGGGAAATCAGGTTGCTCGGACGAGTCCTGCACCACTGCCACAAAAGTTGCGGATGAAGGAGCACTTTCAAAAGCCAGGGAGAGTTTGAATAACTACACAAATTTGGCAAAGAAAAATCCATTTGGACAAATCCAGAAGGGAAAATGCCAAGCTTCAGCTGCTGAAATGAGGAGCTTTGATAAGGAAAAGATGCCCGAGAATAGTAGCAGTTGCCATAGGAGATCATTCTCCATGGTTATCAGACGCCATTCAACAAACAAGTCTTCTTCTTCTTCTTCATTATCTTCTGGTTCTTCTTCTTCTTCTTCTTCTTCTTCTTCAAACTCAAATGATTCTAACAGTTTCCATGGGCTGCAATTTCTGAAGAGAAGCAGTAGCAGTGCTTACTCAGAGATAGAAAGTTCTATTCAAGGAGCAATTGCACATTGCAAACAGTCTCAACAGCTGGTTAATTCAAGAAAGACTCATAGTGAAGTTGGGTTCCACTCACTGTCAACTTCCAGAATAACAGCTTTTGAAGATCAAGAAAAAGCAGACCTTGGCAGGGGATAAAGAAAAAGAAATAAAGAGAGAGAGGAAAAACAAGGACAAAGTTCATAAACTTTGGTTGATTTCTCATGTGTTCCTTTTTTTCTTCTTTCATGGTTTTGATAATTGGTATGTTCTGATTCAGGGCAGGAATTATCCATGCTTGTCCTGAAATTTTAAGTTTCCAGGTGTCTTTCTTCAACAAGAATAATAAGTGCTTATCCACGAAGTACTTCTCAAAAGCCAAACTTAAAACCTTCAAATCAGTACGCTGATCGACCATCTAAGTTGATAGATGTCTTTAATCTTAAATATACCACAAAATAATTGCTAGTCATTTTCAAAGACAAGAAACTGAGACAAACTGTACCGAAGTCAATTGGAATTTTCTTCCTACTCATCCTTTCTGCTCAGGTGCATGATTCACTTCATATAAATTATTAGAACCAATGCATGATAGATTCATACACAGATCTTTCACTGTAAATGATGGAAACTGTTTCCGAAATTATTGCCTCTAATATAATTTTACAGTAAGAATCTAGTACCAATAACAGACACATATGTAGCTGTTTCCTCTGAAAAGTATAAATCACTCTAGGCTAGGCTGTGGGCCAAATTTTAATTTCTGAAAATGAGGGCATCCGATTCTTTTAGCCATTGTGTGAAGAAACCACTGAACATTCACAAATATCTTTGACAAACGGCAAATGGATTCCATCATTTACTGCATAATTTCTAAGCCAAGAATCAGTTACTTCACAGAGCTATTCTGATACAATCTAAGAGACTGTGTAAACATGCATTCTCAGAGTATATATTAAGAAACAAGTTGTATTAATAAGAAAACAAGGTGGATGAAAGTATAGAATCGATCCGATAACTTGAAAATACATTCCATTTGGTGATGTTGCTTATTAATATATAATATAAAGACACACGTTACAGAACTTTTAAACAATTTTACATAGCTTACCTGTAAAGCTGAGATGAATCTCACTTGTTATGAGTTCTAAGAGCCGACATGGCTCCCCCGAATTATAAATCATTTTAAAAGCAACTTAAATTAGTTAAAGACAGTGATGATTATGTTTGCCGCCAATCATCGGATTACAGAATTAATCATGAATTATGATACAAAATCCCCACAAGTCTGTCCCTTAGAGCCATTAAAGGACACCTGCTTAACTTCAAATATTTTAATATGGTCTTTCTTTTTGAGTCAAGTAAAAAATTTTTTAAAAAAAAGAATAATAACAACAAGGTCCCTGAGTTTTATGTTTTAACCAAAAAAGACATAATATGTCCATGCATAACATATAAGTCCCTCATTCTTTAATTAAAATGACAAAATTATTCTCAAAATATTTAATTTTGACCTTTTACATTATTATAATTTAAGGATAAATGGCATTTCAATTATTTCAAAAGAGTTAAAAACTTAATTATTGTAAATTGAAGAACTATGTCCTGTTTTGTTGAAACATAAAACCTCAAGAGATCGGAATGTTATTACCCAAACAATCATTTCGGGTTCCACGTAGGTGCATCCGCAATAAAATACGAAAGAAGGGAAATCTTCCAAGTCCAGACAAAGTTCTTCAGGTGGTTGTATTTTTATTTTTTATTTTTTTGTGGGGGGTGGTGGTGTCGGGTGTGGTTAGATTTTTATAGTGGGGTGTACTCAACCTTAAACTAAGTAAAGATGTCTGTCAGAATTTTGACAGGATTACAATCAAAGTAATCAGTGAAAAAAGGCTAAGTTGATGTTGTTCAGCACTGAGGGGAAACTGATAACCATACAATAAGAATGACTTTTCAGGTGGCTGCATTTCCATGGATGTCTACAGGGTAAAAAATAAAAGAAAGAAAAGCTTAGGCACCAGCTGGAACACTAGATGGCCTCAGTTTGTCCTTTTGCTGCTTTTTTTTTTTTTTAATTATTATTTATCCTTTTTCAAATAGCCCCAAATTTTGCATTATAAATCAGGATAAAGTACTAGATCATTAGTTGATATACTTAGTAGAAATCATTTACTATGGATGTATTGTTGATGTTTCCGAGGGTTGTGGCTATCTAATAATTGAGTGTCTCATTTTTATGATAGCAGTACCTGATTGCAGAAACGTACAGTGATGAAATCATGTGCTTTGATTGTGATCGGTATTCTATGAAAGACCTTTTTTTTTTAAAAAAAAGAAAACTGGACCAAAGAAGAAACAGACATTCTGGAACAAAATCGGCATAACCAATAAAGAAAGAAAAGATTCGCTTGCAAGAACTTTTACTTTGCTTGGAAGGAAGAACACATAATATTCAACAGGTTCTTTGGGATTTAGAATACCAGACATTCATTATGGTAGTGAATGAATGTCAATTTTTGTTCAAGCTTTAGAAAATGGGCTTGCCCTCCTTAAACTATGCCCCAATCTGTTCCTAATTAGCCCACGCAATCTTCAGGCAACTTGTTTGAGAATGTATTTAGAAATATGTTGGGTTCAACTAATATCCCCATTTGTACAGGCCAGCTTCTGCATACAAGTAAGCCCATTGAGCCAAGCCATTTCCAGTAAGGGAGACATTGCAGTCCTAAAATATTGCTAAGCACACCCTGTCTATAAATATCCTGAATAAAAGAATTAACATTCATTTCAGAAAAGACGAGAGGGGCATTCCGAGAATCGAACTCGGGACCTCTCGCACCCAAAGCGAGAATCATACCACTAGACCAAATGCCCGGCTTGTTTAAGTTTCTCTAATTTAAACTAAATCCATTTTATAACCTAAATCCATGATTGAATTATGATTTAATGTAATTTAAGTAATCTTTCATATTATTTTGAGGCACAACACAGTAAAATAAATGCAATGATACAATGGTATAGAACGCACCATGTGTATCTACTACTTTTGAGGCGAAATATATACATTATTAGTTTATTTTACATAGCCAAGCCAAGCCAAGTTTCAATTGTGTGTCTTGCAATATTGCATATAATTATCAAGAACCAAACCATGTTCTGAAACCCACGGGCCAGAATCATGCTTTGTTATTTGTGTAAAAGATTTTTTGTCTGCCTACCGACCATGGATTATTAGATGAATTCTTGTGATTATTCCATGGCATTTTGGTCATCATCCATTCACCATTTTATGGCAGAAAGGCATATTCCTTCTCCGATTATTGTCCTTCAATTCTTCTGTGCAGCCGAATTGGTGGAGCCCTTTGGCACGTGAATCATTTTCAGTCTACTGTCCATATTAAAAGCATTGGACTTGTAATGGTCTTTGTTTCAGTCAACCACGCGATGTCAGTCTTTGTTGAAAATTCTAGCCTCAAAATAATACTAATAATAAATTAAAAATTCCCCTTCAGGGTCATTTAACATGAATAATCGGGAAAATTTTGGCCACACACTTGTCAGTTTTGACTAAATTTGATCTTCCCTCAAATAACAAGAGCATGGCAAGAGAATTGTGCATGTAATTTCAGGACAGGAATCAAATTACTTCCTGCCAGTTTCAATAACAAACTTTAGCAATTACAGACAAGATACAGTTTAGGGGATGGCAATAAGACCCCAGAAAAGTAGGAGTTCTGCCACCATGGAACATCTCCTTGCAAGCAGCTTCATCTGATCTCTTGCAGCTGAAAATGACATGCGTAGAGGACCAATGGCAACAATGAAACGCAGATTCAGGCGAGACGCCATTTTTATAGCAACCGGTTTCCTTATGCTCTGGAACCAAAGAACGATATCTTACCGCCTTTTGCCAACCCAAAAACCAATATCTTTCTGGCCCTTGAGATATATTGAGGGAACAAACTTATCTACGTACCAACTTTTCCTTCAAACTTATCTACGTACCACCTTTTCCTTCATTCTCTTTCAGCAAATTCAATACAAAGATAACATCAGTATTTTGAATTTGCTAGAGCCAGCGCAGAAATGTAGAGAATAGACCAAAAACAAAAAAAAACACACACATTGGGAAAGTACTCGTATCGAAAGTTTCTTGTGTTATTAGGAGGGGGTGCCTGAATACTTCTTTCCATACTTGTTGAGCATACATTTTTTTCGTCTCTACGATCCTAAGCATTCTCAAATGTTATAAACACACATATCAAAGGGCATATATTCGATCAATTTCAGAATTGGAGTAGTCAGAGTGATGCCATGAGTTTGATCCGCTCCTCATTCTTGACTTCTGCCTCTTCCTCATTGATCGAACCCTCTTAGATTTCACCACATAATATGTCATGGTGCCAAGGACCCCAGCCATGATCACTCCGCCAACAACTGTAACCAAAATTGCAGCCCACTCATGTTTGCGGCCAACTACTATGTAAGAGGAGGCCATAAATGATACGGAAGTGCACACAGAAGCCAACCACATCAACTTGTTAATAACCTCCACCACCCTTTTTTCTGCTTTTGTCTCACCTCTGACCAGAGTAATTTGGACAACCACAACAGCCAAAGATGTAAAGAGTGCAAGTGCATTAAAAATGAAGAAGATTTTGAAAGAGGCACGGCGGACTGTTACAGCCACCCCGTGATTATCATCCCCTCCTGGCACAGTAAATATAGCTGCAAAAGCAACTGTGGCAAACAGTACTGCCACCACAGTCACTGAATTGGTAGCATTGTTGATCCCTTCCCGGTGGAGTTTCCTGAGCTCTTTAGAGATGTTATGAACATTTTTGTTCGTTCTTCTGGTTTGTTCAAGCTGTGTATGAACATCTTTCTTGATTTGAGTCACAGTTTTCCTCAACTCATCCCTTGGCTGGTTTAGTTCATTTGCTCTGACAGCACCGTAGCGAGCAAGGCTCTCCTTTATGTCGGATGCTTCTTCAGAGTGGGGAAGCCCTTCAGCTATGTCGAGAGCTGTTTTGTGGTCCCTTGTAAGTGCATTAACATTGGTGTCAGGGAGCAATAACAGCTCATTCACTATCTGCAAGGAAAGCAGGAAAATTGAATATGAAGCAAAACGTAGAAATAGAAACCAAAAGGTAATCCATATCCCATCATGTGCAAGCCATGCATGGAAATAAAAGCGTGCAAAATCCCAGATAGAAGTTCAAACTAATAGAAGATTATCGTTACTTACATTCCACTCAATTTATGAAAAACATAATTTGTTTCTTTCATAGAAAACTGAGAAAAACTATGACAATCCTCATTCCAAAAGTAGGCCGTACTTCATTTACACAGTACCGCCATATAAGATTTAATAGTTACATCTTAGGTGTATTAAGATACAAGACAAAAGATTTTTCATAAATGAATTGAAATAAAACTGACTACTGGTGAGAGATCAAATCACAATATGCAAGGATCAAGTGACTGAAATTTGGATTTGAAGATACTACAATAAAGGGAAACATAGTACAAGTTAAAAAATTTATACGAGTATCTAGAGAACAATAGAACATGCAAATGATAAAAATTTGAAGGCACAGTAGTCCAATTTGATATATCAAGGCAACTGAAGACACTTTAATATTTTGGGCAAGTGGACTGATTCAACTTCATAGCACACAACCACAGCTTCAATTTACATTGTAGACTATAAAACAGAAATGATACTTGTTATTCTTGACCATTCAGAAGATGGACCTCTCACCAAATAATAGCTTAAGATAAAAACGCAGCACCAGCCAACGAAAACAGTTACAGTTTTAAAGGAAAGAAAATAAAATATGGGAGAAGATATACCTCTGCTCGCTTTTTCCTGGTCGCTACGTGTAATGCTGTGTTACCATTCTTGTCCGGAAGCATTACAATAGCAGCATCAGCCTCAAGAAGCAGTTTTACCACCTCACAGCTCTGTCCTTTTACAGCCATGTGCAGTGCAGTCTGCCCTTTCTTGTCAGTCCTTCGAGCCAGTTGTGGATCTTTACTGAGCAATGCTTTAACAATGTCTGCATGGCCTTGTCGTGCAGCAAAATGCAATGCATTTTTTCCATTGGATCTTGAAATCTCCAACAGGCTACCATCCTTTGATAACAGTTCATTGACAATGGCTGTATGTCCTCTAGTGGCTGCAGTTACAAGCGGGGTTGCATTTGATGGACTGAATGTTTGGCTTAAGCTGGGATCATGATCTAGAAGCACTTGGACAATGGCTGCAACCAATGAGTAACAATTAGATTGAGACCGTTTGAAGTTTACAAAACCAAACGAAATATTGTTGTTTGATACACTAAACTGTTTATATGACTAAGGCAAAGCAAAAGACACAATTAGGCCCTTCAATATCATGGTATCACGTTTTTAAATGATATTGATATTGATACAGAATTAAAATCTACTAATTTACACTCCACTAGGAACACATCTATCAAGAAATTTAATTCTACAAGGTCGCTTTGAAGATGGTTGGCCATGCTAAATAATACAAGGCATACTAGCTAAGTACATCAAATGTTATAAGTCAAGAAAAAACTTTCTTTTACAGGCCCTAAAAACCATAAATCAAGGATTTTCAATTTATATTCATCAAGCAATTATTGTAAAACACACCTAGCAGTATCAATCGTAATAATTGCAGTAATACATATCCAAGAAAATGCTCTAACAACATCCTTAAAATCAAACAAATGAAATAACTTCACATTCCGTATTTCCTATTTTACAACACTCAAAACTTAACATAGTCAAATAAAACATAAATTCAAGATAATCACCCTGATGCCCTTGGACTGCAGCAATATGCAAGGGATCAAACCCGGATCTGTTCTTCTTTGTAAGACCCTCTTTGGTTGAATACTTTAACAATTCCTTCACAACCTCAATATGCCCTTTATCTGCAGCTGTAAACAGGGAGGTCTCGCCCAACTCATTCACCTCATTCACAACTGATGATCTTATCTCTGCAACTTCTGAATCAAAGTCAGCTCCACTTAAGGTCCCCACCATTTGGGAGTCTATGTCGCCCAGAATCTGTTTAGCTGCTTCTAAATCTCCACGCTGAGCTGCCAAATGCAGCTCGGTATCGTTATGACGACCCGTCACTTGTTTGACATACTTCTTTTTCCCCGCTTGATCCATGCGTTTGCCCGAGTTGGACAACACCAAAGCTGGCGCTGTTGCAGTTGAAGATGGTGACGGCGACGGTGATGGTGTTGGCGAGGACTCGCCAAATGGGTTTTGGCTTAATTGTGGACTCATTACTCCTTTTTCAAGGTCTCTCTCAGCTCCTGAAAGCAATCATCATCCCAATTAATCAATATTTATACAAGGAAACAATCAAAAATCCGTTAAAATAAAATAAAATACAAATACCCAGAATTTTTTTAGCTCAAACTAATCGATCACGGAATCTAACAAGTACCCAGAATGTTATTGAGCACCGTTTAAAATTCCTTTTTGGGCTCGACTAGTGAGTAACAAGATCTAACAAGCCATAGTGAATTAAAAAACTTCTAGCAATTAATAAACTTAATTTTTATGAGGGAAAAAAAATGAATTTCTAGATAAGAAACTTCATCATGTTAAATTCTTTTCCCTTTATTTAGCCCCAAAAAAGAGGAGAAAGTTCACCAGCTAGATTC
Organism: Khaya senegalensis; assembly: GCA_032402905.1. NCBI lineage: Eukaryota > Viridiplantae > Streptophyta > Magnoliopsida > Sapindales > Meliaceae > Khaya > Khaya senegalensis. The sequence goes on along the minus strand of CP135555.1, from coordinate 8,585,897 downwards.
ACGCGATAACTAAAACCAAAGTATCTCAAATACCCATCAATTAGAAAAAAAAACCCGGAAAATATATATACTACAAAGTACCTTCTTCGATAGACGAAGCCATGGTTGATCCGGATACAATTAAAAAAAATGGAAAGAGAAAACTACGAGAGCATTAACAAAAAAAGGGAAATGGGGGAGCCGAAGAGAACTGTCAGTGAGGAAAAAATAAAAAGAGAGAGAGAGAGAGAGAGAGAGAAGATGAAGAAAAAGAAACAAAAAAAGAAAAGAAGAGAGTAAAAGAGGGAGAGAGGAAAGAGGAACGAAGGGTCGTGGAATTGAAGAGGTGGTTGGCGGTCCGAATAAGAACAGAAGAGGAGCCTTTTTGTATTTTGCTGCTGCGAAGAAGAAACTGGGTTTACTTTCCACATCTTCGTGCATATTGTCTTGTAATTTTAGTCTTATTCTCACACTTCCTATTATTCTTTTAACAATTTGTACTCCGAGAGACTTTCACGTGTTATGGTGGATATAATAAAATTATTTAATTAATAAAAAAATTATTTATTAATAATAAAAAAAATTAAAAATAAATTTTATAAATATATGTCTTAAATTATGCACTAGTCTATGTCTCTGATGTTGTTGCAAGTTAATTAGGATGACACACTACATGGAGAATTGGCATCAATGGATTCAGCAACAAAAGAGAACATGGAAAACCTCGCAAAGTTTGGCGAGGACTTGTTGAAAAAACCGGTTTCCTGCGTAAATTTGGAAACGGATTCGTATGAAATAGTTGAAAATGCTGGCACTTATGAGGATGCACTCAAAAGGTAAACTTTTGTATGAATGCTAACCCTTTTAACGGTTGTGAATGTTAAACCCAGTAACATTATTTTTCATAAATTTCTGCACCAATACATTCCACTGACTGTCTTGTCCGATTCATATGTTTTCTGTTTAATGTTTGCAGGTTTGCAAAAATGCTCTCGGATGAAAGGAAACTCCGTGAATCAAATGGCAAGAAATGAAGTTATGAGAGAAATTCTTAATAAATTTGATTAC
>CP135555.1:8478439-8584751 GCA_032402905.1 Khaya senegalensis | reverse complement strand
TTGAATTGTTTTTAAATTTTATGAAAAGTAATTATTTTGTTTTAATATTTTTTTAAATTATTTTATAAATAAATTTTATACTAATTAATTAAAATGTTATATTGCTTTATTAAAGAACAATATGATCACTAAATTATTATTTTTAACCATATTTTAAATCAAAACAATTACAATTAAAACCAATTGTTATTCCTATTTTAACTTACATTCAAGAAGAAATACATTTTAAAATTTATTTTTGATTTTGCATTGTAATAATAAATTGGATATAAATAAAGAACACTTGTGAATATTAAACCTGATTAGTGTAATGGGCCTAATGAAGCATTTTGGGGACCTTTGGAAGCCCAAATTCCAAGCCCGATTCATCCGGGCACCAATAATCAAACCTATGTGAATAATTAGTGCAAGCCGTGTAAAATTGAACTAGGAATTGATGGAGTAGTTCACAGAAGAACACCCATCCAAAAATAGGCGTATTCCGCTTTAAGCGGCGAGCACACGGTATTCTTTAGTAAAAGGCGAAAGAATACTTCGCTCTGTGCTCACCTCCGCACGTGTTAAGTTGCAATAGTACTTCGTTATAAACTAAAGGGCTTGGCAGCTGCTTGTGGTTTCTTGCCAATGTGGGACTCTTAATCGGCTATCGCACTTTTCAGCTCCCTTTCTCTCTTTTCTACCTTGCGCACTTCTTCAACACGTTTTCTTGGATTGTTCCAGCATTTTCCCATTCCATCTCAAAGGAACCAACTCTCTCTAGCTTTACTGTACAGAAGCTTGAATATTATTAGAAAACTATGGCACCAAATTCTAAATTCTTCAACCATGATGAACCCCAAATTGCTATTTGAAACTGTGCTTGCTTGCATGTTTCGATGTAAATTCAATGGGGATGGAACAATAGTATCAGCCAATGGGTTGGGTGTGTCGAGAAACCATAATTTTCTAATCACTAAAAAATTGGATCAGACGTCGAGAGGGGATTTTATGGCTACCCGCGTGCATGCATATCTGTTATCATATACAGGCAAATAATAATCTAACATTTTAATTATCTATCATATTCATGTGATTGAGATTTCTTATAAATTTCCTAAAGTCATGGAATCAATCAGTAATCGAAACTGTATGCATTATATTGACAGAAAACTTAAAATATATATATATATATATATTTAAATATTGTAAGTCAATCTTCTTCAAGCCAATGATTTGCATGGAGAGACTAATGGTTAGTGCCTGGGCGGCAACAGAAACCTTCATCCTGTATTAGCTGTGTGGCATGCATCCAGGTCGTAAGAGTTCTTGCCAATAAATGTTTCGCAAATTTACAAGAGTTGGTTCCTCTAACGTACCACCCATATGCCAGTGCACCACGGTTGACACAGAAAATGTCTTTATTTATTGTATGTAGGTCATAAAGTAATTATATACACAGACGAAGTACACTGGATCAAAAGTCTAAGGTTAATAGTTTCCAACGTAAAATTGACAATGATACGGATTCCACCGCATCAGTCGTCTTAAATTAATAGTATACATTTGAGTTTATTATTTTGCAGAAACCATAATACCGTACGGTTCTACGAGATACATCAGATTCAGCATCTTCTTCGCACTTACCCACTGACAAGTCCTTGCAAGGGCAGCTTAATTACTTCACTGTCCATTGCTTTCAGAAATAAAAAACAAACAAAACACAACAAACAAGGAGGAGATATAAAAATGATGAAAAGCTTAAGGAGACAACTTGAAAAACCAGCAAGTGTTTTTGTTTGCAGCAGATTGCAGCTGGTTTTCTAAGGAAGTCTAACGAAGCTTAAATACTCATCGTGGATCCAACTAAACTTCTCCATGAAAGGGTTGACAATAGATTTCGGAGGGTATCGATCTATGCAATCTTTCCAGACATTTGAATCCTCCAGGTTCTTCATAACTTCCCAGACGCAATTGTTGCATTTAAACCCAGCTCCAAGGCTGACCATCAGGATTCTGTCACCTTTTTTCAGCCTCTTTTTCGCCTCCATGTAGCCTAAAACATACCAAAGGCCGCCGGCGGACGTGTTGCCGAATCGGTGAAGCGCCATTCTGGCTGGCTCAAGATCATATTCATTCAGCCCTAAGCTCTTTCCAACACCATCAATGACAGCTCTTCCACCAGGATGTAAACAGAAATGCTCAATTCCAGTCTTCAGATTCAAGCCTACTCCCACTGCTTCAAGTTTAGTTGCAGGTTCATTAGTTTTGTTTCTGAAACGAGTTTGAATTACATATCGAAGAAACTCTCTCAGTGGTAATATTTTCGGTACCATAACCTCGAGATTCATGGTCAAAGCTTTAGCAGCAGCTTTTGTTAGGCCTTTGGTGAGGCAAAAACCTCGGTAACCAAGATCGTCTTCTACTTGTATGCAGCAATTGTAAGCTTCATCGTCTGATCCTAGATGGGTTCTGACCGAACAGTTCAGCTTCAAAATGGCTTTATGCTTTAAATCTCGGTTGTTTGTCAACAGCATCGAGCAGCCACCTGAGCGGAACAGACAGTTAGAAAGCATCATAGATTTTTCTTTGCCACAATACCAATTTGGCCCCATGGATTCTGTGCTCACAACAATGGCGAGTTTATTCTTGTATGTCTTGAACAACTGGTGGACAAGATCAACAGCTACGAGGCTTGCACTGCAGCCCATTCCTGACAAATTGAAAGCTTTAATATCTTCCCTCATGTTATATCGATTGATCACTCGAGCCGTAAGAGAGGGAGAGGGAGAAAACAGTGAGACATTCACAACCAGGATGTTGATTTCTGAAGGAGAAACTTTTGTCCTGGAAAAGAGCTTGTCAAGTGTGGTGAAAACGATGTCATCCATTTCTGCAAGTGCATCGGCTAAAGAAGCTGACTCTTCTCTGCCTTCGACGATGTTTTTTGGGGCATAAGTTTCCTCTCCGATGCCTGAACTGACAATATTTTTTAACAGGAACCTGTATTCTTCAAGCCCCAGGTTTTTGTTTCTTTGGACAATTCCTCCGCAAAAATCTGTGCCAAGCTTCCTGCTTTCATCAGAAGCTTTGTAGCACTCATAGGCAAGCATATAGCAGTGTTGGTTTCTCTTTTGAAGAACCAACTTAAGGAAGTGGAACAAAGTATAAAACAAAGGTAACAAATACAATATTGCCATGAAAAACTCCATTAGCGAAGAGAGTATGAGTTTGTGTTTTATAAAATCTACAGACTTTTGGGTTCTTCCTTTACATAGAAAGTCCCGTTTGATTGTTTGAGACAAATTCTATGCAACATATAGGCGTCTATTTATAAAATTCATATCTAACCCCTTTACCGTCCAGTAATTAATTAAGTTAGAAACCTTGTATCACGGAATGGTTATTCTCAACCATAATAGAAAATTATGGTTCAGAGTCTATCTACCTTATTAAAGGGGTTTATCCTTTTCCGCCGTTCCAAGGAAGACTTTGTTTATCCGTAAAAAAAAATCTTAAGCAAGCTAAGCCGGTGGGGCTATCTAATAGACCGAACGAAAAAAAATTTATTATTAATTAAATAATTTTATTATATTAATTATAATAAGATAATAATATCATTCAATTTAAAATTTTATATTATCTTAAAAAACAAAATCTTGACTTGGCAGCTTTCAAGAATTAATCAGTGATTACTCTATGGAGCTTCCCAACTACTTCCTCCATGCACTGTTACAGAGACAAACAATCTTCTCTTAATTTTTTCTACTCTTGACTTTTAAAGATGTATCCATCTGATAATATATAAATATAAAAAAAGAATGAAAAGTTGAGATTTTATTTTTACTTAATTTTTTAATAAATAAAAATTAATCAAATATAAAAACACTAAGACAGAATTCTTATGCTTGTACATGTATGCAAGTAGGGAATTAAAATCTCCAGAAGAAAAATACTGGAGGATAAAATCTCCGGAAGCAAAATCCTGGAGGAGAACAACGATATGTTATACTACAAGTCACAAGAACTAAAGAATCGAATGGGCCAATTCGAATTCGTGTAATTCGAGTAGCTAGCTAGCTAGCCAAAATTATTGCTCGTCGTATCCTTTTAACTAGCATTGATTATCCGGTTCCTCTACCGCGTCACGTGCATATCGATTTGGTAATAGTCTATTCTGCTATAGCAAAAATGTAAAGATTTCCTCAGTTGAGTTTTAGGCTTTTATAGTGACTAACTAGCCATACTATTAATTTGTTGATTTGAGAACTGAAAACATTAATATACCACGTGATGTGCAGAATTGGTAATAGTCTATTCTGCTACAGCAAAATTGTAAAGATTTTCCTTAGTTGGGTTTTAGGCTAATTATAGTGACTAGCGAACCATACTATTAATTTGTTGATTTTGAGAACTGAAAACATTAATAAATGGAGTCGTTAGCCGTTAGGCATTTGGCAATATTAATTATAGGAAGAATACAACATTAGACTTTGTGTATCACGCTAGCAATTGACCACCAAAACTAGCATATGGGGTGTGTGAGGGTGTGAAAGAGAGAAATACAACTGAAAACAACCATGCACTATGATATTGTGAGAGGAATCAATGCACAATTACTTGAGCCTGAAGGAAGAAATTAAAGATCAAATATTTGCAACCACTTCATCAGGCACAATTTTGTTATTATTAGATAATGGTAATTAACAATAACATTCAATTATCATTGCATTACACAGAGTTTTTAACATGGGTGCTTGGTATTTTTCATAATGTCGGGGGGGTATTTGTCATATATTAAAATTTTCTGAATTAACATCAAATTATTTAAATTATGGGGAGATATATAAACTTATCCTTTTTCTTTTTTTGTAAATATGAACATGACAGTTATGCTGACGTGTTCGGTTCGACTAACGGCTTTTACGAACAAATCCAAACAAGTTAGAGATTTTACCTCGAAAAGTTTGATTAACGAAGAACAATAGGAAAAACAGACATGGGCTCGCTTCCGTATGCTGAGGTGGATTGCAATCTGAGAGCACTGGCTGGCCGGGCCGAGGGTTCGGTCAATTCAACGTCGGCGGCCTCCGCGGCCCGCTCTGCTTTGTCACCAATTTATCTGATTCTCTCTCACACCACTCAGTCTCTTAGTGTGAATTTTGTTTGATAATATATGATTTGAGCGGCTCCTTGCATTTCAAATTTTGATTTCTAGTGTGCCGGTTAGTGATTTTATTACATAATTTTCCATAATATGATATCAAATTATGCTCCCAGCTCAAAAGACGGCTGCTTTTAGAAGTTTTATGACAACTTTTTATTTTAGTTGAAATGCCCTTTTAGAACTGTTGTCAAAGTCATTATATTACTTCCGTTATCTGTACCCAGTTGCTCAAAATTTTGAGAATTTCTAAAAAGGGGTGATTTTAGAAGTTTATGATGCTATGTAGTAGTCAAAATTGCTATGAGAAACTTTAAATTGTATAGGGTTGCTCATGAGATCCAGTTCTGGTATGATAACAAATTTTTCTTCGAAAACTACATAGGAAACACCATATTACAAACGTTCATTTTGTAGATACTTGAAAAATAGTGTTTTCAATGTGGTAAGTGATTGTGGTTGGTAGGTTGACTATAAGTGTGTCTCTTTGTAGATGATGCTCCAGCATCGCTTCGCGAAGGATGGTGGAGTGAAGATCCGTTATGGATTGTTTTTGAAGTTTCAGGTATTATTCATCTTTCATCGTACTTGTGTGTGTAGTCTGATAAGACAATTGACGGCCGGGTACAGAGGATTAAGCTCACAGGGAAGGGTTTAAGACTGAAGGAATGTGAACATGTAATTGTTTGCAATCTAGCGTTTGAAAGTGGTAGGGGTCATGATGTTGATGGCATTCAAATTAAGCCAAATTCTGGGCACATATGGATAGATCGGTGCAGTCTTCGTGATTATGAAGATGGGCTTATTGATATTTCTAGGCAAAAAACAGATATCACTGTTCTTTGAGTTTGTTCTTGCTTATTTGGCTAATGAGACTATATATTGTGATTGATTCTGGATCCTAATCGATTGTTTTGACTTTGGTGCACGAGGTGTTACGTCACACAACATGACAAGACGATGCTTCTTGGAGCAGACCACGTCCCTATTAGAGATGGATGCATCCGAGTTGCCATTCACCATTGTTTTTTTGATGGGACGTGCAAAGAAAGCCTCGCCTTGGATTTGGGAAAGCTTATCTGTATAATAATCACACAAGGAACTGGGACATTTATGCAGTTTGTGATAGTGTAGAATCCCAGGTAAGTGATGCACTTCGTTTTTTAAGTTTGTGAAGTAATGTTCATGTAGAATGCTACATTGCTCCTAGCCAAATTATAATCTAATTCTATTCGTTGTGTCATTATTTTTTAATATCAGATACACTCCCAATGCAATGTCAATGAAGCTGGACGGAAGAAAAAGACTTTTGAATATTATACAGCGAATGTAAATTGGCAATCTTTTACCTTATTCCTAATGTTCCTCGTGAACATTTTAGGCCCCTGTATTTGAACATATTGAGCATTCACCAATGATAGTTATGTAGAAGAATACAAATTTATCTGTTTAACAATTCTACCAATGAACACAGCCATTCTATTAAAATTTTGGTCTTTATGTCCACATTTTGACCTTTTGATGAGCATATCGGTTGATGTTAAGATATCTGGTGGTAAATTTGAGTCAAATAGTAACTAAGTTTATTATGTTTACAAGTACAAAGCGACATGAAAGGTAGTATTGATTGTGCCAAACTATACATTGGTTCGTGTGTCATGGGCTGGAACCATTAATCTGACTATTTTATCATCTTGTCCCATACTGATTAAGCATAATCCATACAAACTGACGTCAACTTACCATCTGCAGAGGTGTTAAGATCAGCATTCTAGCATACCATATATACATAAAAAGCTCTATTAAGTTTCTTTTCTGTATGGGTATGATTAATGAATTTTGTTCTTAATAGCACGTTGCCCTTGCTTTATTTGAAGTGGGGTACGAAGTTACTTCGTTTTATGGATTATTTTGAAAGAATTGAGGTTGCAGATATTGGGATAAGAACAAAATTAGCAGATATTTTGAAGGAATTGAGGTTACTTCGTTTTATTTGAAGTGGGATACCTAAAATTAGAGCATAAAATTAGCAGATATTAGAATTGAAGGTACCATCGCTTGCAAGGGTCTTATACAGTTCCTGAAATTTGAACCATTGCTTCCATTATTGTTTGGTTTCATTATACTCAGTGAAAGCATACATTAAACAGAGACCAAGAAGTTTATCATCTTAATGAAGATGAAGTAGCTTCAAGTGCCAAGTCCATGCTGTTGACTGGTAAATACCCAGTATACTAGTCAAAGAAATTAGCATCTTACTATTTTTGGATATCAGCATGAATCCCGTTATTTGTCTTGTATACTTCGGTGCATGGTTGAACCCATTGAGCGGTCCTATAGGATAAATTAGAAACACATTACATGATGGATTTGTAGGCAGCTGACAGGCTAGAGGCAGAGTCTGGCTTTATAAGATCCGAGGGAGACATGTTCCTGAATGGAGCACAAGCACACTTATTGACGGGTAGAATGTGTTTTCCACCAAAGTGAATTTTATCCAACATGAACAATGGAAGCACCCTCGAATACTCTGAAAGATGTTCTCCAAATTTCTACTGGTTGGCAATCCGTTCCTCGACCAGCAGACGGGATGATAGTTACATGGCTTTTCACTATCTTCATTGTAAATATTGAATGCATGATATTAAGTATATATCATATTTTTCTGCTGTAATTTTTCTCCTGAAGAAAACAATTTCTGTATTTTTAACATAGTGATTTCATATTGAAATCTTTGGCATTTTTTACTAAATTTTCTTTCTTTCTTTCTTCTCCCTCTTGCTGAGGTTCAAATGAAACCTAATATATTCTTAACCACACAAAAAAACTGGAAACACCAGCGTTCAATGACAACAGTAACTTATTACGCCATTGAAATGATTACATTTCGTAACAAGTGCTGTATCTTTAATGGGATATGCATCCCTTTGTGCTGCATGATGAAGAACTGCCTAAGATTGGAGAACCGTGAAACAGATCTGACAAGTGATTTCCCAAGTCATCAGGTCCAAATCTCACCAACACTTGCAAATTGCTTTCCCCCATCAACATCGACAAATAATTTTCAGAGAAGTCTCTGTATGCTGGAACAAGTTTCTTTGATATTGAGACTTTCAATTCATCTCTTAGCTCCCCATCTGGTACAATCCATGATTTCTGTTTCATATATGCTTCTTCAAAAGCAACATTGAACCTCTGGAACAACTCCTTTGCTACTTCAGCTGGTACCGCTGAAGGACTCTTCTCCGGCAAAGATGAGAAAACCTTGTTCCAAGCCATGGTTTCGTAGTTCAAGGAATACTGTTTAAGCTTCTTGGCATGCGTAGACAGCCAGTCATCACCCAGAAGATCCTTCAGGTGAGATGTTCGAACCTTCTCGGTGATGAAGTGAAGATTGTTGGCAAGGAATAGATATGCCAAAGCGACATCTTTGTAGAGCTCTGCTTTACTGTCAAGCTTGCACAAAAGAACTAGTATGAGCCAAGCTAGGTGGAGTGAGACTGCTGATGCCGGACTTTCGTCAGAGGTTGGACTCCCAAAATAACATTCTGGAAATGTTGAACTGCATGGTGGTGGATGATCAGCCACAATTTCAGAGAGAATTCCGCTGTACTCTCCAAGTGAAGATATGTAACTCATGGCTGATCGAGTCAGTGGGTGAATTCCCCCGCCAACAGCTAGAGTTTTTGATGTGTCCTTGCGAACTGTTGATTCGAAGTCTGACAGAATAGCTCGAACCGAGTCTCCAAGCTTCTGAAGTGATGAAAGAGCTTGCAATTTAACGGATGTGGTGGATTCACAGATGAATATCGATTCTATTTCTGGCCAGAGCTCAGAGAGTGCTTCATGAAGTTCCATCAGGTGGAAAATTCTTTCCGGTGATTTCTTGTGCTTTGTAACGAATTCAGGAAATCCGAATAGATTTACTGCTGCTTCTTTGGTTATTTCACAAAAGCAAGACTCTTTGATTGTGTTAGAAGCTGAAAAGACATGATCACACAGAACTTTTTCTCCACTAAACAGTGTTTTCACTGCAATTTTCACTGCAGTCAGCCAGTTTTTGATCAAATGTTCCAACGCTTCCCTATTCATTTTATGAAGGTGAGAAGCCTTGAACTGGTCAATTCCCAGATGATACAACCCTTCATCTACAATCGACTTCCTTATCAATCTGTAAATCTTTATACACTCTTTCCCATTGCCAGAACTGATCATACACTCAGCTATTGCCTTCAAATCCGCCATTGCAAGCTTCGAAACTCTCTCCACTTCAGTTATTGTCTCACCAGCTCTTTTCATCTCATCCTCGTCTTCCGACCCCTCATATTCATCATCAGCGTAGCTAGACCCACTCGGGGATCGCCCTGAAATTGACTTGGGGTCAAGTTCATCCCGATTTTTAGACAATATCTGATAAAACTCATGTTTTAGCCTTTTCATGGCAATCTGCATGAGGGTTTGAGCTAGAACAAGCTTATCAGAAGTTGAATGGTCGGAGACTAAAAAATGCATGGCTCGACGCAAGTCTTTGACACATTTCAGGAACTCTTTAGACTCTTTCCTGTCATGGAGAAAAAGAGAGGTGAGTTTGGTGATTGAGGAAGAGTTCAAATCCCACTTTGTGATGATTGATTCTGCATTTTGTATGTTCTCTTCCATCATTGATTCAGAAGAAGTATGTGAATCTGTAGGGGAGGAATTAGTAAGAGTAGGAGTATGGGAGCTTGGAGATGAAGAAAATGAGGAAAGTGTTTTAGAAGATGAGAAGAAATGAATTGACATTCCTTTCCCTGGCATGGTTTTATCAATCTCTGAAATGTTGTAGCAGAAATTTGTTTTCAATTACTGAGAGAGAAAGAGAGAATACAGAAAGCTATGCCGGTTGTTCTTGGTTTCCTTTGGATTGCGTATGGTGTAGTTTTATAGAGAAAGCTTAAAATTTTCAGTGGAGGGAGGTAGACTTTTTTTCTTTTTAAATAAAATTTATTTCATTTCTTATGTATGATTATAATAGCAATAACTAGAATAAACACACAAACAAACAAAGAGTTTACTTGTATTGGAAGACCAAGAATGACATGACTGACTCAATTTAACGTATATTTAATGTCTTTCAAAAATAGGGTTTGCATGCAATTCCATAATGGGGGAGGAGTGGACTATGTATCGATAGTATTGAAAAAATGAAACAGTATTTACATGCAATAACAATGACTGACTTTCAGGAAACAGCGTGGAAAGAGATGGAAGACTGTAGTATCGTTTTAAGGGTAGAAGCTACCTGGTCATCTCTTTCAGGAAGTCATCCTAGCTGACTTGACCCACCAACTCCAACAACACTTCATTATTCCATTCATTTTTCTAGCAAATAAAGATTATTAAGAGTAAACTTATGCAAGACTATTAGAGTATCATTATTCTAGATTAAACTATACATCAATTGGGATTATGTCCCAAGTTAAGCGTGACAAAATCAATTAGGAGATCCCTTTCAGATGCTATGCCTATGCATACTGCTCCTAGTCATTTTCATTTATCTACGCGGAATTGTTTGATAACTATCTGCATACACAAGTATTTCTTCTCTCTTTTGCTGGGTTTACTGGTCGATTGCGTAGGGACTCGGTGACCCCCAAGACATGACTGAATGAATGAGTGATTGCCTTTTGCTTCAAGCCAAGGTTAAAATAAATTCTCAACATCATAATTCCATGAAGTAAGTACCAAATTTCTATCATGTTTGACTTTTGGCTGTTTACATTCATTAATTATTTCAATTGAACTAAATTTCTGATTTTTAATGCCAATAATGGAATTCGTTAGCTTAACTTTGCGGTTGGCAAAATGCAATATTTCTAGAAATAAAATTTTTTTTTAAAAAAAAGGAAAATTTTGACTGAGCTCTATTCGGTCTGGCAATTGAGTGTTTGAAAAATCCCAATTCCCAAGTCTTGTAGATGATATATGAACATGAACATAAACATGCATGGTTCAATTATATTCCAATTTTTGAAGGCACAAAATCATAATCACTACGTTCGGAATAATCAAAATAAGGACATGGGCATGGGACCAAAAACAGCCATTGCAGAATTTCAACCCAACTATTTCAGACCACAATACATGGTATACTCTTAATTTATTGCAAACAAAAGATGGATTATAATAGGAAGAGGCAGACTGACTGTGATATCATACAATTTTTTTTCTTTATCATTTGAAATTTAATTTGAAACAGTCAAAGATAATAGAGTGACGGGGGGCTAAAATTGAATAGAATAGAATAAGTGATGGTGCTTATCTAAGTTTAGGTGGATCTGAATATGATGTAATTCACAGCTAATCAATCCATTTTTGCTTTGCTTTGCTTTTGTTGCTTTTGTTAGTTACAAAATTCCAAGATGACAAGGTGGCTTGGCGGGTCAGAATATCTTCACGTGATTCATCTGCTACACTTACTTTCAGCATACAAATTCAAAGTCTGTCAGAGGAATCCGGCATCGGGCGTGAAACTGGCGAATTTTATATTCGCTGATATATTATTCACTCTTTTCTTCGAATTGATAACAAATTTATCGACCGCATAACTTTTGACACAATCCGACTCGATGCATTCGAAATATTTCACAATGGTGGTTTTCGAAGGTCTCGAGCTCGCTCGGAATGAGAAATGGATTAACCTTCCTATTTGGTTGGTGTTTAGTTTTTCTGGAGCTATTTCTGATGGATAGACAGATTGCTTAACCGAAACCGGATCGGAAGAGACAAGTTAACTAATATGTTCCATCGGTTTGTCAGCGAGATTCCACAGGGCACACAGCAAAAATAAATGAAGGAACTTTTAACAGCAAGAAGCATCAAATAATAACATAAATAACTCTCTTAACTGCTATTCCATCATCATCATAATCTAGCACTTGGGTTAAGTTGAGATACATCCCTCCAAGTTTAAACACACATAAAATTGGACAAAGCCAGCAACTTTTAGTTCGCAAAAATGATGTTCATGACTGCAAGATACCACTGTAAAAAAATTATACTCTAAACCTTGATAGCATACTTCCTCATGGGAAAGTACATCTCCCTCTTCTTTTCACGCTCTGTCTTCAATGATTGCTGTCCATTGAAAAGAGAACATTTTTAGTAAGCACAGGACAGGATTATTGGCAAATTGCATGTAAAAATGATAAAACAGAATGAACCTTCTACAGATGGATAAGATTAAAGTTTCAGCTGCATGCACAATTTTGTTTTGGACCATAATATTCTAAAATCCCAAAACAGTAATAAAGCCAAAAGGTAAAAATGATAATGGCTTCCATAGATACCACAAGGGGCTAAAATAGGCTCCAGAACTCTCCAAGTTAAACAATTGTACGACCTTGCTCTCAGAAAGGAACTTTGAAAAATTGAAAACCATTTTTTAAATATTCAAAAATAGTTTACATCATTTATTTAGTTTCACTTAACAACAAGACTGCAAATGCCGTGTCAACAAATAAGTTGATTAGCAACTCATTGCAACATATCAGCTCCAAAATGTAGAGGCATGAAAATAAAAAAAGAAACAAACTTATTATATAAACATCTTACCTTCAAATTGCAAAACATTTATCATAAAAATTATAAATGAATTTGATAAATTTGACAAGAAAAATGCTAGTAAAGAATACAGCTGACACTGAGAAAAAAAAAAGTAAAGGAAAACAATACCTGGTGCTTGGTAAGCCTTCTTCTGATAGCCCTGGTCTTCTTGGGACGCAGATCAAGTGGCAACAGCTTCTTCTTCTTGTATGCTTCCCTCAATGCAGCTTTCTGCTTCTGTGAAATGACAGTCAACACTTGCGCAATTGACAATCTCACCACCTTGCTGCATTCACAGGACAATCCACCTCAACATCAATGCCAAATTGCCAACGAAACACCCACAAAATACCACCAAAATCCTTGAGACACCAATTCCCAGTAACAAGAAAAAGTACAGTACAAACAAACTTAAGATAATGTATATGTCCACCACTTATCATTTTGTAAAACCACTATTATCATGGGGCTTAATCTTCTGAAATGATGGCCAAATATTCACTAGATATATGGCTGCATTTGCATCTTAAAAATCGCGCACATGCACATAATCAAAATCATCAATGACCAATTGGGTGTAACTTTGATTTTGTAACCAGTTTCATTGCGTCTGAAAAACATAAACCTTTAATAGCTTTTTCTTTGCCTAAATGAAAACAAAGCCGAATCAATAAATTAATCTATCAATTACCAAGTTAAAACAACCCTAAAACAAAACTGATCTAACTAATATCTACAAAAACATAAAGATTTAATCTTTCTACGTAAAGAAGCATTCAAAGGAATAACTAAGCACTGCCCATATCTCCAAACAACGCCAAATCAACGAATAAATCGCCAAAAGCAATATAATAAAGATATAACCAGACACATGTATATATATGCACAGTGAGAATGGAAAGGATTATACATCTTGGAGAGCTTGTTAGGGGCACCTCCAGTGACTTTAGCGACGCGAAGGAGAGCAAGCTCAGCCTTCAGTTCCTTCAACTGATTCAAAAGATCCGCCTTCGACTTCTGCCTAAGCTCGTGCACCTTGATCCGAGCTGTTTCATACACATTTTCGTTTCTTAGTAAACAAAATCACCCAACAGAACACCAAAACCAGAACAAAACAAACAACACGCGAACAATATTTCGAGTTTGCAGCTTACCCATTGCTGTGTTGGGTGCCTCTGCTTCTTCAACAGCGGCTCTCTCTGCGAAAATGCGTGGACATGAAACCCTAAAAGGTTTAGGTATTTATATACCCTGCGCAAGGTGATGGGCCGAGCCTGAAAACTTTTGGATTTAGGAAAGTTGGTTTTATGGATCGGGTTAAATAGTCTTTATTGGGCCTCAATTGTCATTAACAAACTATAAGTCTTAATACACCCCTATGATTTCTTAAAACACCTCCCTAAATTTTTTAGAAAGGATCTTCAGTCCTTTGGAAAAATGGGGTGAAACCAGACAAACATTGGGGGTGCTTTTAGACTTGACAAGACAATGAAGTGTTTGGTCTCTCATCTAGAAGGTGGCAATAATATTAATGAGTTAAAATTAATATTATTTATATAACATTGAGTGATTAAAATATTATTTAATGTATATATTAATTATATATATTAAATTTGATTTTAATTATTAAAAATTTATTAATATAATAATTTAAAAAATATAATAAATTTATTTTTTTTTTTGTTTTACTCCAATTTTAATAATTTATTTGATAATCTACAGTAGAATGCCTTCTTTTTTCTTTACTTCTAGAAGACCATGAAAGAAATATAAGTTTGGACCCAACTAACGCAAAATTGAAATATTGTCACCCCTCCACTACCATACAAAATGGACTAACCCAACCAATGCATTATCATAATTAATTCAAGAAAATGACATACACTAACACTACATCATCCTCATCAAGTGAACACCACTCAAAGCAACAACATGTTTGAACTAAATTCAGAGCTTATTTAAAATTCTTCCCTTAATTAATGTTCAAATTCAAACCACTACTTCCCAAATTATGGGCATTTGAGATATCAAAAATGGTGTTCCATCAAATTCAAACTTTCACATTGAAATTTGATGAAATCTATTGTCATTGGGTTCTTTAATGACAACAAAAGGTCACATCACCCTTATCAAGTGGTAACCCTTGAAATTCAATTTAGATAACAGTAATTAAGTGATAATTAATAATTATATTTCACAGAGTCGTGCTCTTAAATATTAACCTACCCTATAACTCAAGTGTGAGTGCCATGCTATGTTGGGCTACCCTCAATAAGTTTAATACAAATCCAATATGTATTTAACATATTTAGGCCTAATTGTTGGTTTGAATATGACATATTAGTTGCATTAATTAAAGCATTAAATTATATAGTTCAAAGATAATACATCCGAAGATAAGACTAATAATTTGTTGGTACATCAATGAAAATATGTCCCTCTTTGTAATCTTATGGTAAGAATCATAACATAGAGAACAAACACTCGTGACAAATTAAAATTGATGTACGCAAATTATTTTAGAGTCCCTATGCAATCAAATTCAATGCAGGCGGTGGATTTAATTTTGGCCGAGAGAGATGAAGACAGTACTGATAATTCAATCCATTCAGTTGTTCATGGCCGCGTGATTGGATATAAGAAGTTGCTACCGACTGCTACATGTAACAACCGAACAATTTCAGTTGACAAATTTTGTCATATCCCACAACAATACTGACCATACAACAGTTTGATGACTTCAGAAAACAACTTCCGGGTTTTAGACGTTCCGAAAACAGAGATGGGCAGTGGATGTGTAGTCGAAGAACCCTAAAATCAAGTTGGAATTGACTGATAGCTATGTGCATCATATCCCAGATCTTTTCTCAATTAAAATTACATGTAGTTGTTATAATTATTAATTAAAATCAAAGCTTATCTAATACCCATTGACCGAATGCAAATTGAGAGAGTAATTAATGTAGCAGGTTATTTAAAGTCCACTCTACAACAGTTGTATATTAGAAAGCATGAACTCAGCATGAAATCGGCATACCAAAGTATTATTATTTTTACCAGGTTTTTGGTCTGCCCATCTGTCACCTTCCTTGAACATATATATATATATATATATATGCAATAATTTCTTTTATTGCCTCATATCTTTAATATAAAATTAGTATAATCTCCAATATAATATATAAAGATTTAACGAACTTTAAACTTGATTTGCAAGTTAATTAATTAATTAAGATTAGGCTCAAAAGTTTGAACTCCAAGTGGGTTTGCATCTAAAGCTAAGCATTACACCTGCCAGCCATAGCCAACTAACTTTCGCCTCTTATTTTATGTATATAAACATGTAAGGTAAACTTATGAGAACGTGTGATACGCTATGTTCTCATTCGCATTACAGAAATACCATGCACTAGCACTAGCAGGATTTTCTCATCATACTTAGCTTTTTCTGTTTTCTATCTTCCTGCAATTTTTCTTTTTCACTTTCTCTTTGTTTTCATTTTTAATTAATTTCCCTGCTTCCATTATATATTCTTCTTATCCCAATAATCTCTCTCAGTTTAATTTCCTAACTAAGTTTCTTTCTTCCCTGGAAAAGAAACCCAGTTTTTGATCTCTCGCCTGGTCTCTCTGGTCTTTTTCCATGGTTAGTTTCTCCTCTTTCCCATCTAAATTTTCATTTTTCTTTTTGTGGTTATTTGTTTAATGGCCTCTCTCATGTTTTTTTTTTTATTCAGGATTCTGGAAATAGTAATGTCAAATACGAAGAGGTTGGCGATGATCCTGTTGTTTTTATTATTATTATTATTAATTTATGGTTAAATTATGATTGATTGTATTTATGTGTATAAAATTGGCTAATTTTCAAATAAAATTTGAAGGAATTTATACTGAATTCCCAAGGAGTGAAACTCTTTACATGTAGTTGGATCCCGCAAAATCAAGAACCCAAGGCCATAATCTTCATCTGCCATGGCTATGCAATGGAGTGTAGCATCACAATGAATAGTCAGTATCTGCAAATAGTTGTTAATTATTTAACTTAATTTCCCATCTCTAAACTTGATTATCCAAACCAACACTCGTTATTAATTACAATAATATTATCAGGTACCGCTGTTAGGCTTGCAGATGCTGGCTTTGCATGCTATGGAATAGACTACGAAGGCCATGGAAAGTCTGCTGGCTTGAGTGCTTACATCAATAACTTCGACGATCTTGTTGATGACTGCTCTAATCATTTCACAAACATTTGTGGTTAGATTCAATCCTTTTATCTTTCTAACAATAACAAAACTTTCTCAAGATTTTATTGTGTTCGTGATCATATATACATATATATTTTAATTTTCAGAAAAGAAAAGGAACAAAGAGAAGATGAGATATTTGTTGGGAGAATCAATGGGAGGAGCAATGGCTCTCCTGTTACACAGAAAGAAGCCAGATTATTTTGACGGTGCAGTCCTGGTGGCTCCGATGTGTAAGGTAATCTATTATTTTCAAACCTGTGATTCTGCAGTCCTGGTCTCCATTGTTTGTACATTTTCTATGACTTGTCCGATCTCTTTAGATGTGTGGTTGACATTTGGCACCCTGGAAAATTATGGAGTCCAGGACCGGGAAAATTGGACCCAGTTCACTCTGTTTACTTTTTCTCATTGGCTTTTTCTTTATATTTTTAGGGGAAAAAAGCAGAGCCCAATTTGAAAAAGTAGCATAATCTTTTTACCCAACTATTGCTACAGTAACTGGTCAAACGGTAGGTAGGGTAAATCCACGTTTTATTTTCTAAATACTTCATAGGAGAAGACAATTTTCTTAAAGATTCTACCCGTTACAGTTCACTAATTTTCATGCACTTGCATATACAAGAACTGCGAAGTGCCAGTATCAGTACTTTGTTAAAAACTTTGAACAGCTGCAAAATGATACTGGTTGACCCAGATCTGTTCTATTTATATGAACATGATCATTGATTTAATTGAGGGTCTAGAATTTGACAGAGGCACATATTATTGACTCCAATTCTGCCATTAGATTAATTTCATTTTATTTTATTATATGATGATGGCCGTAATAAAATTCTGAACAAATAAAGACAGTGACTTTGCTTGCTCTTGATGCAACATTATTGTTCATCATTTGCAGCTTGCTGACAATTTAAAGCCACATCCTCTTGTAATCAATGTTCTCAGCAAGCTTTGCAAGGTTATTCCAACCTGGAAAATCATACCAGGTCAAGACATTATTGATACTGCTTTTAAAGTGACTGAGAAAAGAAAAGAGGTACCGAAATTATTCGGATGCAATTCTTTATTTTCAATTCAAGTTTGATTTTGACTTTGTTTAGTAATTAATCTCAAGTTAATTACAGATTAGAGCAAACTCCTATTGTTACAAAGGGCGTCCTCGCTTGAAAACTGGTCACGAACTCCTCAGAATCAGCTTAGATCTCGAGCAGAGAATTGAAGAGGTTTGTTTCAAATTTCCACACCCGAGAATTCTTAATGTAAGTAGTGTTTGTTGTACAAATATTGATGCTATTTTATTTTCCTCAAAACTACTCAGGTTTCGATACCGTTTATAGTTCTCCATGGAGAAGAAGATAGAGTGACAGATAAAGCTGTAAGCAAACAACTATACGATGTGGCGTCGAGCTCGGACAAGACCATAAAGCTTTATCCGGGGATGTGGCACGGTTTGCTTTACGGAGAGCCGAAAGAAAACATTGAGATTGTGTTTTCAGACATTATCAATTGGTTGAGTGACAGAGCAGCTGTGGGAAATTCAAGACTGGAGATGGAGCTAAAACATCATAACGATGATTTAATAAGTGACAAGTGAATTAACACAAGTGATTATATCTTTAGCCATTGGAAATTTCTCCAAGTGTGATGAAGATGGAGCAGGCAATGGAGATTGAAAAATTGCATGTATCAGTAGTGTATGCCATCGCTTTTGCTTTATAGTGTTGGAAAATACAACGGAAGAACTCTACCTTTCAATTTCTCATTGAAGACACCAACAAAGTAACAAAAGTAAACCATAAAATATGAGTAATTCAACCTTTCAAACTCATCAAGGAACGGTAGGTGAATTGTCTAGAAGATGAGTTCATTCCTCCACTGAAATACATAAGCAAAGGGCGAAACAGCTAATTCAAAAGCAATCAAAATGTATCACTACAATTACTGGGACAATTCTACTGCATGATCAACGACTAATGAAAGATTTCACTTGGCATTCATAGCGTATTCCCCAATTAAAGAATCCCTGTTTATCGAATAACATTTTGAATTTGTTATAAATTGATCGGTATCGTTGCTTATATTGTTATTATATACAATTTTGACATTATTTTCCATATATACAAAAAGAACTTGCATGAAAAGCTGGGTTTCCTTTTGAGGTTGAGGTGGTAGAAAAGATGTGTAATTCAAATTTGGTTCTTTCGATAACTGAGGAAAGTTTAACCTATGTATTCAGGATGCATCTTTCTCCTAATGGCCCATATATGTTTTCTAATTATGCACTTGACAACTTGCCTTCTACGTTTATGCTCTTGCCTTATTTGGTTCTAATAATTATCCATTCCCTCGGATAGATTTGTTGATTATTTCCCTTATCTGGATGATTGACTACTTTCTCTGGAATTGCATTTCCTTTGATAGTCCGATAATCTAGGCTCAATTTTATCCACTTTGCACCCTCCTATATTTAACCTCTGCAAATCCTCCCAAGATTAACTTCTAATGTGTGATTATTTTTAATTTTCTCTGCTTAATTCACATCTCAAGAATTCTTTGGGCTCCTATATAGTCATGGTATAACATGTTGTTTCCTTAATTCTCGTCCTTGTTTTGATGTTCATGTCATTCTGATTTTCTCATTTTCGGGTGGTTTGATGTTTCACAGACTGCAGAAACTGAAAATGTCCAATATGAAGAGGTTAATTAGCACTGCAAAAATCGTTTGAACTTTCTTCACTGCCTTAGATGATTATTTTCAATTATTTTTTCTAAAATCAAAATCGAAATGAATGGTTCTTCAGGAATTCATTGCAAATGCTCAAGGGTTGCAGCTTTTCACATGTAGATGGCTTCCTGTGAATCAAGAACCAAAGGCCTTGATCTTCATTTGCCATGGCTATGCCATGGAATGCAGCATCACCATGAAAAGTTAGTATCAAATTTACATGCATTTTCCCCCCCTAATTATTAGAACAAAGAAAGAATTTTAATAACTTAATTAATAACGGTTTCTGCAGGCACTGCAATTAAGCTTGTCAATGAGGGATTTGTTGTGTATGGAATAGATTATGAAGGGCATGGAAAATCAGGTGGCCTGCAAGGCTATATAGAGAATTTTGATAATCTTGTGGAGGATTGCTCTAACCATTTCACAAACATATGTGGTGATTTGATTAATCTTTGGCTCCCTTTAATTCATTAGAATATAATATCTCCGAAACTTGATCCTTATTTTTATTGCATTGTAGAGAGGGAGGAGAATAAAGGGAAGATGAGATTCTTGTTAGGAGAGTCCATGGGAGGAGCAATGGCTCTTCTCTTACATAGAAAGATGCCTGACTATTGGAATGGTGCAATCTTGGTTGCACCTATGTGCAAGGTATGCATCAATCACATCACACTTGCGTTACACCCACATTAAAATAGACACAGCAAAAAATGAGAATTTCTATGTCAAAAGAGAGAAGAATTTGCATAACAGTTTGGTGATATTACAGATAGCAGATGACATGAAGCCACATCCAGTGATGATGAGCATTCTGACCACCCTTTCCCGGTGGTTTCCGAAATGGAAAGCAATCAAAGGTCAGGATATCATCGAACTTGCATTTAAAGAGCCTGCAGTCAGAAAGCAGGTACATGTATCCTTTATTTTTTGTGATTGAATTTCAGCCTGTTTTCCCGAATTTCTTTGCAATAACAACTGCTTTTTTAACAGGTTAGAGAAAACAAATTCTGCTACAAAGGGCCACCTCGTGTCAAAACTGGCTACGAGCTTTTCAGAATTAGCTTGGATCTCGAGAAGAGAGCTGAAGAGGTTTGTTACTTCGTATTTTTTTACCTTGCTTTTTTAAATTTAAATAGTCTATTAATTAAACTACAGGTTTCACTACCATTTTTGGTTCTCCATGGCGAAGAAGACAAAGTGACAGATCAAAGTGCGAGCAAACAATTGTTTGAATTGGCTTCAAGCAAAGACAAGGATCTGAAATTGTATCCAGGAATGTGGCACGGTCTGCTTTATGGAGAGCCACAACATAACATTGACATTGTGTTTAAAGACATTATCAATTGGTTGGACAAGAGAGCTTCTTCACCAAATTCTGAAGTGTAGATGCCAATCCATTTTTCTCTCTTTTGGGTTACAATGATGTGCGCATTGAGTGACGCAATAAGGGCATGTTTGTCATTCACTCCATAGATGAGAATGATTGCTCGTTTAACAAATATCATTTATCTATCTTTTAGACCAATGGGAAGAAATGTAAGCATTTTCAATCATTTATGAAAGAACTCAAGCTTGAGCAGGTCTTGGCTATAAGAAAAGGCTTAGTCATACAGAGAAAATTTTCAACAATACAAAGCTAATAATATCCTACTCCAGCACATGACCAAATTGCTGTCCGTATATACATTAAATAAGTAAATAACAAACAAAAAAGACTACATCCAGACTGTTCCTATTCTTAAATAATCTTATTTCTAATTTCTTCAAGTTTCTTCAGAATCTCCCCGGGAGTCCTATCCAATTCATCAGCAATTTTTCTCTGCAAATCTAACGGCAGAGTTGGGAACTGCTCACATAGATCCCCATCAATCACATCCTGCAAGATTATGTCAAAGAATCAGCAATCTTGGAAAAGAAGAAAGAATAATAATCAAAACTATATCATCAATTAAGATTAATATTTTTTTACTGCTCAAAGAATTTGCAGTGACAGTGAAGGTTGCAATTTGTTCTGATGAGTAGCTCACAACTGAACCCTTTCCAGGCTCAAGTTCGGTTCATTATATGCTTACCCACACTCTAATGGCATCTAGCCATGAATGAATATTCAACATTCCTTCTCAATGATCCAATACAAGACACAATACCAACAATAAATGATTCTCGTGTTAAGACAAACATATCTTACCACTTTATCCAAGTGTAATTATAGAAAGCAATTCAATCATTTTTCAAGGAAATGGGATGAGAAAATAGACAAGGATGAGGACAATGAGTTAATGACAAGACAGTTGGATTTACCTTAACAGGGAAATAAGCAGATCTATAAGCCATGTGATCTCGGCCACACAAAGGCGGGTGTTCCTGCCTCATATGCATCTCCAGGTGAGAAAAGAAGTCTACGTCATCACGGGATGTGAATGCAAGCAACGCCCCCAAGCTCCCCATCACGGTGCCATAAATGACACCCTCACCACCTCCTGGAACCAGGGATGCCTTCTGCAAGGATGTGACCACATCACCAACGTGAAACTGTACTATCTCCTCTACCTTGTTGGGAGCTCCATTAAGTTTCCCTTGCTCCCATTTTATCTTGCCACCAGTTGGATCTTCTTCTATCTCATCTGAAACATCCTGTGGTAGTCGCACAAAATAGATATTCCCAAACTTGTCTGCACCTGCCATGGTGTCAAAATCTATGTGGTGTGCAGCAGTGAGCCATCTTGGAACACAATCATCAGCGAAAATGTAGAGTTGATTCTCATCCCGTCTATACTTGCAGAAATGGAATGACTGCAAAACACCACAATTGAAGAAAAATAATGTGCAAAATTCCAAAAATATATCAACCACTTTCAGCAGACCATTAACAAGTAACACAAAAAAAGCGGTCATTTGAAGATCCATTAACAGAAAGGAATTGCAAGGAATTCATTTAAACACCACATACATAAAAATAAACACATGCACGTACAATATTGTTAAAATAACATATCACAATATAGAAAAACTGAATGTAATTCAGAAGCATACCTCTTTAATGTCACCAACATAGATTCGATCACGATAGGTGTTAATTGAGACAATAGTGTTAGGAAACAGCTTATTCTCACATTTTCTAAGCAGCCTCTTTTTCCCCAAGTCATACAATCTCAGCACAGGCCCTATTCCAGCAAGTAATCTTCCCTGAAACTGGCATAAAGCAAGAGGAACGCCTTCCACTTGTGTCTTGTGCAAAAGTTCAAGGGATTTCCCATCTTCCAAAAACCTATAAATATGAATATATCCAGTAACCATAGTTCTTTTGGGCCAAAACTGCAGTGACTTTGTTGTACCAACAGCCAAAAGTGTTCCATACTCCTTATCATGAAAATTCACAGTGCATATGCTGAAGGCAGCTTCATTGTCCTGAAGCTCTAGTAGACAAGTTGTATTAGCTGTTCTTGGATCAAGAATTCTGATGCAAGAAACCCACTTGTCTGATTCTGCCTTTGGATAACCATACTGCTCATCGGAGAGGGGATCATCTTTGTTCTCATCATCACCATTTTCCAGCTGCTCCAGATTACCATTTCCATTTTCACCCATTCCAGCAGCCTCAAAACACTCCTTCTTTGCAGCTTCACGCTCCTCTGCAGTAAGTGCTCCTTGATCACTCTCAATAATTACCAGCAATTTCTTTTTAGGTTGAAGAACAAATTTTCTTGGTGTGTACCTTAAAGGAATAGCAGTTTCATTAAAGGTTTCTCCAAGTCGCTCAATAGTAAACACCCTCAATGCATTCCCAGCAACAGCAACAACACCTTCCACACACTGATCAGATGAAAACGAGGCAGCATATTCAAGAGTCTCATAAGATAGAGGTGTTAAAAGGAAACGTCCTCGGTGAATGTATCCAAGCCATGGTCGACTAGACAAGCAAAGCATTGCAGCCCGTCCTCCCACAACAACAGAAAAGAGCTTTGGAGGTCTCAGACCTAAGAATCTGGATCGGGAATCTGAAAGTTGACCTGTCACCATATCTACCACTGTTCTAAACAGAACCCCATTCTGCAAACCAGCATTGAGGAAAAGACTAGCTGGGTGATCAGCACCATCCTCCCCACCAACTGATGCCTGAACTTCAAGGAAAAGGAGAGATTCAGGAGGTGAAGACACACTTTGAACACTCAAAATCTGCATACAGTCATCAGGATCCAATGACAAGATACGTATTGTGTTGTCATATGAACCCACAGCAAGGAAACGAGATCTCTGCCTTCCTTCAGGAACTGGGGCAATATCCAAACAAGCCACATCTCCCGACATTTCATGCTTCTCCACCTCCATCAGTTGTCCAGTCATATCCACCTCAAAGTAAATAAGCTCCCCTCCACTCAAGGCAATAACCACTTGAAGCCTATTCGAGCCAACCTTAACAATGGTCCTCTTTCCAGGTGTTCTCCACTCATTAATTCGCCTATCCTCCCTAATATGCCTAATACCGCTAGGATGAACTTGCATCAAAGAGTCATCACCTATCAGAGAAACTGCAAGAGAAGGGGTAGTATCAAGAAACCCACTATCACTAACTTCTTCAACAGTTTCACCAATTGAAAGCACAAGAGTTGCATTGTTGAAAGAAACAACAATGTATGCGTCAAACTCATCATTAACATTCTTTTTAACAGTCCAAACAGCACTTGGGACACCAGGAAGCTGTGAGACAGCCATCTCACTCACAGCTAAACCTGGCCTCAGTATCCTAAGAGAGGAACGAGGACCACGCCCGCATAATGTAAATATTTGAGGCGCTTCCTCCTCAAACAAGTTCGAGATCTTCATATCCATTACTGGCATCAGACTCTCAACTTGCTCAATCCTAACAAGATTTTTAAGCCCTCGAGGCTGAAAAAACACTGGCTGAAATCCTTCTTCAGTCTCCATCAAGGTAGCAGAAGAGGCTTCCACGTCTGGGTCTGTCCCAATTGCCTGAAATTGATACAAAGCATGATTTCCAAACTCTGATGCTGCAAACAAATACCCTGACTTCAACACACACATTGATGCAGTCACTGGAATAGTATCAAAATACTTAATCTTCAACTCACTGACATGCTCATTGTCATGTTCCAGGGTAACCTTAAATATATCCCCATATTCAGTCTGCAACAAAAAGAAAAACAATGTTTTCTGCCTATGAGTTGCAGCAGAAACTATCAAAACACCACGTTCAGCTGGCAAATCTGCACGTCTAGGAATCACAGCCCTAACATCCGGATGCCCTTGATTCTTATAAATTACAAAATTCTCTGCACAGACTAAAACCCCACTTGGCCCATCTCCCCCTCCGGGCACTGTAACTAACATATTAGCCCCATTATCCACTGCTTCTGACCATTTCCTAGAAACATGATTAAGCCCTAAATCTAGTTCATAGAATGTCAAATGCTTTTGTGCCTCGCTTGCAGCCTGACCAGTCGAATCTAGGTCAGCCTCGGAGTAATCCAACTCTATGGCCGCAAAAATGGGGTTATCAAACCCGCAATCAACGCCACATATTGAATAAACTATCGTGTGTGATTTATGCGCTTCTAATGGTGAAGAAATTGTTAATCTAGCGGCAGTATCTCTATTCAAAACATAAACTAACTTTTGTTTCTCACACGCACCAATCATAACAGCCCTACCTTTCGGGTCAATAGCCAGGTACTGACCCGGCACGATCCGACGACATCCCGACTTACCAAAGGTTTCTTGATGAATTTTATCAAATGTATTTCTGGATGGGTTATATTCGAGAATTACAATTCTGCCCGAATCCGAACCGACCACAATGTAGTCCTTTTGGGCGCCAGTGAGGCGGAACTGTGCTAAAGAGCGAATGGCGCCGAAAACGTCGGTGGAAAGGAGGGTTTCAATTTTGCCGGAGCTTTCCGGGCGGAGGAGTTCTAGAACCTTGCCGCGTGCGACGACGATTTCGGGGGTTTTGGTGCCGGAGAAGTTGCCATTTATGGCAGCAATTATGCCGGTCGGTTGTTGGAGAGTGAGACTGTAGAGGTACATGGTGGAGTTAAGGTTAGGGCCTTCAGAGGAGAAGAAGAAGGGAGTTAGGGTTTTTAAGAGAGGGAGAGGGAAACGACAAAATGAGTAGGTTTCGTTAGCGAAGAAGATTCAAATTGAAGTCGGTTAAATGACAAATACGATAAATTAGGGGACTTAATTGTTATTTTATATTGTAAAAAATGTAGTGGAACCCCTTACATTTCGATAACTTGACACTTCAATACTCAACCAATTGGGTTAAGATAAGTGCTAGGACTATTTTGTGAATCTGGATTAAGTTTTTTAATTTGCTAAAACCACCTATAGATTTATTAAATCTCAGGAGATACAAAAATTGATATTAAACATTGATTATATTTAAATCAATAAATAATTATATTATTCAATTCAACATAGCATTTTTCACTATTCAAAATGTCATACAATCACCAAATACCATACTAACCACTCCCAACCAAACCAAATTCTTCCATTCCCTATTCAGTTATAATTGATCAGAATCACAGGTAACTGAATGAAAAACTTGATCTCATAGAGAAAATGGCCAACAAGCTCCCTTTCACTGCAACTTTGTTGCTCTTATTCATTGCTATTATCAACAATCAATCATCATTATCAGCTAGAAATCTTGGCAAACCAACTCACCACCGTCACTACAACCATCACCAAATCACATTCCTTATCAGAGATGTACTCAATAAATCAAAGCCTGCAACTACAAAACTCACTAGTCAGCTGCCATTCCCTAAACCATTAGGCCTTTTCCCTCCCAATGGAGGGATCCCAATACCCGAATCCAATCCCTCAGTTCCAGTCACCGGAGTGTCAACTCAAACACTTGATCTGTCCAGCACTGGTTTGTTTTTTCCAGCTAGAGCTACTCTTCAGGAATTGGAATTTGGGACATTGATGGTAATTGATGAGGACTTGTTTGGAATGGGAAACTCAGGTTTTGGCTCACGAGTACTTGGAAAAGCACAAGGTGTATATGTAGCTAGTTCTGAAGAGGGGATTAGTCATATGATTGCTATGACTGCAAGTTTTGCTAGTGGCGATTTCAAGGGTGGGCTGAGATTTTTCGGGGTGCATCAGAAAGACGGAGCTGAGTCTCATATTTCTGTAATTGGTGGCACTGGAAAGTATGACGGCGCAAATGGGTATGCAACAGTTGAGGCTGTAGCTGCAGGGTCTAATGCTGCTGGGCAAGAACGGGAACCCAACAAGTTCTTATTGTTCAATGTTTATCTCAGTTAGTAGGTTCTCTGTTAGCCAATTATTTTATACTTATAACACTGGTATTGGCTATTGATTCCACTGTTTTAAAGAGCAACAAGATGTAGTTTTAAAGTTTTGGATTTTATGTTTTAGTTCTGAAGAGAATGATGCATATTATCACAGCAATTTCCCAATGAATTCATTGTTGTCATGAAAAATTTCCATACCTGTGAAGAATTTGCCGCCACAAGACCTCCGTAATCTGTTAAAACTTCACAAAATCAACAAAACTTGAGTTCGATGGCAATCAAATACCTGCCTTTGAACTTTAGTCTCCACTACAGTTTAACAAATTATGGTAATAGCTTACTGTGTGTAAGTTTAGGTTATTCTGCTCTCCTGGGAAATGGCCTCACGGAACTCTGATATCAGTCATTAGGACTACTTCAAAGTATAGGCCATGTATTCGTTATAACCACTTGGGCAGTTTTTCCCGTAAACAGGCTTAAACATGTTATGAAAAGCTCCCTTTGCAGTTTTGTAACCATCAGGAAACCCCCAAAAAAATGGTGCAGAATATAATGAAAGAAAGAGCAAACTGTTGAACTCAAAATGATGATGGTTTATGGCAACACCAATTTGTTTTAAACTTAATGCTGCAAAAGATTTTACACCGTCTGCAATGAAGTATACAATGAAATGATTAGAAATTCTAAGAATATCTGCATCAAATAACATGTAATACAGTTACAATATCCTTCCTTTTTCTGCAGCAGGTTAGGTCATTTTACCACATCTTCTCAATGTACATACACCAGTAACGCTGACAGAGCAGGAACAAATTTGTTTGCATAAATCCTCAAATAACTCTATTGAAGATTTGTCAATTGTTCATTTTCATATGGCACTGAAACTCGAGTTCCTGAAGTTTTTTGTTTCCAGCACAAAACTAAAAAGTTAAACTATTTAGAAGGTCTGTGTTCACCAAATTACTGCAGAGTAGCATTTGCTAAAAACTGGGTCCATTCTTATGCAAAACTTTGATAATAGAAACTCTGGTTTGGTATTGCATAATGCATACGAGGATTGACCAGCAAAGTTTACAACTAGACCACTTGAAAAAGCCGAAGGAATTTGTTTTCCAGATTTCAGTTTCCGGCCAAACAGAATCTTTCATGCTAATAACATTATGTAGAATTAGTTTTTTCTTCAACTAATACACATCTCAGAAAATTGGGTATGCAACAACTCCATATCATCAGCTCCACCTTTTCTCATACTCATCAAACTATATATTCACTGCACCGATTTCTCCCTTCTTATCAACAAATTGTATCTCAGCTTCTGATTCTTTCCTACTGTACCCTCTGTTCAGAACCCAATGGCCAAAGTTATGACATTCACATCAAAAACAATTAAGGCAACAATCTACCTTCTGTTCCTAGCCATCACTATTAGATGCGCAAATTCAGTGAGAATCCTTGATGAGGTGGATCCTCAGCCACCAGTCATTGATGGCTCACCACAACCCTTCAGTCCCGCAGCAACAAAAGTCGTCCCTCCTGCCACCACTTTGCCTAGTGGCCAGTTTCCGGCCACCACCCCGGCTGCCACTTCAGATGATGATTCAGACTCAACAGAGGCTGAAGCCCCCAGCGAGGAGACCCCATCTGTTGATGATGACGCTGCAGCACCTGTTGATGATGTGGCACCGTTACCAGGTCCCACCACTACATCACCGAGTGGGCCAGCAGCCCCGGTTGTGGCTAATAGTGCCACGGTGGCAAAACCGGGCCCAGAGACCACACAATTGTCCTTTTTCGTGCATGATGTTCTAGGTGGATCTCACCCATCAGCCAGGGTGGTAACAGGGATCATAGCCGACACAGAAATCAACGGCATACCTTTCTCCAAGATACACAACAACATCTTCCCAGTTGACGGCGCGACCCCACTTCTCAATCCGAACGAGCTTAACAACATCGTGAACCCAAACAACGTCCCGTTCTTAACAGGCCTAAACGGTGCACAACTCAATACTGTTTTACAGAACACCGGAACCAACAACGTTGTCGGCGGCAACGACAACCAACCTTTTGTTTCTGCCGGGCAGCTCCCCCAGGGAGCCTCACTTCATAAGCTCATGTTCGGCTCGGTAACGGTGATCGACGATGAACTAACCGAAGGGCAAGAGCTGGGATCAGGCGTTATTGGCAAAGCACAAGGATTTTACTTAGCCAGCTCTCTGGATGGAACTAGCCAAACTCTTGCATTGACTGTTTTGTTGCATGGAGGTGAACATGGTCATGAAGTTGAGGATACTATTAGCTTCTTTGGGGTTCATCGAAAAGCGTCGCATGACTCTCAGATCGCTGTGGTTGGTGGTACAGGAAAGTATGAGCACGCTAAGGGTTATGCTACCGTTGAGACGCTTCATCAGGACGATCAACGCACAACTGACGGTGTGGAAACCATCGTAAAGTTTATTGTCTATCTCACTTATGAGTAGTGTGTTTGTGTAATTAAGCTTTGAGTGTTTATAAGTTGTGTGTCTTGAATTGAAGTTTCTGAAATCAAATGATAAATGTTGTTGTTGTTGTTGTTGCTGTATTAACGGTGTTGTGATAAATAGATCAATTTCTTTCCGTGTTATGATCACTTGACCCTGTGAAGATCTGCTTTTTATTTCAGAAATTCTGTAGCTGTCGTGTGAAATTTCATCTTTCTCTGTCGTTTTGCACCCGGGGCTAGTTCTTGTTCTTGGTCATGAAACAATCAACAAGGCTGTCGCTCTCAAATCAAATTCGGTTTTGTCTTAGAAAAGGAAATCTTCGTTTATGATTCACGAAGGACAAGCTGATAAATGAGTGATGTTGTTAATCCCTTGAGGGTACTGAGATGATCAGGAAGAGGGCTTGGAGGAATTGAGGGGCGGGTCCAATTATAAACCAATATAACCTTTTGGATGTGCAGTTCTGTTAATCAAATTTCCAAATAACGGACAGTTTTTCTGCAATTAGGCCAAATGTCAAGAGAATTGAACAGAGTATCCAGTCCTTTGTTCTAACCAGAAACCACAATGCTTGGTTGAGTTTATCTTCCATAATAGACAAGGAATATACAGAAACAGAAGAAAAGAGATTTTGACTGTTCAGATAATTCATTATTACAACTAAAATAATGAATAACATAAATAAAATCAAGTAATAGTATCGCGTGCAGGGTATAAATCGTTCACACTGATTTTTCAATAGAAAAAAAAAAACTGATCCCTAATTTTGTATGTTTTTATAATAAAGATATAGTTTATCTATTTTTACAAATAAGTCCAAAATCTCTATTAAACAACAAAATCACCCGTAGCCATATTGAATTCGCAATATTAGCTGAAGGGTACAAATAAGCCGCATATTGTAGCTATTTCAATAGAGATTACCGATTACTAATTAGGGACTCATCTATGGAAATGTAAAAAAGCTCAGGGGTTTAGATCTTATTATTCCATCTTTCAATTTATTACTATATTTTATAGGTTTTTTTTTTTAATAAAATGTAAGTACTCTATGAAATTTTTAATTTTTATGTTAATTAATTTTAAATTTTTTATATAATATATTTTTAATTTTATATTAATTATTTAAATTTTTAAATTTTATATTTTCTTAAAAAAAATTTATGATTATAATTTTAAATTTTTTATTTTAAATTTTAATTTTATATTAAAAGATGCAAGAAAATAAAATATGATAGTCGGTGTGTGAAACTTGTTAAACTCTTGCTCTGTCTAAATTCAACATAAACTAATACTATCTCATCTGTGAATTTATCAATTCCAAGATTCCATGCAATATATTCTCAAATTCGCATTTGAAGAAACGATTTCACCATTCCAGATTAAAGAAAAGCAGAATTCAAATTAAGACAACACGAGATTTCTCACACAAATTTAGTAACTGATGTAGACAGTAAATTCCAGCAGAGTCTCGACGCCATCAGTTTCATGCTGATTAGTCTCTGGTATAGTCTTAACTATGGCGAACCCCCTCGCATTTACATACTTTCCAGTACCACCCATGATCGCCAGCTGAGACTCCGAAACGGCCGTCCGATGAACACCGAAAAAGCTCAGACTATCGACGTAGTTTCCCTCAGCAAACATCGTCGTAAATGCCATAGTTTGGCTAGTTCCATCAACAGAACTAGCTACGTAAAACCCCTGTGCCTTGCCCAAAAATGCTGACCCTAGCTCGTGTCCCTCGGTTAGCTCGTCGTCGATTGCTGTCATGGTGCCGAACATTAGTTTTTGCAGTACGGAACCGGATCCAAGTTGGCCATCGTTGGCAATCGGGAAGTTGATTCCGTTGTTGTTGAAATTGTTGCCAGTGTTTTGTACCACATTTTGCGTAATGCCACTTAGGCCTGTGAGGAATGGTACGTTGTTATTGTTTATAAGACCGTTGTTGCCATTACCTTGGGGTTCGCCAGTGTTCAGATGGAGATTTGCACCATTGGGCTTGGCGAAAGGGACTTGGCCGCTGACTGCCGGGTTGTTGACTACGCCGGTGATGGCGAGAGCCGACGGATTGGACCCGCCGAGAATGTCATGCATGAAGAAGGTTAGGGCATGGCCATCAGGTTTGCCAACAGTGGCACTACTTGTTGCAGCAGCTGCTACAGTAGGATTAGGTTGTGTGGATGATGGTGTTTGGTTAACGGGCGTCGAAATGGTATTGAATGGCTGTGAGGGAACAGCCGAGTCGGGCTGCTCGTCGAGCATTCGAGCTGAGGTGACAGATAACATGGCTACGAAGGCAAGGAACAATATTAGACAGGCTGTAGCATTAATATTTGTGATGGAAATGAGTTTGTGGGTTTCCATGCTATGATATATGAGAGAGAGGAATAAAAAAGAATTAATAATCAGGATTTGAGAGAATTTTGTTGGGTATCTGGTGATGAACTGGAAGGAATAGAGGGTATATATAGAGTGAGCTTTGAAATAGGAGTTGATGAGGTGGAGTTGGTGGGTAGGGCATAAATCTGTTGTTTTAGTTTAAAGAGAGTAGAGAAAGTGGAGAAGAAGGAATATTTGGACTAGAGCTAGTTTGGGGTTTAGCTCACCTAAACTGACGTTAGTTACACATTAACTTATTTGAATCGAGAGAATGCCGAATACGTAATCTTTGAAAGAATGTCCGACTCTTTAAGCTCGTAAAAAGACGTGGAAACGAGGAAGATGGTTTAGCCCACATTCATTAATTGATTCTTATTTCATTGCAACGAGGGACTGATTTTGTTTCTAGAGCTATCAACAATCACATCGCAAGCCAAGCCAAGTTTTAGTTAAACCCCAATTCGTACATTCTGTGGAAGAACATGAACCAATGCTTTGAACTGTGCACATATACGTATGCATGTATCAGTTTAATGTCTGAGTGCGTACGAAGTGTAATATATTCTGTAATACTACATGTATGGGTACAACATTGTGAGTGCACTCCCAAACATTTCATTTTGAAAGTACAACATCTGTTATCGCTATTAATTTGGTAATTAGTGTGTTAAATATTGGCTTACCCGCCACATGTTTTATCGTTTCGGCAAGAGCCCTCAACAATTTTGCGATCAATCCTCGACAATTTTGTCTTGAATCCTCATCAATTTAGGCAGATCATGAATGAGGAACACATTCCAAATGGAGCAGAGGTTTAGCCCCCCAAAACAAAATTCATTATAAATGTGTATTATGTCGAAACAAAGGAATGCTCAAACATTAGTGATCATGGATGAAGAACATTCCAAATGGGGCAGAGGTTTTGCCCACCAAAACAAAATTCAATGTAAATGTGTATTATGTCGAAACAGAGGAATACTTTACATAACCATTACACTTTTTTTTTTTTTTTTGGTGAATACAATGATTCCAAGCCTCACTAGACCAAAATTTTCCTATATGCATCAACCTCTCTAGATAATACATAAATGTGAATGCAAAAAAGGAAAAAAATCTTTTGTTTTGTGGTTCTGATCCTATATGATTTGAAAAGCTGGAAGAGAAATGGAATGTGCACTCCTGCAAAAACTCTCTCGTGGTACCGAATACTGATGACTCAAAAGTATGTATGTCTGCTTAAAACCAGATGCTAATGCTATCAATCAACAACTCTCCATGCTAACAACTTCTTCTGCTAGCTGATCAATCAACGAATTCTCTATTTCTCTAACTGTTACCTCAATATCATCACCCAACTCTAACCACCCGTCATTCTTTCCCAGCATTTTCACGGATGAATCCCTGTTTGCTTGCTTCTCCTGACGATCAAGCAAAACCCACAGATCTTCAATCACGTTAAAGTTCTTCCCAAAGCAAAGCCTTGTGGATAGAGGTTTTTTCCAATGAATGGCAATGCTTGGCTTGAGAATTGCCATCAGCTCTGAATTTATACGATCAAACAAAAGTCTCCTCTCTGATCTCCTCCAAGACATCTGCTCACCATACTTCTTCTCTAGCATCTCGAACACTGCTGGGCTTATTGGGCATTCCAGGGAATGCCATGTCTCATAGCTTGTGCCTGAGTTCCTAACATGAAAACCTGCCTCGGTAAAAATATCAGCCAGGTAGGAGAAATCCCTGCTCTCTTTAACGCTGAATATTCTCATGAACTCTTCATTTTCTCCAGAGAGACTGACAGAACCTTCCTCAGAATCATTATCACTTGACACAACCACTCCAGCTCCTTCTGAGTATGTTTCCAAGGACTCTGATTTTAAAAGCTCAAGTTGCAGCTGCAAACCTGGTGCAGCCAAAAGAAGGATGTTAAGAAACTTGAAAACATTAAAAAGGTGAAAATATAAAATGAATGTAGAAAACAAAGTAGCTAATGTCATTACCATGCAAATTAGAATCGACATCCCGACAGCATAGAGAGCTACATGAAATCTCTTTCTCGAATGGTGGTGGTTCGAGTACTGAATTTGGACTATGCTGACAAGCCTCCTCCGAATTCTTAAGAGATTCAGGGTCTGTACAACAGCCAAATGAAGAAATAGAATCTTCTTTAAATATTCCAATTGACATATCCTGCAATATAAGGACAATATTGAATGAGCAAGAAACTTACTTTTGCGTAATGAGTATCAGCAAAATGCAGAGACATTGCGAAAAAACAAAAAAAAAAAACAATGTACACAGGTGAGAAGGCACAAATTTCTGTTGCATCTCTTTTGCTAGCCTCAAATGAAGGCAACGGTTGATATTTGATGATGCAAAAGCAATAAATCAACATCAAGTGCTATTGGGCACCTTGAGGATCATGAAACTTGAGATAGAGAAACAAATTTCAGTGGTAGAATTATCCAAGCTCAAGGTATGCCAAGCTACCTAGAGTTGAACTTGTGAAAAAACTTAAAAGTGAACACATAGAGCTTGTTTTAGCAAATCATGGACTACAGAATACTAATAGATATACTTACTAAAAGCAAACCAAAAGAAGATTAGATGCATTATCATTTCCTTGCAAAATGGAAAAGGAGCACATGTAGATGTATGTACCATCTTGAGTATAGAAGGCTAAATGCATAGATAAAGCTAAAGCTCCATGCAAATTTGAGGCTTGAGATTTATCAGCCCACTAGATAACAGTTGAAAAAACAGAAAGAGCATCACGAAGTTTTCGTGTTTGAAAGCTGATTATATACCCAAACATTCCAGACATATAATCAACTGCAATATAATTTCACATGTGATTAGTAGGTCTTATCAGCAATACATGCAGCCATGCAGGTGCTTTCGAATAATTGTAAAAGCTAATTCAGAACAAAATTTCCAAAGAAAAGTATGTTAGGATACAAACTATCAGATATCAAACCTGTTGAGGAGAAGCATATAGAACTTGGGAAGAAAAATGCCCATCCCCCAGCAACAGCATGCAGTCAGTCGTATCCAGATGCTGCTCCTTGTGATTTTCAGAAATGTCAGCAACCATACTAGCAGAGGCAACACAATTTACCAATGACTTGGTAACCACAAAACTTTGTTCAGAGAGTTTTTTTTCCTCAAGCTTATTCTTCTGTGGCCCATGAACTCCCCTACCTTCTTGCATGGTGCATCTATGTTCTGAATCAAGGCAAGAATGATAGGAATTTGATGACTTAAAAACCATATATACTTGTTCAAATGTATCCTCCTCGAGTTTCCTCTTCAGCTCACCCTGAAGCAAACAATCATTTTGTACTGAGTGACTATATCTTGACTCTGGACAAGGAACAGACTGAGACACCATGCATCTCGAGTTTCTATATTCTAAACCATCTTTCTGATTATGCCCTTGCTTCCTGAACCTGTTCTGTAATCGTTTTTCTGGTGGCCTTGTAAACAAGTTGCAGTGAAAACCAGTCTGACTGCTATGGCCATGCTCACCAAGCCTGAAATCCGAATTACTTGGACTTGATTCTTGATCTGGTGTGGCAAGCATTTCAGCCAGAGTTCTGTTCCAACTAGCCACTTCAACTTCTTGAAACTTTTTGGTTGTTTTCCATCTCTCTAAGGTCTCCTTCCTTGCTTCCCTAGCCACAAATGATTCATATGAATGGTTCTTCCAGTCACAGGAACTAGGGGATGAAAATGTCTTCAATTCAGACTCTTCTGCACAACAATAATTGTCTCTGCTACCTGATTTGGATACCTCTGTAGACAGGTTTTTCCGCTGCCCTGTTTGTCTGGCTTGTGAAATTCTAAACCTCAATCTAACGGGTTCCACATCTTTGGCCACGTTCCTCTTTTCTTCCTCTTCAACACATAAATTTCCTCCTTCGGGACAAAGAAACTCTTTATTTTTATTAATTGAATGAGAATCCCTACAGGAGCTAGATGTAGGAAAACATCTAGTGGCATTCTGTTTCTTTCCAAGTTTCGGTTTCAAAACAACAATCTTTGTAGGAAGATTGATTGGCTCCTTTCGTGATCTTAAAAACTTGTGTCCATTACCAAGAACTTGTTCTCCAAAGGAATCTATTGCGAGACCAGTTTCAAGCTTCCGAAGCAGTTTGGCTCTTTCTTTAAATGCATCCTTTAATTCTTTCTGCTCTTCGGTGCAAAACCTAAACGAATGGCATTCATGAAACGAACGCTTCCTTCTAAGACCTATAGCAGCAACTCTCCTCAGATAATTCTCAGACAGCACTTTTTGTTTTTTATGGACAGGCTGATTAGGTGACAGCTCATCAAGACCCATTAATCTTGCCATAACACTTCGAATACATTGTCTCGATTCCATCTTAGTCCACTTTCACTGGTCTCCTCTTGATAAACACTTCTTCAATTCAAGAAATTTTAGAAAGTGCAAGACTGCCCCTGCACCAAATCATAAAAAGGCTATATGAAGAAAGTAAAAACATCTTGATTTCTATCCTAACAAATGCTCTCTAATATCAAATTTCTCTTTCCGTTTTGGCTATTCAGTACTGAAGAAAAGTACAACATGCACTTAAATCATTAACCGGAGAAAAGCTGCTTACCAATTCTTATTTTGTTGTGCTGGGAAATTGACAGCTAAAGTCAGATGCCAAATCTAGAGCATTTCTAAGTCTCTCAACCCCCTTGCTTCCTGGAAAGGTACCATTATATTCTAATGAATATGCAAACAGATGACTATATATGGAAAATAAGGATTAAATTTAGTAAAAAGACAAAAACTAAAAAATAACATAAATTTATTTGAAAAAAGAAAAAGAACATACTCCTAGCTAATAATCTTCAATACACAAAATTGAACACAGAAATTAGAGCTGAACGGAAACAAAGAGAGACTGCTAGCAAAATAATAATAATAGTAATGGATTACCAATAAGCCTTCTGCTGCAATAATCATACTCTAAAGTAGAAAATCTATGTAATCTTTAAGAGAATTTTAAGAAAGAGAAAACCACAAAAAGGAGGAGAGGTAAGCATTCCATAAGCAGAACCAAGTTTCTAGAGACGCCCTTTAAGACAACATGTAGTAAAATTTTGCTGGAATCAACATACAGGCAGAAACAAAATCATGAAAACAACTTCCTTTGGTAAACAATTATAACAATAACAGTATAGAAATAAGTATAAATTGAATCAGTAAATAGAACATACAACATAATCATTGAAGAGAACAATGGATTACCACAAAACATCAGACCAAAATAATAACAATAACAACCCACAAAAATTCAAAGACAATGATTTCCTTACCACTGCGGCAGAACATAACTATTAGATTCCACAACAAACAAATAAAAAATAAAAATCCAACTTTGATAAAAACACAAGCAATAATCAAAACCCAACAAAATCATCAAACTCTCAATAATCAAACGCAGAAATTAATCACGAAAGACTGACAGAGAAACTTACCTTCTCTGAGGGATCTTTGTTTTCAATGGGTACCCATAAGCCGATTCTTCATGACATGCAACAAAAACCCTTCTTTGATGATAATTGTCAACAATATAATCTTAATCAATTACCTTAATACGTAAGCATGTAATTTTTTTTTTTTATAAAATTTATAAGTCAACAAGGAGACGAAATCACTCCGTCAACAACAGTTGATTTTAATTTTTTAAATACAATTTTGGGACGCAAAAACAAAAATGGTCGGCAACCCATAAACAAATTAATCTGGTTTTTTTATTTTTTTTGTTTAATCAAACACAGTGAACATGGAATCGTCGACGGAAATTACAGAATTGTAAGAAGCATTATAAAGGCGAGAGAAAAATAATAATAAAAAAAAACACTGACGATACTATGATTAATGAAAAAACTGAATAGGCTGCGTAGATCGCAGATGCTTTCTATTTTTCAGTTCATTTTTTAATTATTATCGTCGTTTCGCGGAACTACGCGCGAATCGTTGTCGTGTATGGTGTAGTTGGCGCCACTAAAATTATGCCGTTTTTCAATTCGGGGAGAATTGATATTTCCACTCAAGTTTTTGCTTCCTACAGTGGGATGAAATGATGAATAATGTTAAAAAATACTGGATGTAGTGAGCTGATTGGCGGAAATATAAGATTTCACTCTGAAGGAAAAACTCAAATGAATAAAGACTTTGCATGATTGGACATGGCCAGAGTTCTTTAAACAAGGTCACCTGAATGGCATGTGGATCAGGTTTTGACTTTGACAGTGTCCCTGTCTCCAGCATACTTGGATACCACAGGCTAGTGATTCGCCTAAACCTAGGAAGTAGTGTTAGGGTTTTGGGAAAATTAAAAAGCTTGAGTTGGGTTGGGTTGGGTCATTCTGGCTGTTTGCTGGGTCAAAAGTAATTGTACGGCTCAGATTGTAAACATGGGCCACTCTCTCTCATCGCAAATGTATGTTGGGCTTCTAAGCCCATATAAAGTGCAATACAGTGCTTCAACATAGTATAAAATAATCGTGACAACTGTTTCGGCCTAAAAGATAATGATTTACAATTAGACATGAATCAGAAGAACGATTTCATGTCATTAAAATATCAGAGGAGGAAAACAGTGCGGGCACCAAAATTCGAGCCCACTTGCCCCACCCACTCCAGCAATAATTCCCACTTTCACTAGTAGCCATGGCCAGCACAAACTTCTTTAATCAAGAATGAAGAGCAACAAATGGTCCACCCAATTTATTTATTTATTTTTGCAAAAAATAATATTTTTATTTGGATGCAAAGCATGGAAGGAGACAATACAGTGAGATGCCTTATAAAGTTGTAGAGTTAGTGGAAATTAATAGGGAAATTGCTTTATCAGCCCACCACAAGCACAGGAGCATCCACATGAAACCTATGAAATTACTGGAGAAAATGAAGATATCCTTGCCGAGAAGTCGACAATTACATCAATCCAATTTTCAGTATGGCCCATCTTCTGTAAATTCATGTTATCACTTTAATGTCACTTTGAACGACTTTCCAACACATGGAAAATACCTTATATGTACATCAACATATACGAATCAATAATTATTTTTTATTAAACATTGTTCCAACGTTGTGTTTGTTTATTCTAATTTCATAGAAACGTGGAATTCATGCAGCCAAATGAAGTCGAATATCAGCCACGCTATCAATTATGCCATGGCGTGTAGGCAGGGACTTAGACCATGGTCATTGACTTAATCATATTTATGCCTTTGCTAAATGGCTATTGTCAGATCGTTAATCCATTGTTAGCATCATCCTACAGAGATCTAATATTATTTGAGAAACAATTTAATTTAAACAAAAGGGTGAAATGGTAAGTTTATAATTTTTACGCAGTCAGAAAATCAGAAATGCTCAAAAATGATAAATGATATTTTACGGTAAAGCTGGAAACTTTCTAGAGACTGGTATCGCCTTTATATGATACTATACCAATCCATCGCCGATCATTTGTGTTATACAGTCTTCTCGTTTCTACCAGAAAAACGTTATCGCTTAGCAAATGGCTGTGGAGATTTGTGTAAAAGCTGCTGTCGGTGCTCCAGGCATTATAGGAGATTGTATGTTACTAGTTTTTATGGTTCTCTTTCCTTCTTTTTGTGGTGATCATACCAATGAGTTTTGATTTGAAAAACTTTCGTTGATCTGAGTTATATTCTGTTCTTTAGGTCCATTCAGCCAAAGGGCTCTGCTTACATTGGAGGAAAAGAAAATCGAATACAAGCTGCACCTCATCAACCTCAGTGAAAAACCGGAATGGTATCATCAAACTCCGTGGTGTAAAAATTGTAAAAATGCCATGAGTAGGAGTTTTAGAGCTCTATTTTCACGGATGGGTAAAAATAATTTTTTTAAAGAAAAAATTTGTTGATGGGCATTATCAAATACTGAGTTTTACACCAGTTTTGGAGGATTCTATCTCGTGTGAGTGAGTTTGGAAAAGAATTGTGTGATGGGTTCTGTTGAATATTTAAGCAAATGGGTTGTTGTGATTTCTGGGTAGAGGATTGATCTTATGTTTGATAGGTTTTTGGCGATAAGCCCAGAAGGGAAAGTTCCAGTGGTGAAGTTTGATGACAAATGGGTGGCTGATTCTGATGTCATTGTTGGAATTATTGAGGAGAAGTACCCTGAGCCTGCTCTCACCACTCCTCCTGATTTTGCCTCAGTGT
The DNA here is from genome assembly GCA_032402905.1 of Khaya senegalensis. Lineage (NCBI taxonomy): Eukaryota > Viridiplantae > Streptophyta > Magnoliopsida > Sapindales > Meliaceae > Khaya > Khaya senegalensis. The sequence goes on along the minus strand of CP135555.1, from coordinate 8,544,678 downwards.
ATTGCTCTGAACTCTCTCCCAATCTTTTCATCTGGTTTGGATTTTGTCTTGTTGTTTGTAGAAGGTTTAGCTTTGGGGTCCTTTTCTTGAAAGCTTTGTTTCTTATTAGTTTTTTTAAGAAAAGAAATTTATTTTACCTTGTTGGCATGATCCGATCATTTTTCACTAAGTTTCTACTCAGTTAAAAGGTAATCTTGTTCTGGCTTCTGTATGTTTCCACGGAAAATGGCTTCTTGAACGGTTTTCAGAACAGCAAATATCTTTTAGTCGCCTTTGTATTGACTAACAATTTTACTGCAGGTCTCGTTGAAAACTTCCAGTGCTTCTTCAGTTAGTCAAATATTGAAAAAAAATTTCACTCGTAATTTGTACTTGTTTCGTTGAAATTTCTGTCGTAGACTTTTTTACGGGGAAACAAAAATATGGAAATCTTTGTTTTCTCATCTTAGTTGCTTCCTTATCAGTAAATTAATTTGATATTGTGTGTATAATTGATGTGATTCTTTGGGTCTTATTTAAACTGATTTTGTTTTCCTCATTATATAACGTTTAAATTTTAGGGGATCAAAGATATTCCCAGCTTTTGTCAAGTTCTTGAAGAGCAAGAATCCAAATGATGGATCTGAGCAAGAACTGCTAGAGCAGTTGAAGGCATTTGATGAGCACCTTAAGACTCATGTATGGATAGCTTGAAACAGAGCAAATCTCTGTTGATATAGGTGACTTTCATATTATTTTGTGCTATAATTAACACTAATTTATATGAGATGGAATCAGGGGGGTCCATTTATTGCTGGGGAGAAGGTCACTGCTGCTGATTTGGGCTTAGCACCGAAGCTCTACCACCTTCAGGTAGCTCTTGAACATTTCAAGAAATGGACTGTGCCTGAGAACTTGACTCATGTCCATGAGTACATGAAGGTATGAAGCTACTTAGCTTTTTATTGGTGCTGTCTGGTCTTTCGTTCTGATTAAAGTTTAACAATTTAAATGGAGTCTATATTGCATGTGCTTTCCTGTGAATAGGATAAGCTTCTTTTTCTAACAAATTTTAATTTATTGATTGGATATTGGAGGGTTCCTTTTTGCATTGGTAAACGTAGTCTTTATTGCCGGTGCATTCATTTCAAAGGGTTGTAGTTCCATAGATGCTTACATTGTGCTTAGCTTGAGATATGATGGATGATATAATTTTATCCAGCTACCATGTTCATTGGTCAAGGAGTGCTAATTTACACTATGGAACTATTTACAGAATGTAAAGGACCTTTTTTTTTCAACCAAAAAATTATAACAAGAGATACCAAGCCTCTCTCTCAACCTGATGCGAGGAGAGTTTGAATCCAAGCCTCTTCCCATATACACAGTTGCACTCTACAACGAAGATGCATGAGAATACCATTCTGGGCATTTGTGACGCAAAATGAGATATTACTATAATTGTTAGTCATATTGATGCCTGTTGTGTGGAGACGTTTTGTGTATGCATGTTTTTTCTTAGGCATTGCCCCAATCCATGACTTGTTGCTCCATATACAAGGGAATTGCTCCTTAAACTTTTTGCATATATCCTCCTGTGTGAATCAACTTGGAGAAGATTCCGGGATAGGTTTGATTACAGTTGTCATGAATGGACTTTCACTGGGTAGGAGTGGCATAGAGATTTAAAATACTTGAAATTTGACAACTTCTATTTGAAAATGTTAAAATATAGGAAGGTCCTGGTCTTTTGTCAAGTCTCCATGTATTTTTGGGATGCAAATTTGTGAAGGTTTACAAGGGAGTTTGGCGTAGCGACTCTCTTTTTTAACATATTAAAGGTTTCTATACAGCTAACCCTGTTTTACTTCTTTCCAGTTAGATTTTTTGTTCTGTTTAAGCTCCTTGTGACTAATTTCTCAAATTGTATGACCCGTGTTGGTGGAAATAGACTAATCATTTGTTACATATCCTATGTTGAATATTTTTCTCCTGGAATAACAAGTATCCAGAATTTGCCAATGAATCTATATTTTTATATCCCATGTATCCTGTTGATGCATACACGCATGCACATCAAAAGCAACGTTTGATTCCCATTTGATTAATTGTCTAACAGATAGTTTATGATCCGATCTTGCAGAAGGTTTTCAGCTTGAAATCCTTCGAGAAGACCAAGGCTGAAAAGCAATATGTGATTGCAGGATGGGAGCCGAAGGTCAATGCATGAACTAGTCCTAAACTAGGGGTTTGAACTCTAGCTATGTAGTGTGAATGAGATATATGTGTCCGAGAATTTGCACAATTAGAATGGAACCGGTTGTGTTATGAATAAATGGAGTATCTGTCTATCAGTATAATAGCTATGGTATTTGCCGTCTATTTAATGGAGGTTCTGTTGATTGAAAGATCCTTTTTTTTCATTCTTGGTTAGCTCAGCCATCAACATAATTACTATGGGATTGTCTTGAATTGCTATCGTTTAGCTTCATATTGAAAGGTACTTGGCTATTGTTAATATTTATTTAATCAGTAAATGTCATACTCTCCACCCACTAATGCAAATATATGTATATGAGATTTGGTTATACTTGGCTTTCAAGCGCTGCCACAAAATTCTCTTTCATTGATAGGATTATAAATCCAAATTACTGAACTCTCTGATCAAATATTGTGGGGAAAACTTAAAGAATTTCTCTGAATACACCGCAAGCATCAAAGTCTGTCGGTCTTTTTCTGCCGGAAGAGTAAAATCCCTCAAGATTCTTTCATGCATGCATGATCTTAAGAGAATATGTTTTGTTTTATTTTCATTTTTTACTGAGTTCTTCCTCGAACATATATGTAACAAACAGTGAAACAAGGTAGTCGAAAGGCAGAAACTATGGCAGAACATGGTGTCTTTCAGGAAACTTCATGGTTAATAGTAGCCACACCATTACTCGCATCAAAAGTAGTAGATGATGAATATTGGACCATCGGCTGGCTCACACAAAACCACAAACATCAACTTCAATTACTAAACAAAAGCTGATGATTGCGACGAAGCAAAGGAATAGAAATTGAAGCCAAGCCAAAGCCCCCGCATTAATTATTTGCTTCAATTACTTCTCGTTCATATGCCATGCATTCTCTTAATTGAAACACAAAGACAGGGCAAAGCCAAACTAGATTCCAGGTGTCATCACCAACACACATAGTAGAATCAACGAGACAATTGAATATTGTCTTCTATTGATGATATACTCAAATACATACATGTAGCAGATTCATATGAACACAATCTGGCAACTCCAATCATATTTTACCACATCATAGTATAAATTAATCTATCGTTTTGCTAATCGAATTACAGGATGACACAGATTTTGTTTTGATTGGATTAATATGATTCCGTGCTCTTCCGTATAACGAAGCACAAGGAAAATGGACCACCAGGGAGAGTTATTACTGGCTAGTTATGTATATTTTTTTTTCTGGGATTTTTTGGCTGGATATGTGAAGCATACTGAGGATGATGACAACAGAGAAAAAAGAGAGAGAGACATCGTTTTCGAATAATTTGTGTTTCAGCATGCATGTCAGTCGTCCTCATCGTCGTTTTGAGTTTTGGAGGAATCCGAGATCATCTTCTGAATCATTTGACTCGTTTCTTCCTCGGACATTCGACCTTCTCTGCTTTGAGATTGAGCATAGGCCTCGAAGAACTCCTTGTTTTCTTTCTCCAGTTCATTCCAAACTGCACATAGAAAATTAGCAGCGTCATATCCACTAAAAATCCAAACGATTTTTCAAGTTAAAAATTAAGTGTGCTCTTTACGACGTACAGAACTTTGTGTTCGTGAGGACAATCAGGCACGGTTTGTCTCGCAGAGAGAGGACTGTAAGGCCAATCAAGCTGCTCAATTTTTTTAATTTATTTTTGCTTAATATACATGATCCCTTTAAGAATTTTTCTGGCAGAATCCGGAAGCATTTGATACACTGGATGTTTACGAATTCCAGAAATTCTTAAGAGATCATTGGCAGAAGTTGCAAACTGTACATCCATCAGTATATTGAGATCATAGTTCAGAGGTGTCAAAGAAATTATATATCCTGATATATATGAACATGTAAGGAAAAACCTGATAAAATAAACAAGGGCAAGAACTCGTTCTTCTCTTGTAGCTTCATTTCAAGACGATGAGTACTTTCTTGAACTTGGTCTGTGATAGCTCAGGTAAAATACTCTTAATTAAGTGATCATTCGTGAAATATTGTGTATAAAGTTAAGTTTTCAACCCTATTTTAAAGCATCATTAACCCTGTGTGTGCGCTCAACACATGCTTATTATTAATAGATGATCATAAGAACACTAACAGAGGTGAAGGGCAATTAACAAACCAGTAGAGGTGATAACAGGTTTGATATTTGCATGTTTAGAGAGAGCTTCCATGCATTCTTCTTTTGTCATGCGGAATATCAAGCACTTCTCGATCAAGTGTTGCACCTATAATCAAAAGTATTAACCAAAATCATGATCATCATCAACAATAAAACAAACATGGAAGGATAAAACCAAACAAAACCAAGTGAAATGATGAAAATTAATCTTCATCTTCTAAAGTCACCATGTGTATATAAGAAGCAGAAGAGTCCCCCATGGTCCTCTAAAACCGAAATACTGTCCTCTCTAGCAAAACTCTATAAGAAGTATAAGCAAAAAGTAGCTAGTGCAAAGAGATCAAAGGTATATGCAACTGGGGTGAAATGATATGTGTTTGGTGCAACAGATCATATAAAGTATATACTAACGGGAGAGATGGTCAATCGAACAATGAATGGCGGGATTGATGGGTCCAGCAGTCCCACGTGGGAGATAGATGATAATTGGTTGAGAGGGGATTAGAGGAGATATGTAAATGACAATTTGTTTGTCTTGTTGGATTGGCATTAGGGTTTTCAACCTCTTCTCCACGTGATATGCGGGTCCTCGCCATCTAGAATTTCTCTAAACAGACAAGTTTTCCATACCCAGTTGGCAAACTGCAATAGTAGCTTTTGATCCTCTCTCTTTACCTAGATCAAATAGTTCCAATATAAGGTATCAAAAGAATACACACACACATACATACATACTGCATTAATATCATAAACGCTTGCCTACTTGCCCTTTGATTATTCAATTATTCCAATTAATTATTTGCCTGCGATTTTTTAGCCTGCAATTTGAAAGAAAACAAAAGTCGTCCATTCTTTGATGTGAGGGTGAAGTGATTGGTTGATATATACAACATTAATTATATAAATTATTCTAAAGAAGAGAATTATATTGAACATATATAGACTGAACTTATTGCAATCCATTCTTGAGTGTCATTATCGTTGCATTGTCATAGAGAAGGACCACATGGATTCCATCCCCAACCAATTGCTGGATCTTAGCTCGGTTACTTTTAAATGGCATCATTTTCTCGGACCTTTTTCGATCGTATTCCAACTAGCTACAGCCATTACATTGTTAATCATACATCAAAAATAATGATAATTATTAATTCAAAGCAAAGGTTAATTATATTTTACCCAAACTGTATATGTTATATGTAGGTACATACACAATCATAAGTTGTGTTCTGTTTCCAAGAGTTTTTGAAAGGTTTGTCTTTTTTATTCAGCTTCATCATGCTGCACTATCAACATATTCTTTTGGAAAAACAAAAATAACCAAGGAAAAAAATGAAAAATCATTGTCTTGTATTCTGGCAACTGAGATTTTAATATTAACCTGTTAAACAAAGTAATAACACTGAGACAGGATAAGTCAGTATGTTTTTCTCGTCCCCATCGTTACTTTTAATTTTATTTTCGTTTTAGAGGAGACTAGACAAAGAACATCCCAGAATTCTTAGTGAAAACATTTAACTTTTCTTGTTATTAGATGAGTGTAAATAAATATAATGGATTAGAATATGCCTACTACTAATTAACATTTTATTTTTTTAAATTCTTTTCTTTAAAAAATATTTGAAGGGGACCACAGCTTTGCATAAATTAAGGTTGTCGAATCAAAGCAATTTTCATGTAAGAGATAGGTACAAATGTATGGGCTGATGGTGATCGGCAGCACGTTTACTTCATGCTGAGTTAGAGGTGAATGAGGAGGGGATGATGTGTTATGTAGCCTGCTGCTGTTTTGTTTACCCCAATTATTTTGTAGGCATATGAAGGCATTCGTATCATTAGGTATCATTTTAGATTGAGTTTGGTGGCTTGTCAAACGTGGATTGGATTGGAGTTTAATCATCAGATGGAAAAAAAAAATGGATGTCGGGGTTCAAATTTCTTCTGAAATAGCCTCCCTGGACTGTACGTATTGTTTCTGTCGTGAAGACCACCAAACATGAAAAATGATGCACAGGAGAGGAGAGGAAACTGTAATTTTGTTAATTTATCCATTATCTGATTCTGATCGTCGTCTCCAATATCACTTTGTCTTCTCTTGAAGCACCTTTTTATCAGTAGTCACTTCTGTCCTCTCATTTAGCAAACTTCCAAATAAGAAAACACTGTATACAGATGCAATACATGAAGCTGCATATTCTGCTGCCTTACAATAATTTTAATCTTTCATTGATGGGATTTCAGGAAAGAATAATGCAATGCAACTTCAAATCAGAAAAAAAAAAAAAAAAAAAAAAAGGATGATTACACGGAGGCACAGTACAATTATTGAAGGGTGATAGTCATACTCTCGGTCACAGCATGGATGACGATCATCTTTATCTCCTTCAGTATGCAAAATGACCTCAAATTGAATTGCCTCATCTCTGTGTGATAAAAAGAAGTTGGGAGAAAGAATATCATCCACACGTACTGGATGACGATCATCTTATCCAACATCTTTGCTAGTTCTCTTACATTACACTGCTAACAGTTGAGATATCTTTACTAGTCCTCTTACATTACACTGCTAACATGAGTAAACAATGTTACTTCGTGACGTCCCATCAATACAATGAATTACTAGTCCTCTTACATAACACTGCTAACATACGTCCCATCAATTTAATTAACTACAATTAATTAATATAATGAATTACGGGTCCTCTTACGTAACAATGCTAACATACGTCCCATCAATTTAATTGACTCCGATTCGATTCGCTAATTAATGATACGTGACGATGAGCTAACAAGTCACACAAATATAACAATTCTTGGCATAAGAATTTGGGGTTGGGGTTAACCAATTTGGGAGGCCCGCACAAGCGAGTTCTGCAAAAGTAAGCAGCGTCAGCACTCGCGCCAGCCTATCACCCCTCCATAAATTCATGCGCACATCTTAAACATAGCGCGGCAAGCAGTTCCCACCGCTTGCTTTGTTTTCCTTACTCATTAGTTTAAGGCAACGTTGTTAGCTGAACCGACTGAATATTTTATAGCGCCTCGAGCACATAGGATTTTCACTCGTGATCGATGTGGGATCACGAACATAGGATTCTTGCACAACTAAAAATATCCAGGAATAAACTTGCTGCAATAATTTTCCTTACTCATCCTCTATGGTAAAAAAATTGATATTATCGGCAAATCAAATTGTATGAAACCATACAGCTGTGCATTCACGAGATTACTTACAAATGGGTGGAGAAAATTACAAACTGGGGACCAATGGGTGTATTACATTAAAGAAATGGAAGTCCATATTACAGTCTATATTGCAATACATTTTACAGGAAAGAACCTACTTACACGAAAACAATAGAATTTTAATGGCTGGACAAAGACAAACACATGCCTTGGTAAAATCGGCAGCAGTATGTCTGAGGATGAAGAAGCGAGCAAGTTCACGACTTCCGAGACAACAATGGCTCCAATTGAGGGTCCGTGCTCTCGGAATCTGAAGGTCTTTTATTACCTGACTCCAGTTCAGCAATTGATAAATCTTCCGCCCTAGATTTCAGTAGTCTCTGAAGGAAACTCTGCTTTTCATCATGTAATGGATCAGCAGACTTTGGAGTGTCTGTCGAGCTCTGTACATGCTGAAGGCAAACTTGGACAGCATCGTGGACTCTCACAAAGTACCACTCCTTGCCAATCAGGTCCACAACACCAGATTTGGACAAGGTCAGCAGAACCTCTCGATTTGGGTTGGAAATGGCAATCTGTAAAACAAGCCCAATGATTCTCATAATTATACTTGAAAAACAAAAAAAAAAAGCTCTTGATCAACATGAGGTCAGGCTTTGTTGAGAGTGATACTCAACCTGAATGTCCCTCGATTTGTATTCTTGATGCAAGTCTTTCAAGGCTTGAACAGCACTAGAATCGATATATGTAACAGCTGCAATAAAGTTAAAGAACATTTCGAATGTAAGAACCTTGCGGTCAAGCATGCTTGACCAGGGTAATGAAAAATGAGATGACACGTATTATGGCATCCATGAAAAATCCTCGACCAATTGAGTGATTAGAACTATATATATATATATATATATATATATATATGCGCTTCCTTATGCCACAGAAGTGACAATCCTCAAACAGCTTTCGAAACTCTTGATATGTAAAATACAATTAGCTTAGAACTAGATATATATATATATATATATATGCTTCCTTATGCCACAGAAGTGACAATCCTCAATCAGCTTTCAAAACTCTTGATATGTAAAATACAATTGCTAATTTATCATACTTTTAGAAGGCAGGATTCAGCATCATGTTTGTGTACGGGTGCAGAGAAAGACATAATATGTGCTTCTTTTTGACACAAACACAAAGGATAGAATGAGTAAAACTTACGTGACATCTCCAAAATCACAAAGTAAATTCTTTCAACTTCTGGTCCACGCCTTGTAGATGTAACTTCTGGTCCATGCCTTGTAGCTGTATCAACATCAACTTCGTATTCCCATAACCTGACAGGAAATATGGATGACTTGAATATTTTCTTTCTTAATTTGGTAATGACCCTACGAACAATATCACAAAAGGACCAAAAAAAGGACAGGTCCGGTTTCTCGGATTTTAGCAATTTATGGATGCATAAATCTTCACCTGTCCTTTATGTAACTTATATTTGCGAAGTAGATAGGTGCATCTATACGAACAATCACTATTCCATGATAAGTATATGCTTCTGGGTATTGTTGAACGTTTCTGTAAACAGTGGTGCCTGGAAGACGTCCTAAGATAGCTGCAGCATTCACCGAACTTACAATAAGCGGCAGATTAAGGAAAAAGCAAATTCAAAACCTTCAAACAGCGAGCTGAATATGAGTATTAACAGAATCTGAGGCATTGTTGAGCTACTACTAGCGGCCTTTATTTTCTATCCCAAGCCTGTTAGGAACCATGTCAATCGGTCAAGCACAGAGTGATATGACTACAAATCTGATTGTATACACTATCAATGAGTGATACAAATCGAGATATCCATTCATTAAAAGGAGCTCACAGCTCCAAAAGAGTGCAGAGACATCTGGGAAGTTTATAAAGTGTGAAGCAAGCAAAAGTTTCACAATTTAACAAAATAGAAGATCATGGATGAAAAGAAAAGGAGAGCCAGAATTGATGCAGCTGACCTCATGGATGGAACACAATAAGAAGAATCATTATAGAGATGATGTCCATGATTTATCATCAGTAGTTATAATGATGAACAACATTGAAAAAGAAGCCAGTAATGATGAATGGCCAACCAGAAAATCAGAAAATCAAAAACAGAGACAGAAAAAAAAATTCAAATGCAAAATAAATAAGGGTGATATGCATAGTGTCCCATGATACAATTATATCCATGATGCGTACAGTTACAAGCATAAACATGGAGACAACCATCTTCTTACCAATATGAGGATTTGCTGATTCATGGATTACGAAAGCAAGCGCAGCACCAACCTGCAATTCAAAAACCAATTTAAAGTTTGACAATATCTTTCCCATATTCCTGCAATATTCATGTACTCTACCCATTTTACATAATCCGAATTCTTACCCCAACAAGGACACCAATCTCAATTCCAAGGAACAAAGTTGTAATGCTAGTAATGGTCCAAAGCAGAAAATCTTTTTTATTTACACGCCATAAAAAGATAGCCTCACCATAATCCACCTGCAACAATAAACATACAGAAGAAACGAACACTCACTCTGTCAATTCACCCTCAGGTATTACACAAGTACATGCGGACAAGAGACTCAAAAGCTGCGAATCAAAAAAAAAAATCCCATTCTTTTGATAATGATTTGGTTTTCAATCAAATTTGATTAACGTATATGATTTTCTTTACTGACTGATCATTTAAATCTTTTCTTATTCAAATGATTTTATGTAACTTGCAAAGCAATAAATTGTACAGTTTAACTGTGAAAACTAAATTTAGCTACCAAGAAATAATTGAGAAAACTTGAAGAATATTCTCAAAACAACTCAAAAAATAGAAAATAAAAAAAATAAGAATAATTCAAGAGAAAAACTTCTCTTCTTTGTTGTATTGATACTTTTAATTTGAGTCTCATTTTTTTATTCAAGATAATAGTTATTTAAAGTATCCTAGTAACTAATCACAGTTATTACTACTAACTTTAACTATTTGTCAATCGAAAAAACAAATGACTCAACTAATTGAGTTACCTGCTCAACTAGTTCATTTTTCTCTTAATTTTTATAACTCAGCTCAACTAATTTTTAACTACCAAAATTAATAAATTTTGCTTAATGATTTGAATCATATTCACACTAACCATGAAGAGCGTAAGCACCCCTAACATAGAGTAACCTTTGGCACTTAGTTTTACCATACTTACCAGTCCCATCACAGCGGAGATTACTATTGCTGCCAAGACACACTGTGAGATGATGAAGACAACAAATTGCATTAGCATTTCAAACATATATGATCACCAATACTTGCAATATTATGAAAATAAATAAATAAAGAAACCAAAAGAAGAAAGGGCAGCTGCAAAGTACAATCTTCAATTTTCTTGTGGTCTCCAATTTCCAAGATCTACATAACTGACAAAGTAATGCAAAGAATAGAACATGTTGCTTTAACCAGAAATTGTAGAAAGAATGAACAGAAAGCCACCAACCAGGGGTATGTATTCAAACAACGGTGTCATGAATAAAAGAGCACAGGTCATTATTATTCCCGTTATAACTCCAGATAAGCCAGTTTTCGCTCCACTTTCATGATTTACTGCTGACCTAGAAAAGGAACCTAGTAGCATGTTCAAAAAAGAACTTGTCAGCAGCATATTCTAACATATATGAACTTGAGAAACAGAATACTGATGACTGAAATGAAATTTAAACCAATACAATCATTTTTACAGCCCTCAAGAACTCAGCGAACTCTCACCTGTTGTGGGATATGCTGAAAAGAATGAACCCATAATATTGGCTACACCAAGACCAAACAACTGTCCAAACAAAAACAAAAGGGGATTAGTACAAATTTATATGATCAAAACATAGTAGACATGCTCTTTTGATATTGGGATTTTGAATTTTATGAGTGTCACTGCTCACAACCCTGTTATTTTCTCACTACAACTTATATTAAACACTTATCCAGAAAAGGAAAATGTATCTTGTTCATTTATATTAATCAACCACAATGCATACTGAGTTGGAACCAACAGTTCATGGTCCTTGTGGAAATACTAGTTATATTAAGACAACGTGAAAAAGGAATGAGCAACAGTTAGGACATCTTACTTGCTAAGACGCATAAGGGATAGTTTTCAATTGTGAAAAAGTCCCAGGCCCAACCTGTGTAACTGCTAATTTGATCTGGAGGCAAAATTACATATTTTCATTGTTTGCTTACATTTGGAAGCTTCATTTATGTACCCACGGCCAAATTTTTTTATCAAACATGTTATGCACCTACAGCAAATATTAAAATGCATATATGCATCTCAAAAGTGCACTAACAAGATAATCATATCTCAATGACAAACAGGATTAAACTATTCTGATGACAAGATTGGAGGCTGTGATACTAAAAGATGATCAACAGGCAATGGCACATTCCTCTCTTTACAAAACATACCTCTTGATTTGAATCCAACTCATAACCATTCTTTGCAGCCAATGCTTTGGCAATCCCAACTGATTCCTACAACTCATAATTAATGTGATTGGATTGTTAGTTGAAGCTCAAATCAATGAAATAAAATAATATACACAGAATGACATAATCCTTACCAAGATAGCTACACCGGTTACGAGAAGTGCAGTAGGAATCAAAGATACGGCATACCCAAAACTTTTTGGGACAGAAAAACTTGGAAGGCCCTGAGGTATATCACCTACCTAAAATGGTACCCAACAATATTTTTCAGCAATGACTATGATTGACTTGGATTATTTTAATTTGAAGACGAAACTTCATTGAAACCAAAAATTTAAATGAAGAAAACTGGGCAAACAAATATCTATAAGGGAAGAGTTGTGTGCCTCTGATACAGATAATTTTTCAACCATGCATCATTGACAACACGTTGAACCATGAACAAACAAGTAAATAAATATAATCCGTAGATGATAAGTCCTCATCAGATAGTACCGAAAATAACCCAACAGTTTTAGCACATACTACATCCTCAGTGTAACATCCAATAAGTTAGAGAGAGCGTGCTTTATGTCATTCTCACCAAAGAAATGGAAGACGGATGATATATTTTCACAAAGGTTGTACCCAGAACGACTGCTGTCAGGGGTCCAGCCGCTCGCAGGAACCTCAAGTGTTTCCTTGATTTTCCCTAAGCATCAAAACAATTATTTAGTTAAAGAAAAGGACTTTACCCACCCCTAAAAAATAGTACAAAGGAAAGGGAAAAGTTTCATACCAAATGCTTCATCACCAGAAGTATTGCAAGAATGATTGAACCCATTACAAAAGGGGGCCACGAAAACTACAAAAGGAAAACACCACCTGTGGTTAAAGAAAGGAACGAATGAGTAGTAGCACAAGACAAGAGTCAGGAAGCAAGTAGATGAATCACATGTACGGTAATCAAAAACTGAGATAGAGAACATGACTTATAAAGATAAAAAGTTAAAACCATACATAATCAAGGATGATGCATACAGTTTAACATATACAAATTTTTGAGTCATGGAACTATAATAGGCAATATAAACCGATATTTAGACATATCACGAGACGCACACAGAAGAATACCTCATCTGCTCCTGATATTATGCTCTCGATCAGTGGCAGGATCTTACTGCTACGTGTAACATTATATCCCAAGAAATACTTTGCTTGAGATAATGCAATTACAATGGCTGAAGAAGTGGTAAAGCCAGAAATTACAGCATGGCTGATGAAACGAATAAGCCAGCCAAGCCTGGAATGAAAAAGATCAGATACAACAAGGTTTCAACATCCGAGAGAACTTTATGAACAAGAAAATGGTTTGCAAGAGAAAGAAATTAATGACCATGGTTGATGTCCATAAAATTCCCTAAATCACACCCAATACTCCATTCCCCCTTCCCTTGTTGCCCTTTATCCACACCTTCGAACAGAAAGGATAACTTAGATGCTAAATGGTTGTCCCTGAAGATAAAATGCAGCAACATATTTCCTGTTTACTAACAACGCTTTAACAATATTAGAAGTGGCTTCTCTAGCACGGTTCAAATGTTTCTCTTCAATTATTTTTCCTCTAAAATACAATCACCATAAATGATAAGAATGTTAGTCTCGTAACAAGCTTCTTTGTAACCATTGAACTCTGTATATTAACTTTAATGAGGATTTGAGACTACTTTTCCAACAACTGAGATGATGGAAGTTTATATACTCAGACAATCACCTTTCTTAGATGCCTAAGCAGAAGACACGCGCATGCAACGCATATGCATGAGTGCACACGTGTAGAAAAGTTTAGTAAGAGGGTGAGAGAAGAGTACATCATAATATGTGTTGTGGCTACTTGCATGAAGATAAATATGAGTGTTAGTACCTCAAGAGACCCATAATACATTCCAATACTCCAACCATGAGAGCCAACAATATTGTAAGCTCGGTGTATAACTCGTCAGATGAATCAACAATTCCACTTAAGACATTAGATACCAGGAGAGAAACCAAAGCTACTGGACCAATTGCAAGCTGACGAGAAGACCCAAATATGGCATACACAAATATTGGCACAAAACCAGAGTCTGCCTTGCAAGAGCAATGTGACAAGATATAGAAGTGTTTAATTAGAATCAATGATAATACACAGAAGTAACAATACCAAAGAAATTATTTGGTAGTAATATGCCAACAACATGTTACTGCAAAAGGTAAAATGCCATCACGGTTTCTGTGATGAAAGCCCCACCAAATATTTGACAGTTATCAAAAACCAGTTCTATATTTGGAAATCACAGCATGATATTTCAAATTTGGGATCGTTTTCTATTACCCAAAAGGCAAACTTCTACAAAAGAATCAGCTAGAGTTACCATTGCATATAAATTTTGATAAGTCAAATTTTAGACTGTCATTCCCTCTTTCAGTTGGCATCTCATATCAAAATTCTCAGAATTTTGCCAATAAAAGTCAAGATCAATATTTGTAACCTAATTTTTTACCCAAATGTACTGAATTTTAGATTAAGCTGGAATTTTTAAAGTAATAGATGATTTCAATTAAACAAAAGAACATAAGATAATAAAAATATTGTGTGCAACTTACATAGTCCATAAATCGGTTGAAGCCCAGCTAATTTTGCATAAGACATTGCCTGGTCATTTACAACAAACAGTCAAACCACAACACCATAACTTCAACTACTGAACCAACTCGACTAGATAAAATTAACTTGCATATGATACTGAGCAACCCAAGAATTTCCAGAAATGCTGTCTAGGACAAAAGGTCAAAACAACAATTTCAGTCACAATAATCAATCTAGCATACTCAAAAGCGGTTTTGAAAAGTGTGGATTATAGATTACAATTTTGACAAATTGGAACATGAGTTGTCTTTAGTCATTTGGATTTAGATTTGGAAACTATTGAAATTCATATTCAGTAACAATACAGAGGCATAAAAGTGAAGGAAATTGTGCATGGGGCCACCTACAGAACCCAACTTATAATATTGATCAATTATGAGTGGTTGGCACGAATGGTGGGAAGTAAGATCAAGTCCGCTAATGGTGATTGGCGTAAGCATTGTCTAAGCCATGAACTATATGATATGGACCGAAAATAATCAAAAGTGAACAGTGATTATAGATATAATCACTACCAGTTAATCCCCTGACTTAATTACAACCTATCATATGAAAAACGTAGTCTACTTTTTACATATTTGAAAGATATCAAGGGGAGTTCATGATTAGTACAAAATTCAGTTTCTAGACTAGAGAAAAGAGAATATATAATTCAATCAATTCAAGTTACCCGCGTGATGCAACCATGACAAATCAACGAAGACGAGTAAGAGATTCATTTCGTCAAATCACATGCTGAATCCTTTCCAATCAGGAAACAGGGACACAAACGAGATAGTTGATGAGGTGCAACGACTCTAAGAAAACATAATCGAAGCAGTCAGACAGAACTCAATAAAGCATAGCTGTGCAAAGTCGTAAATTCAGATAGTTTCCTTCTCTTTTTCAGCGTTTTCTCGGCAACCAAACAGCATATAGACTTCGGTTTCATAAAAAAAAAAAAAATCTTTCGTAAAGTAAAACAAAAATAACTAAAACGTCGGAATTAACGTATTTTCATAATTTCGAGGAGAAGACAAGAATCACCTGCGGCACGAGCATGACACCGACAGTGATACCGGCCATGAGATCGACCTGAAAGTACTCGCGCCATTTATAAGTCCTAATCCATCGGAAACAGGGTAACAGCATCTCGATCCACTGAATCCACGTCATGCGCTTAAAACTCGTAATCCATCTCGAAACTGCAACACCGACCGAACAACCGCTGAACAACGACAACGTACTCTCCGTGGGGAGTAGCAGCGGTATGGTTCTGACGGGTCGGGTCGTCGGCATATTGAACGGAGAATCAGAGGAAGAAGAGAGGTTCCGCGAGCTGGGAGATTCGTAGGTTATCTCCATGCGCAACGCCGGTGCACGTGAGAATATATCACCTCATAAAATGAAGCCAGCTAACGAGGACAGTTCCCTTTCCCACTTGAAATTAGAAATGGAGAAGCTTCAGTGACATGGGAATTCGCTCTGGTCCAGGTAATTAATTGAGCGTTGGTCATTGCTAGTTAAATACAGAAATTGTTTTGGCGGGGAGGATTGTTAATTGTAATATTTAATTGGTTATGAATTAACTAAACCAATTAGTGGTTTGTTAAAGCTCAATGGAGCTATAGAAGCAGTTTTATAAGAAGCGAGTATCATGCTACTATCGGGCAGTGAACAATGCATCGTTGAAACTGCCATGTTATCCAGGCAGCTTTCGGTTTGAAGTGAAGATCCAGTAAACGAATTCGGACGAAAGCATGAAAGTGATGCATCCGACGAATTTGGACGTGATTTTGGGAGCAATTACAAAGTTTGGAATTGAATGAGAGGGTCGAGATGATTTTGATTCGCATACGGCAACATTTCAATATGAGATTACGTGACAGGGTACCAAGTTCATTGATTGGTGGTCTTATAATTTAGATGGAGGTCAAAATGTCAGCCTCCTTTCGGAAAGGTGACCAATTACATCATATCAGCATATTTTAATTGGGTTTTGGTTAATTAATTGTTTTGCAATGATAACATGACAAAGAATTTTATAATTATTGCGTAAGCCCATGTGGCCATGGGTGGAGAAGGCTTGCGGTTGTGATTTTGCCATTGTTGGTGGTTCCAAAGAAAATAAAGGAAAAGAATATGACCCACCAAAGATAAATAAGAGTAATGGAATTGTATTTGCTTAAGCAATTATTATTAGCGGCAACCTTTTTCTTTATCCGGTAATGGTCAATCTACTTTCAAACAAGAATTCCATAGGGAAAAATTTACTTTTTGGCTTTATAAAAGCACCCTGGTCCATCTCTCTTCCTCTCATTGGTGCTGCCGAAGTACTCGATTTACTAGATTGCGATGGTTATCTATGTCTTAGAGATGAGGAAAAAGAAGGGGCCAATACAACAATTAGCTGACCAATTTACTTTTTACCCGTAATGGCTGGCCCGGCCCAAACTTTTCAAGTTTTGTAGCTGTTCATGATTGCCCACCAGACACGGGAGCTTTCTTTGTTGTCACTTGTCCAAAAGCCCAAGAGCCACCATCATGGCGCAAAACTTATCTTCCGTGATTCACGCAAGATTTCCTATTACTTTGAAGCCCACCAGACACGGGAGCTTTCGTCGTCGCCCAAGAGTAATCTTGGCGCAAGATTTCCTACTTCCAGATGATACTGCTTCCGAAAATAGGAAACTTATCTTCCGAGCTCCAGCCAACATCTTCCGAAAATATAGCTTAAATTACTTAATGTGTGCTTATGTCGAGATCTTTACTTTGAATCGATTCAAGATCGTTTCTTTGATGCAAATAAATCAAACACGAAATGATCGAACTCTCAGAAACAGTCAAACCAGCGTGTTTACATTCATGAGATCAACACGGTCTGATATATTTTATTAACGGCAGACGAAGATTACAATCATATACAGGACATTCACAGCTTTCTGAAAAGCCAAAGAACTCTCCGTTTGAATGCCCATAACTCTAGACATCATACTCGCAAGATGAACCCAGCAACCAGTTATATACACCCTGTTACCAAAAAGGAAATTAGACTTTAACTGCCCAAACAGACAAAACCGTTCGGCCACGTCATTTAAATTTTACTAAGTGCACCCACAACAGCATATAATCTGCGTCATGTACAGCGTTTGTTCCATATTGCTTAATTTTCATGGACGGTGAAATCCAATTCCTAGAGGTGTGCTTGAGCATGCTCGGGTTTGTGAGAGTACTCGTAATCAAGATGAACAAAGGCACGCTCAATCTCTGGCAGAAGCTCGAGCTTCTCCTGCAAGGACTCACCGATATCATGGGCTTCTTGCAAGGGCATGCTTGCTGGCAGTACAATGTCAACCTCAACAAAGTAGTGAGAACCAAAGGTGTAAGCTCGGACTGTATCGATGTGTCTTATGGCCTTGTGATGATTCCAACAGAGGTATGTGAGCTTTTGTAGATATTCTGGAGCGGCTGATCTTCCAACAAGGGAGTTTACATTTTCTAAAACTGTCATTGACCATGTATGGATAGTGTACAAGGCCAGCTGCAGAAAGTAAAAAGTATGCACAGATAAATATGGAGTCATCAAAATGTGGTTAGCTATAATACATGTACATTGCAGTTACATATTTGAAAACAATCTGTTCCTCAACTCTTTGCAGCAAGAGACACAGAGAGAGATGTCTTACAATAATAGCTCCAACAGGATCCATCCAATCGTCTATGTAATTGGCAAGGAGTACGGCAAGGAGACCAATGATGTTGGTGATAACATCAAAAGAGTGATCCTGGGCATAAGCCTTGACGATCTCATTAGTAAAGGCACGGCAATAGACAGCCAGAAGAAGTTTTACCAGGGTCACCGAGAGCATGATGCCCAGAACCCATCGCTCTTGCTCTTTGGCCAGGTTGAATTGATCTTCCTGCCACGCAGAATATGAGAAGCAGTCGTCTTTCCAAGTACATCCAGTTCTCAATAAACGGAGGTGATGTTAAAAATACGGAAAGGAAATTCAACACACTAAATTTTTGATTAAGGGACACTTACATCAGTTACCAGAGCGCGTACAGACTCTAAGATAATCTGCAGTCCTAGTGTTGCCATGACAGAAGCAAACACAAGAATCCCCTGCACATCATACACTACAATGAGATTCCAAAAGTTCATAGTACTACAAATATCAAATTAAGTATTCAGCATGTTAAATATACAAAATCATATTACGGGGGGAAAACTTAAAGAACTAAATATGCAAGAAACTAGAGAGTCCATATTTCCATTTATAACTCGAACTGCAACAGCTATTATACAATTCAAAAGGGGCTAACCAATGGCCGCATCCTTTTCTTTCCAATAGGGTATAGATAAGGGTTTGGAGTTTGCATGGAGAATGAAGTAAACCACAGGATGAAGCCAGACAGAAGGTCGAGAAGAGAGTCTAATGTGGAAGCAACGATGGCCAATGAACCACTTCGGACCGATGCATAAGCTTTCGCAGCAAGAAGAACCATGTTAGCAAAGTTTGACATCCTAATGGCTAGTGTTTCACTTCTAGCCAAACTTTCCCACCCTTCCTGCAACCACAATAAGCAATTTCAACTTTAAACAGCTGAGATACAGTACAGTATTCATATAAGATAGAGAGAGAAATGGCAATATAAACCTTTGTCATTCTAGGAACAAAACCACGTTCTGCTAAGGCATCCATTTCGTTAAATCCCTCAAGCATCTCTACCTGCTACTGATAATACTCGGCCACGTTATCTTATGGACTTGAATCCAATGAACAAAACAATTATTTCTAAAATAGTTGAGACACGATTCCATTACCAGATTCTTTCTCCACCTCTCCGGTTTTCACACCAACATCTAACACTTGTATTAAGGCTTAGAAGCAAGCAGAAACGGCCAAGAAACTGTAATTGCCGCAACTGATAAGTAATTTCAATAACAGTATTTGCAAGCTATCACTAAATATTTGAGGGTTTAAATAATTTGTAAACCAAATTTCATGCAGCATGAAAAAACAATTTCTTACAATCACATGCTATCGAAAACAAAAACAATAAGCAAATCAACTCACACAAATACAAGTATCAGACTTCAAAATTTCTACCTCTTAACAAGGCCAAAAATCGTAAAACAAGCCACTCAAGAGTTAGATTAGACTATGAAAATTTGAAAAACAAAATTCCGCCATAAAACCTCAAAATTCAAGAAAACACTGCATAGAATGCATACCTTCTTTAGTTTCTGGGCTTTAACTACTTTGTTCTATGCCCAGTTCTTAAAGTTAAACTGAAATTTTAATATTTTCTTGGTCAATTATATTCTTTTTTTTTTACTGATCACACAAATTATATCTCAAGAATCGAATAAATACTCCACTGCCTAGCAAAAGAATGACAATTATAAGAAATAACAAAGGGAAAATTCTCAAAACGATTACCTTCAATTCATCTTATTAAGATAACTACCTTCACCATTTTCAGATAATTTTATACCTACGCGATCATTTACGGTTAATGGGTATGTTTTAATGGGTAAACACAGTACTAGTAAACATTGTTTTTAATGGGTATGTTTTAATGGGTAAACACAGTACTAGTAAACATTGTTTTTAATGGGTATGTTTTAATGGGTAAACACAGTACTAGTAAACATTGTTTTTAAATATGATTGGTTCTAGATTAATTAAACCAATCAGTGCTTTATTAGAAGTGGGTATCTCTCTATTATTGGTTAGTGAATAATGTTTCGTTGAAATTGCCATTTTTGTGCAGCTTTGATTCGAAGTGAAGATCCAATAAACGAACTCAAACAGGAGCATGAAAGTGATACATTGGATGAATATGGACGTGAGTTTGGGAGCAATTTCAAAGTTTGAAATTGAAAGTCAGGTTGAGATGATTTTGATTCTTATACGGTAACCTTTTTCTAATTTGATAATTATGTGAATGTGTTCCCCATGAATCGAGTGATGACCTTATTATCGTAAAAGCCAAACTCCTTTTGGGAAAATCAATGGACCAATTACATGATCTTAGCATATTTTAACTGGGATTTTGTTAATTAATTATTTCGCAATAGTAACATGACAAAGAATTCTGTTAGGTGGGTAGTATGAAAGAAGGGAGTTCGAGTCCCATCAACTCCATAAAATATGACCGAATGGGCATTTATGTAACCCCATGTGGCTATGGGTGAAGCTTATGACTATTTGCCACTATTTGTGGTTCCAAAAGAAATAAATGAAAAGATGATGACTGACTAAAAATAAATCTAATGATAGAATTTTATTTGCTTAAGAAATTATTATTACCAGCCACCTTTTTCTTTATCTGGTAATGGCCAGAGTCCAATTTGGAACAAGAATTCCACAAAGGAGAATTATTACTTTTTGACGTTAGAAAAGCACCTTGGTCCATCTCTCTCTCCCTCTCTCTGTCAGTCAAAGGTGCTGCCAAAGATAATAGACGTACTCGACGGCAACAATTGTCAGTTGATCAAAAAGCACATCATATATGCCTTCTAGATAAAAAATAAAAATAAAATAAGAAAGAATCAGAGAACATTTTGGACCTAAATTTTCTGCCCATTTTACTTTTGCTCATAACGGCTGGCCCCAAGCCCAAGAGCCACTCTTGATTCGTGCCAGAAACAGTCACTTTCGTTGTGAATTACAAATTATATTCCGTGTGCCTTAATTTTCATGGACAGTGAATTCCAGCTCCTAGAAGTGTGCTTGAGCATGCTCGGGTTTGTGAGAGTACTCGTAATCAAGATGAACAAAGGCACGCTCAATCTCTGGCAGAAGCTCGAGCTTCTCCTGCAAGGACTCCCCGATATCATGGGCTTCTTGCAAGGGCATGCTTGCTGGCAGTACAATGTCCACCTCAACAAAGTAGTGAGAACCAAAGGTATAAGCTCGGACTGTATCGATGTGTCTTATGGCCTTGTGATGATTCCAACAGAGGTATGTGAGCTTTTGTAGATATTCTGGAGCGGCTGATCTTCCAACAAGGGAGTTTACATTTTCTAAAACTGTCAATGACCATGTGCGGATAGTGTACAAGGCCAGCTGCAGCAAGTAAAATGTATGCACAGATAAATATGGAGTCATCAAAATGTGGTTAGATATAATACATGTCTATTGCAGTTGCATATCTGAAAAGACTGTAACTAAGTAGAATATCTGTTCCTCAGCTCCTTGCGGCGAATAAAGAAAAGCAATAAACAGAGAGAGAGATTTGACTTACAATAATAGCTCCAACAGGATCCATCCAATCATCGATATAATTAGCAAGGAGTACAGCAACAAGACCAATGATATTGGTGATAACATCAAAAAAGTGATCCTGGGCATAAGCTTTGACAATCTCATTAGCAAAGGCACGGCAATAAACAGCCAGAAGAAGTTTTACCAGGGTCACCGAGAGCATGATGCCCACAACCCATCGCTCTTGCTCTTTAGTCAGGTTGAATTGATCCTCCTGCTGTGTCAGAATATGAGAACCAGTCTTATTTCAAGTACATCCAGTAGGTTCTATTCTCAATAAACATAGGTAATGTTGAAATATGGAAAGGAACTTCAACACACTAAAATTTTAATTAAGGAACACTCACATCAGATACCAAAGTGCGTACAGATTCTAAGATAATCTGCAGTCCAAGAGTTGCCATGACAGAGGCAAACACAAGAATACCCTGCACATCATAAACTACAATGAAATTCCAAAGGTTCATAAAATAGTATAAACATCAAAATATGTATTTACCAACTCATGAGTCAATACAAACCAAATTTAAATGCTTTATACTAGGATTTATTCATGAATAATACATATATTGTTCACAATCTGCTCCAGTACTTTCTTCATGAACAAAATCATAATTTATATTCCAAACATCCAATAAGAATAAATAAG
Source organism: Khaya senegalensis (assembly GCA_032402905.1). Taxonomy (NCBI): domain Eukaryota; kingdom Viridiplantae; phylum Streptophyta; class Magnoliopsida; order Sapindales; family Meliaceae; genus Khaya; species Khaya senegalensis. The sequence continues at coordinate 8,522,057 of CP135555.1, read as the reverse complement.
AGCATAAACTCAGTGTGCATCAAGAAGGATTATCAATCTTAGACCAAATGCCACTTCACAACTAGTCCCACTCATTTTCCCAACTTTCCCTTTTGTAAATGTAAGTAAACTTATTCTCTTATGACAAGTATTTTCAAGTGGTCATTTTTTTTAATAAAACGATCCATCAAAAAGCAGAGCATGTTCTGATGTTCATAGGTCATACTCAAAATGAAATAACAACAAAAAAAATTAGGGGCTGTTTACTGACTGCAACATTAAAATCTAAACATGCAAGAAAGTGAAGATGCAGATTTGTTACCAGACAACGCTACCAGAAAAGATTAGTGTAGATTCTGATGGAAAGTTTCTAGGTCAACAAAATCATATTACATGGGGACAAAAGAACTAAATATGCAAGAAACTAGAGAGCCCATATTTCCATTTATAACTTAAAACTTAAAATGCAACTGCTATTATACAATTCAAAAGGGACTAACCAATGGCTGCATCCTTTTCTTTCCAATAGGGTATTGATATGGGTTTGGAGTTTGCATGGAGAATGCAGTAAACCACAAGATGAAGCCAGACAGAAGGTCGAGGAGAGAGTCTAATGTGGATGCAATGATGGCCAATGAACCACTTCGGACCGATGCATAAACTTTCGCAGAAAAAAGAACCATGTTAGCAAAGTTTGATATTCTAATGGCTAGCGTCTCACTTCTAGCCAAATTTTCCTGCTCTTCCTGCAACCATAATAAGCAATTTCAATTTAAACAGCGGAGATACATTATAGTATTCTTATAAAATTAGAGAGAAATGGCAATATAAACCTTTGTCATTCTAGGAACAAAACCACGTTCTGTTAAGGCATCCATTTCGTTAAATCCCTCAAGCATCTCTACCTGCTGCTGATAATACTCGGCGACGTTATCTTCTGGACCTGAATCCAACAAACAAAACAATTATTTCTAAAATAGTTGAGACACGATTCCATTTTTATTGAACCATGCATAACTTATAATTAGGAACAACAAAAAATGTATTCTGTAAGTGCCGATCAAGCCCAAGATTCTTTTTTCACTGCTCAGGTTTTTGCACAATCATCTAACTCTTATCCTGATATTAAGAATTAGAAGTAAGCAGAAACAGTTAAGAAACCGTGATTGTCACAAGTGATAAGTAATTTCAATTACAGAAAAAGAAAAACTGCATCACTCGTAAATCATATACTACCAAAAACAAAAACAACAAACAAATCAACTCCCACAAACACAGGGTATCAGACTTCAAAATTTCTACCTCTTAACATGACCAAAAGTCGTAAAACAATCCACTCAAATGTTAGGTTAAGACTACGAAAATTTGAAAAACAAAAGTCAGCCATAAAACCTCAAAATTCAAGAAACCGCTACATAAATCGCATACCTTCTCTAGTTTGCGGCTTTAACGACTTTTTTCAATGCTCAGTTCTTAAAGCTAAACCTAAATTTTAATATTTTCCTGGTCCGTTATATTCTTTTTTTTTACTGATCACAGAAATTGTATCTCAAGAATCGAATAAGTACTCCACTACCTCACAAGAGAATAGCAATTATAAGAAATAACAAACTTTATGAAATTACAAAAAAAAATGTTGCTCTATTAAGAAAACACTATTAAATCTAAGCTCGCTAGTGAATACTGTCAATTCAATCACTATTCCATTATAAATAAATATATCAATAAGAATTAAGAATAAATATTTAAATTTTACTAAAGAAATTAGATAGTTACCCAAAACTCCAAGGCAATCATGAAGGCCGCGAGGAGGCTTCTCCGTGTGTTCAGACGACAGCTGAAAACCATCGAAGTTCAACCGCCACGACCGGTCAACATTGCTGTGCTGTGTCAGCAACGACACCTCCTCGTCGTTTTCCCGAGCCACAGGCTCCACCATTTTCCGGTCGCCGGAAAGAAGTAAACGAAGAGAAAAAAACTATATGAGAAGTGAGCTTTTGAGCTGAAAACGAGGACGTTTTCAGGATATTAAGATCGGTTCTGGTGTGGTTAGCATTAACAATAGAAGAAGAGGGAGACCGGAGAAATATGCAAGGGAAGGAGGGAGGAAAAGGCTAATAGACGGGATTTTTTTTGTATTTACGTGGCGCGAGTAGATTGGTTGTGTGAAAAGCACGTGATGGGTTGTGTGAAGGTGTTGGGTTTCGTGTGGACATTAACGACACGTGGACGGTTAAGATTGCTCAGTTGGGCGAAGTAGGTATCGGATGAGAGGGAAAGTTTTGGATGTGATCTGAGTAGGAATCAAGGAGAGAATCATCTGGGCCACATGATTCTTTTGGTGGATCCCACCTGTTTTGCACCTCCTCGGGTTCTCTATCCACGGATATGTTACGATGCACCTGAGGAGCACGAACAAGTACGGATTTTCACCTTTATGATTTCTTTCTCATTCTTTATATGTTACATGTTGTGAATTGTGCTGGTAATGTTTTAATATCAAAAGAATTTGATAAATTTATTTAATATTTAATAATTAATTAGATCGAAATATGTGTATGATTGTAGGCGACGTCGCGAGCTTAGGTGAGCGTGATTGTAGGCAATCAATTATCTTCCCGTAGATTTGGCGAATGAAAGGAGATACGCATGCCGTCATTCGCACAATCGGCCGTGACGTGGTTTGATAAGAAAGGTACCATCGTGATCAGTGGGACCAATGGACCCACCACTATTGTTATTTAATCCAAAATATTGCATTAATTGAAAGGTATACTATTATTTTTGACCATATTATCTAATAGGTTAATGTTAGGGAGACTCCACCCGAGTGGGGAAGTATTCGGTGAAGTGATATATGTCTAACATTAATAAGATAATTCCAAAATTTTAATGCAATGGCGTCACACTTTCAGGGATAAATATGTATTTACAAAAATAAAAATTAATAATAAAACACAATATAAATGCAAAATACTTCGTAATTTGATAGTGACCCAACACTAAGTTGTTATTTCACAATTGACGGCTTGATGTCTAACTATATTCGTATTAATTAAATTTATGGTTATCGTACAAAATATATATAATTAATTTAAGATATTTTTTATAATTATTATTAATTTAATTATATCTTTTATTAATTATTAATTACAAATTAAAATATTTAATTTTAATCTATTATTAAATTTATTAATAAAGTATTAATAAATAAATAAAGTTCAAAGCATTAGAAGAGTGATCTACAAAACTTTGTGCAAAGCTAGTTATGCAGGAAAGATGCTAATTTGGAGATAAACCCACCTCCATTCTCCTTTGGGGAAGAGGATCTTGTGCTCTATCCATCGAATTCACATCAATTATGCTGAATGTAGAATCACTTTATCAATAAAAAAAAAAATAAAATTATAAATACAAATAATAATATGAATTATGAAAGTGCACTATAAAACGGTGTAGTACTACAAAATGAAGCGTCACCCTTTCGAACCTGATTTGTCAGCCCAAGTTCACACTTGAATAATTTGGGCCTGAAATAGCCCAACCTAACCAAGTTATTCGCCGTACAATTCCCCCACGCAAGGAAACTGTTGAATTGGGCATCTGACCAGTTTTTCTCCAAATGACTTGAAATTAATGATGTTTGACGCTGACTTCTTCCTGCTTGTCATCAAACATTCTGAAGATTGATTGGGAATCCCTTGGAAATGATGATAACATTGGCTTCAAAATACAATTAAAGTCTTATCTAACTTGTCCAATAATTTAGAAAAACCTGCAAAAACAAATGAAAAACGATGCCAGCAAAAGACTGGAAACTCAATAATTTCTTCATTCCTTTCTTGATTTGTTAACATCCGATAGACACTTGACTACTAGTTTATTATTTCTATTTCCTGATTCTTCCCAACTTCCCAAGAAATTCCCACCCGAAAGTCTCGTATCAGATGTAGAAACCAAGACCACCGGAAAGAATTACTTGATGAAAGCAACCTGAAACAGTTAAAACAGAAACTCATCCGCATTCTACACGACTCTGCCTTTAATCTTTATCCATGTGCAGTGCTGTCTTGCTTGCTAGTTGGGGAAACAGGAAGCACTTCCAATTCAAAGTTGCTTGCGAATAAAAGTATTCTCTGTGCCCTACCATTGGCTAGTCATGACTTCAACGTAGACTTCTTTTCATGAAAATTTCTCTGTCACGGGTGACTCAAAATAGAGTCCACTTTCCACACTTTGAAAATATTACTAAAATTATTTATTTCAAGAAGGAGTTTATATTATGCATTTTTAATTTTAATTTTTTTTAATTTTTTTTTTAATGGGGTTCAAGCAAAAGTTGGAGTTATATTGGCAATGTAATTAGACTATTAACAACCATGTAATTATTACTAATTATTGTTTAATATAAATATAATTTCCCAGAGAGCTTCACCATCACAAAAGGTACTTTTTTCTAATCATGAATTGTTAATCTGGCATTTATCAATAATGTATCTCCAAACACTTTCTGCTTTTCTTTTTTTATTTCTAATTTCTACTATCTCCCAAAAAACTTTTTTGCTAAAGCCAATCTCTGCCTTTTGTTCCTATTCTAAAAATATATGGTGGGAACTGGGAATTTTATTTTGTGAAATTCTACGCTGATTTTAATATTTTTTTTATTTGAAGTTTTTTTAATTAAAATTGTAATTTTTATAAATATTTTTATTAAAAATTTCGTGGAAAAAGCAAAATAAGTGTGCGAGTAACAAAAAAATTCAATGTCTCACGCCCTGTCTATCGCAGTCAAATAGGGAAAGAAAGAAACCATTGAAAATGACTCCAAAATTGCCAATTTTCCCATTATTTTACCTTCTCCCTCCCGTCCCTCAGTATTCTTCACTCCCTTTTCTCTATTCGCTCTCTTCTCGTGTTCTCAGAAATCATCTATTTTTCATGGCTTACTCTGCGCGTATCACTCTGTAAGTCATAATTCGAAACATCCTTTGCTCTGTATCTACATGCATATGTTTTAGATATATGTTGTTGCGCATCCAAGCGAAAATAGAGGAAGGAAAAAACCCTAGAGGTTTCGTTCATTTGGTTTTTGTTTTTTTAAATGAAGTTTTGTTCTTTGTGGATAAGATTCGCAGATTTGGACTAGGTTTTACGTTTATTTTTCTTTTTGACTGTGGGTTTGTTGTTAAACTTGGGTTATTGAATGCTCTGTTAATTTTGTGCTTGTGTTTTGTTTTTCTTTTTTGTGAACTGATTTAGTCATAATTGGTGATTTCGATGGATAAATGTTTGATTAATTGTTTTAATTTTTGTTTTTCAGTGGCAGTGTGAAGACTCTGGGGTTGATCTGATAAGGGTTTCTGTTTCTCGCATTTGGGTTAATTCGAACATATTCACTCTTCTGTCGAAGCAATCAATTATTTAGGGTTTTTATTTTACATTTCTGGGCTTGCCTTAAATTTGATATTAAGTTCTGGAAGTGGGATGGTTAAAAGCTAGGGTTTTATCCGATTTCTGTGGTTGGTTTGAGTTTGGGCGATTGCGTTTCGTAATGTTTGAAGCGGGCATGGTGGACAATATACGATTTTGTCATATTCATGGATTTGGCTCAAATTTGTGAAACTGACCTGGAAATTTTGGATCTTTAGATTTTTGGCTTTTGTTCAAATTTCCGATTTATTGAGCTTTTGAAGTGGGCATGTTGGAGAAAGAGGATGACATGGGTAATCCTCAGGCTACTTGTCCGCTTTCTGGATCCCGGAAGATGTTCTGGAGATCAGCCTCATGGTCCTCCTCTCGTACTGCCTCTCAAAACCCTGAAACAGAGGAGAAAGATTTAGCTGATCCAAATGGTAGTAATGTTGGAAACAGTAATGGACAATATCGTCGGTTTCCTGCACCATTAACTCCACGTTCCCAACAGAATTCTAAGGCACGTTCTTGTTTGCCACCTTTGCAGCCATTAGCTATTGCTCGCCGAAGCTTAGATGAGTGGCCAAAGGCGAGTTCTGACGATCTTGGTGAGTGGCCGCAGCCCCCAACTCCAAGTGGGAACAAGACTGGGGAGAGATTGAAACTTGATTTATCATCTATTCAGAGAAACTCAGATAAGAATGGCGGGCTTGTGAAGAGGGATAAGATTGCCTTCTTTGATAAAGAATGTTCTAAGGTGGCAGAACATGTATATCTTGGTGGAGATGCTGTTGCTAGAGACAGGGATATATTGAAACGGAATGGGATTACCCATATTTTGAATTGTGTGGGCTTTGTTTGTCCCGAATATTTCAAAGCAGATTTTGTCTACCGAACATTGTGGTTGCAGGATAGTCCATCTGAGGATATCACCAGCATTTTATATGATGTTTTTGATTACTTTGAAGATGTGAGAGAAAAAAGTGGAAGGGTTTTTGTTCATTGTTGTCAAGGGGTGTCACGGTCCACATCATTGGTTATTGCATATCTTATGTGGAGAGAAGGGCAGAGCTTTGATGATGCTTTGCAGTATGTAAAGGCAGCGAGAGGTATTGCTGACCCAAATATGGGTTTTGCTTGCCAGTTGTTACAGTGCCAAAAAAGGGTTCATGCATTCCCGCTTAGTCCCAGTTCATTGTTGAGGATGTTCAGGATTGCTCCTCACTCCCCATATGATCCTTTGCACCTAGTCCCTAAAACATTGAATGATCCTTCACCTTCGGCATTGGATTCTAGAGGTGCATTTATTGTTCATATACCCTCAGCAATATATATTTGGATTGGTAAGAATTGTGAGTCTATCATGGAAAGGGATGCCAGAGGAGCTGTTTGTCAGATTGTTCGGTACGAGAAAGCACAGGGGCCAGTTGTAGTAATCAAGGAAGGAGAGGAACCAGATTATTTTTGGGATGCATTTTCAAACTTCTTACCTTTGATGGATAAGTCTAGAAATGGAATGGAGATTGGGGAGTCAACAATTAATATTGTCCCTGGTGAGAGGAAAGTCAACTCTTATGATGCTGATTATGAGATTCTCCGGAAAGCTATTATGGGAGGTTTCGTACCTCCATTTGCGTCATCAGAGGATGAACATGAAACCCATCTTCCTGCTAGAGAAAGTAGTTGGAGTGCACTAAGGCGTAAGTTTGCTTCTGGTGATATGAAGGAGTTTGTCTCAGCGCCCAAAATATTTCTATCTCGGGTTTATTCAGATTCTATGATGTTAGTACGGACGTCATCTCCATCATTGTCAACTTTATCATTGTCATCTTCTTCTCCTTCTCCCCCTTATCTGTCTCCAGATTCAGTCTCTTCTGATTCAAGTAGTAGTTCAAAATGTTCGACAGAATCATCTGTGGAATCTCCTTCAGTGGTTTCATGTTCTCTTCCAGTGTCTTCAACCTTGTCTAACTTTTCTAACCTATCTCTTAATGCATCTAAAACTTCTTCTGAAGTCATACCCAACAACCCAGAAGTTCTTGGCGTGAACAACAATTGGCAGCCATGTTCTCAGTCCACTTTATCACGGCTGAAAAAAGTTTCACCATCCCTTGCAGAGCGTAGAGGTAGCTTGTCGAAGTGTCTGAAGTTGCCAGTGATGACTGGTAATATTAGGGCAAACAGTACACTTGGTCTTATGGCCAGTCAAGAAGGTGCTGTCGGCATAAGTGACAATACTTACTCTTTATGTAAACCAGATAGTATAGACATTGTTTTTGAGAATAAGGATGCTATTAGAAATGGAGAGGAAGACCTAACTCAAATGTGCAAACTGAAGATATCTCCAGGTAGAGTAGCTAGTGTTGATTCATTTCACAAGGAATCCACCTCTGTTAATAATTGTGTTGAATTCGGGAGAGAATATCCTCTGGGAGAAGCTCTCAAGTACAATGTCTCAAATAGGTTGGATGAAAGTGTTCCAGCCCTTCGTAATCAAATGCAACCTTTGATATGTCGCTGGCCCACTTTTGAAAGAGTTGGAAGATTTGACTTGAGTGATTTGAATTCTAAATCTGCTTTTGCAGTTTTCCCTTCTTGTACAGATTTAGAGGAGGGTGCATCTAGGGTTCTGTATTTTTGGGTAGGAAAATCTCTCTGTCATGGTAAAAGCCAGATTCAGTTAGACAACAACAGAGTTTTAGGGGATCTAGAAGGTATTGACCAGAATCAATTTGGTTATAACATTCTAACTCGGATGGGTTTGCCAAAGGACATCCCAATTAAGGTATGGAATTTACATTTGAGTTACTTGTTTTCTTTCGCATTAAAAATTTCTAAGTCTTGCTTTATTTACTAGTTCTGTTGATTAGGTAGGTTGCAGAACATACATTGAAGATATATGGTTAATAGAGATGATGATTTGGTTTTATCCCATCACTACTGTTTTACTGTGCTTATCTGCACTTTGACTTGCAGTTGCTGTCTGAAGTCAGTTTTCTGTTGGTGGGGACACCTCATCCATTATGATAAAAGTTTGGCTCAAATATTGTTTTTCCCTGCATGAATTTGATTTGAATCCATGCAAAAATAATAGTAATTATTATAACAATAATAATAATGATAATCCTTCTCTTCTGCCAATCACTACGTGAGCAAATGATATTATTTATGTAGGCAATAGTTTAAACTCTGTTCGATAATTTTCTCTGGTTCCATATATTGTTCTGCACGCATAAGGATATAAGTGATGATGGGAAGATGTATGAAGATTATTTTCCTCCATAACTAAATCATTTTTATCTTCTAAAGGTGTTTTAGACAGGGAAAAGAATGCAAATTTGATTGGAATGTTTTAGACAGTTGACTTGCCTTTTTCATTCTATTCTTTCCATTGTTGTCTGTTTTAGTATCCCGAAATCCTTGAGGATTTCTGCTGTTTTAGTTATTGTGCTTCATTACTTTTCCCTCCGGCAGCTATATTTCTTACCAGTAAAGCATGGGTTTTTGGTTTACATGCTCGTTTAAGGTAGATAGATGTGTATGCTAAAAGGTTTATATGGAAAAGAATTAGAGTACTTATCTGGCTTTATGGCATTCCTTCTTCTGTTCACTTGGATTAAGCTTCCTAAGCTCTTGGTGATAAATTAATATTTAATGCTGCTTCTGAACAGATTGTTAAAGAAGATGAAGAACCATTTGAATTTCTTGCATTGTTGGGCAAGTTGTAGCACCTTGCAGTTCTTCTAAATACATTCAATTCCGTGGCTTATAATTTTTCAATCTCATCAGCTGGATAAGCTTACACAGTTGCCTTCTGCTGCATCAAGATGAACTTCTCTGGACGAAAAGAGTGGGGTATTTAACTTGTCCAAATTGTTTATCTTATTAACTTTTTGTATTCCATCATCCTTTCTGAGCCACCTGTGATTTCTGGGAGTGCTAATAGCAATGGTAACAATTATGGAGATTGTTCTGGTCGGATTATTCAGCAGTGAATGTCATTTTTGCTGCATTTCAACCAAGGAATTAGGAAATTCCTCTTTTTTGTACTAGTGCCCTCAAAATAAGAATAAAAGCTCTCTACAAGGTCGTGAGGTGTATACCAAGGAATTTAGTAAGATGTCAGCCGTCATAAACTTTGGAATGGTGAATTGGCTGATATCTTGTAATACCTTTTATAATTTGTTTTAAAAGAGATTCTTGCATTCAAAAAATCAACAAACAGGAAATCTCATTCTGTATTTTCTCTTTTATGTGATGCTTGCAGGTTGTCTTTTGAAGTTTGTTTGTGGCTATTTGTCCAGTTGTACATTGATCTACATCTTTGTAACTGAAATCAGTTGTCTCTCAAAGCAGACACTCTTTTGTATATTCATTGTTACTAGAAACAGATTTTCTTAAGCCTTGAATAGAAACTTGGAATTTCCTCGACGCAGGTTTTATCATTTCTCTCTATGGTTTTTAATTTACGTGTTCTTTAATACTTGGTAGTTGCGTGTTAATCCTTCCGCCTTTTTGCCTCTGTTCATTAAGCTGAGGAAGTTCATGGTGAGCCACAATATCTTTTCATTGTCATATAACACAGAATGTGTTGCCAAATATGTCTGTGTGTACAATAGTGATGATTTTAATTTTAGCAATAAAGGGGGAGAGAAATAAATGATAAGATTGAAGAGAGAGAGATTGAATAGTTGCTATTTGGCCTGTATTTTTCCTTGCTCAGAGATTGATTTACTAATCGTATTTTTGTTTTCTTTATGGGTGAATATTTTCATTACATGTATGCCGTGCTGATGAATGCCTTGTGTCCTTTTTAATTGTGCACATATTTGCAGAGGGAGACACAAAAAGAGAGTAGATGTGGTATTGGCAATATTCGTGTTATCCTTGGATAGGCTTGAAACTCGAATGTGCTATGGAGCATATTTTTACAATAATTACGGGGTATCCTCCGATATAACTAAGGTTCCTTGTCTTTTGAAAGGTTCAATGGCCCTCGGGCCTTCAGCGGTTCCTTTAACGCATACATTTTCATTCATCAATGCGTCTACATTAAGTCACTTTATATCTATAATCACATTCCATGCGCCATACGAAACAGCAGTGGCAGCTTCAAATATGAGTTTGAAGCTTCTTGTTGACACAAAAAGTAACGAAAAGCTTTTGGCAGAAGCTTGTAAGGACTTCGTAGATTTTCTGTTCTAACGGTTTACTTTGTCTGTTGGCACTGTTGTTGGGCTCTTCGAAAGAAAAAGAGCATGGCGGTTAGCCTTGTTAACCTCTGTTGGAGCACCCAAAATTTTTATGAATTATAAAGGAATGTTTAAGTGGGAGATTTTATTATGTTAGCATCCTTGAGATACGGTAAAATTTTTTATTAATTTTTTTATTTATTATAAATAAATATATTTTTTTATTTTATTAATTAAATAATTTTATCACGTTAACAATATTGACGTAATAATACTGTTTTACTTAATATTTTTCTTAAATCGTGTATACAACTACATGGAAATAATAATAATAAAAAAACTTTGCTCTTCTATCTAATAACTCAAACTTCTACATCCAATATCCCTCTTTTGTCCTCTAATGGAGTATCAGCCGATACCACAAAGTTTTATCTGCGGGTTACAATCGACCGATGGTTTCTCGTTGTCGTCAGTGCAAGAGGAAATCGACGAGTACAATTAAGCAGCCTGACTAACGTTGCTCATGCAGATGCTGCCGCTGCTGTAAACACAAGTACTTCGCAAGTTGAGGGAGGTTTAGTTAAATGGGTGGTGACATACATGGTGACGAATAATTTAGTGGTGATGACAATGTCTGCTACATATAGTATTTCTCAAGTTCAACGTTAAGGATGTTGGGACAGCAGAGAAGTGGGTGGTTGTCAATTTTGGCATGGACGAGATACATCCACCACTAAATGGTTCTGATTTATTATAATGCGTGCATATTTCATGTATCATCACTATATAAATAGTTGTAAGTGAGACAGATAAAATAGTTTTATCCGGTGTATTCTTATTGAAATTAATCGATAATGTATACTTGACATAATTTTTTATTGGTTGATCGTATATGCCTCTAATTGAGTCGTTTTGAATGGATGTCTTTTTAGAGATTGAAGCTGTTGAAGACATCTTTTGAATGCAACAGTGTTTTAACAAGTGTTGTCTGTCTTTCGGGGCAGGAAGGATGTTAAGTATACGTTAAAACCTTTTTTCCAGTGCAATATACACAAGTAACCGAATGCCAACACTGTCGCGCATGCAGCAACTCTTTGATCCTAGCTGATTTCCAACTATTCCTCTTCCATATATCCAAGTCTGTTTAGTGGTTTCTTTTCTTTTGCTTTTGATCTGCTTTGGATGGTTTCTTTTTGAATTATTGATACAATTTTACCAACTTCAAATAATTTTAAGTTGTGGGTAAATGCCTGTTTTAGTGCTATGAAGGCACAGCTGAAAAAGTTGACATGACAGCTAAACAGCTCTCTGCCGTTTCGCTGGTAGATTACGAGGCTAAATTGCTTCGTAACGAAGAACCATGATTCAGTAATTTCGGGTAAATTATTATATATACATGTGTGTTTTATGTAGTATTATCACATATTGGCAATACTGAAATCCAGAAAACAGCCATGGCAGCCGAGAACTCTAAGGTGAAGTTGAAGCTTTATGTTGACAGAGATGCGGAGAAGGTGGTTTATGCAGAAGCTGGCAAAGATTTCATAGATTTTCTCATCCATCTTCTTTCTTTACCTCTTGGCACTGTCGTTAAGCTCTTGAAAGAGAAAGGCATGAATGGTTGCTTAGGTGACCTCTACCAGAGCATTGAGAAACTAAATGAAACATATTTGCTACCAAACCAAACCAAAAGCTCACTGCTAAATCCCAGAGCTCCTAGTTGTTCCACTGAAATCGCTCTTCAGCTTTCTGATCTTCAACTGAATTCCAAGCCTACAAACACTTTGTTTGGAATGGGCACTGGATCAACATTTTCTGTCAACACTGGATTTGTGCAAAGCTTAGTGATTTTCCTGGTGTTAGATAATTTCGAATTTATAACTGTGACTGGTAGTGAAACTTTGTTTACTTTGCTTGACACTTTCAAAGTTAACAACTTCAACATACTTGAGAAGATCGAAATCGAGTTGGGCGTGGATAAGGTACGTACGTACGTTCATAACTAGTCTGTTTAAAGTGTGAACGTCTGCACATGAGAGATATTTTCTTATACCTCAATATATATATATATATATATCGTATATATATGCTTCTTTGCCAGGCTCTGGAGCTGCTCAAGTTATCTTTGGAATGCAAGACGGTTTTAACAAGTTTCTACTTTGGAAACAAGAAGGCACAGGGTCATATTTCAAGTGGCCTTGCTGATTTTCGTCTTTGATTTTCTATTACAATTTTCTCTAGTTTCTTATTATAGATGTTTCTCAGGTTACTGTTATTTCAATGCTAAGTTATGTTAATTAAGAACTTGGGAAGTGTATTACTTTTTTTAAAAAAGTTTATATGCAGCAGTTTATATTGCCTTTAATTAGCTTTTGATATGTTTGAGTATTGGTTATTAGTTAACCTATGTGCTCGATGATAATCATGGCAAGGGTAACATTTCCTTGCCTTGAATATTAGATCTAAATCTGAGTCCTTGATTTAAAGAGCTATTTAAGCATTCCATATATCATAAGAAACAATAAGGCACGGTAACATTCAGTCAATGAAAGACGACTACAATATTGCGATGAAATTTATATTTATAAATAAATATATTATTTAATTAAAAGAACAAATTTGTCTAAATTTTGATGTAAAGAAAATTGAAATTCAATAGCCAGCTCTGCCCACACAGCATGAGGAATGGCGAGACTGGGCCACCCAACTCTTCTTTCTGCTGTAAAGACATATGGATGGTTGATGATGTGCTTGCTAGCTGTGTTTACTAGCGTCACAGATAATTATCGACACCCGAGAGAAGTTTTGATAGAGATATGAATGTGGAGATGTTTTGAAAGTCGAAGGACTAGATAGAATACAATACGTTAAACCATTTTTTAAATGCAAGATGTATTAATGCTGCGGTTTTCAATTAATTCCTCGCTCATATAGAATTAGTTAATGCGAGCATGGGGAACCCAATGCCAAACCCAGCGAGCATGCAGCAACTCTTCGTTCCTAGTTAATTTCCGTCTGCTCCTCTTCCATATAATATAATCAAGTCTGCTTAGCTTAATTTAGTTGCCTACACGCGCGCGCGCACACACACACAGTAGGCTAAATTTAAACACAGAGCAAACTGCCATGGCAACTTCGAAAGTGAGGCTGAAGCTTCTCATTGATACAAAGGACCAAAAAGCTCTTTTCGCTGAAGCTGGCAAGGACTTCGTAGATTTTCTTTTCTACATTATGTCATTGCCTGTTGGCGCTGTTGTCAAGCTCCTCAAAACGGAAAAACATGGTGGGTTGCTTAAGTAATCTTTACGAGAGCATTGAGAATCTCAGTGAAACATATATTCAACAAAATCAAAACAAGAACATCCTGTTGAATCCCAGATCCACGTTGCATATCCCAGAAATTCCTCCATTGCTGTCACCTCCTGAATTAAACACTATAAGGTTTTACACATGTGCCAACTATTACGACGGTCACTTCTATGTAGCTGATGTTCCAAATGTGGCTTGTCCTAGTTGCAAGACAAAAATGAACCGTGAGTTGTCTTATATTTCTCTGTCGGAATCGAACGCAAACGCAGCAGGGACGGTTGCTAAGGTGGATTTGTCAAAGGGGTCGCGACATACATGATCATGGATAATTTGGAGGTGTCGCTTATGTCTGGTGTTTCACCCATTACTTTGCTCAACAAATTTAATGTTAGGGAAGTGAGTGGGCTTCAGGAGAAGGTTGTCGATTTGGGTGTTGACGAGGTACATACAAATGTCATTTAATTACTACTGGCTTTTTGATTAATTTGGCTTTCAGTAATTCGGGTGTTATAAGCACGTCGAGACTAATGGCTGGTGATTAATTTCGAGTTTGTTTGCTTTGAATGATAGGGTTTGAAGCAGCTGAAAGCATCTTTGGACTGCAAGACTGTTTTAACAAGTGTTTTCCTTGCAATGTGGGAAAGCCATGAGTTTCTTGTTTTCTAATCAGGAAGTTGAAGTCGGATCTTGTTCTAAAAGCAATTTAATTATTGGTTGTTTAGTGGTTTCTTTCTTTCTTTCTTTCTTTTTTTTTTTTTTTTTACTTTTGCTTTTGACTGCTTTCCTCTTAGCTTTTGATGTGCTTTGGATGGTTAATTTTTGAAAGAAAAGTGGTATTTATTCTGAGTTAATATATTTAAGTTTCAAATAAATAAAATTTAAAATTATAAAATATTATTTAAATTCTTAAAATTTAAAATAAAATTACTTAAAAATTATTAAATTTAAGTGTTAAATATATCCATGTATGATTATTGTTTTTAAAATATTGAAGCAAATTTACGGACTTCTAAAGAATTTAGGTTGTGGCCAGAAATATTTGTTTTATATCATGAAATACTATTTTTACTGCATAAATTATGGGTTCTTGTAATGAAAAGCAATCATGTTTAATATTTCCACCACCACGCCAGTACAACTTTATCTGTTCAATGAATAGAGTTCATAAAATTTTGCTATCACAATTATGTAAATATCTCCTGTAAAAGCCTAAGTTTTCTGGCATAAAGACATGGTGGAAACAGTTGACATGACAGCGCACGACAGCTTTCTTTCTGTTCCTAGGTGAGGATTGTATAATTCTGTGCGAGCGTGACCATACACCAGTTGCATGGTAACAAGAATCTGCGCATATATATTTTGTAATTTTTCTTTTGTTACTGGGTAGCTAGTGGAACTGGTTATCAGCTTTACTTTACTTTTCTCCTAGATCAGTTCATTCCTTGCACTTACACAGCCATGGCAGCAGCTTCGAAGGTGAGGTTGAAGCTTCTCATTAACACAATGAACCGCAAAGTACTGTTTGCAGAAGCAGGCAAAGATTTTGTAGATTTTCTCTTCTACTTCTTCTCTTTGCCCGTTGGCGCTGTTGTTAAGCTCGTTAAGAATGAAAACATGGCGGGTTCACTTGGTGAACTCTATCAAAGTATTGAGGCTCTCAGTGAAACCTACATCCATCCAAATCAAAGCAAGAGTTCAGTTCTAAATCCAAAATCTCCTATATGTTCCCCTGGAAGCATCTCACTATTGGTTTCTGACAATGAATCAAGAGCTCGAAAGTTCTACACTTGTAGTAACTACAATTATTGTCGTCAGAGATATGTGTCCGATGTTCCAAACGTGCGTTGTCCCGATTGCAATGCATGCATGGAGACTAAGATGTTTTATGTTTCTCCGGCGGATGCGAGAACTTGCACGGCGGGGACTGTTGGTGGACACTTTCAAAGTATTGAGCGTATCAGTGAAATCTACATCCAACCAAACCAAAAGAAGACTTCAGTTCTAAATCCAAACTCTCCTATAGGTTCCCCTGGAAGCATCCCGCTTTTGCTGTCCGATAATGAATTAAAAGCTCGAAAGTTCTACACTTGTTATAGTCGTCACACATATGTGTCCGACGTTCCAAACTTGCGTTGTCCTGATTGCGATGCATGCATGAAGACTGAGATGTCTTATGTTCCTCCGGCGGCCGAGGAAGGCTTTGTTAAAGGTGGGGTGAATTACATGGTGATGGATAATTTAGAGGTGACGCCAATGTCTACTGTTTCTTATATTGCTTTGCTTAACAAGTTTAATGTCAAGAATTTGGGTTCAGTTGAGGAGAGAATTGTTGATTTTGGCGTCGATGAGGTATGCTACGCTCGCTGTTGCTGATCATCTATTTCCTCTGTAAATTTTATTCGATTTAGTAATCAGATGTACACATTCTGAAGCATTTGAATTTCTTGATTGGCGGTGGTTAGGGTTTGAAGTTGATCAAGGCATCCATGGAATGCAAGACTGTTTTGACAAGTGTTTTCCTTAGCAACTCGAAAGCGGAGGTGGTCCTGGAGCTGGAGGCTTTGTAAGCCCTACAACCGGCCTAAAATCAAACTAAGTACTTTTTCTGCAGTTAGATCCTCTTTCAGGCATCGATCTTCTGTGTATTCTATCGTTTATTGATCTTCAGGCTGTGTCATGTTCACAGTTTCGACTGCGCGTTTTGGGTGATAATTATTTCTAGTGTGCTCTGTTTTGTTCTGTTAGTGCTCTGTTATTTTATCTTGTGTGTAAAGAAATTAAGTATTGTTATCTATTAGTCCTTTGCTTTCCGAAACCATTGCTTGTGGTAATTTTTTTCCTCTTGCCTATTCATTAGAGCTGTTCTCTTATGAAACTACATTATTAAATCCCATCTGTTAAAATTATAGGAGTTAATTATGGCAAAATTTGAAATAATTGATGTCGATCTGATTGAAAAAGAGCATTAAGGATAGATAATCATGTGCTATTTTTCAATTTTCTTCAATCATCCTCCATTACCTAAGCATTTGCGTATATAGAAAACCCAGAAGGCTACATAAACTTAACCACCTCCCAATCCTTGTACACACACTGTAAAAATCCATGGCAGCATTTTAAGCGAAGTTGAAGCTATTTTATGTCACCATCTCCATTGATTTATGCCCCTTCTCCATCCCACTTTTCCCCATGTAACGCCTATGTAAGGGCCTCATTTCTTTTGTACATTACAGTTCAAGGAATTTCCTCATCAACGAGATCAAAATTAATTAATTAAATCATTGGGATGCTTGTTCTTTTTTGGGGTTAGGAGTTGATGCTGATGAAGGCATCATCCGCGGGATGCAAGACTGTTTTAATTCGTATTTTATGAGGCAGGCTTTCTTCGAGGTTGAAAGCTGAGATTAATTCCTAAGCTTATTATTGTTATTATTAATAATGTTGGGTTTATGGACTCTTCATTCCAGAGTCTGTTACAACTTTTGAATTGCTTTGGCTTGATCTGTTGCAAAGTCTGCAATGATGTTGATGCCTGATGGATGATGATTTAATTAGCTTAAAGCAAGAACCAACAAAGAAACAAGATTCAAATAATTTCATGGAATTACATGTATGTATATTGATGAAGACTGAGACATGCATGTCATATTTGTTTGGCTCTGAAGCCTACTCAAGTTAACTTTGGAAACAAGTTTATACATCGGGAACGAGAAGGCATAATATCACATTTCAAGTCTTTGGAAATGCAAGAGTCCTTGATTTAGTTTGCTATTACAACTAAATCTGAGCCGTTGGTTTAAAGAGAAATTTGAGCATTCCAACTATCATTAGAAGTTGTTAAATTATTGGTACGAAGATGAGCTTTTGCTTTTGAAAATGCTTTAGTTTTATATCGGCTTTTGAACTACCATTCTAATGATGCTTTGCTTTAGCTTTTGCTTTGGAAGTGCTTTTTGAAATGCTTGGCTTTTCGTTTTGTCTTTAGTCAACGAAAGACAAGTATAATATTTTGTTACAATTTATGTTAACCAGGAATGGCTACACATACATACATACATACATATATATCTACATATATTCTTACACTCAAATTTCTTTTTTAATTTTACAATTTACAACTGTTTTTTATTAAATTTATAAAAAAATTGATATATATATATATAAAATAAATAATAAATAATATTTAAAATATAAATAAAAAAATTTAAAATGAATATGTGAAACATAAATAATGTTTTATGCTCGTGTGTTCTGTTAGAATAAATTTGTTTTTAAGATTTCGTGGAAGAAGAAAAGAAAGGAATCTTTCAAAAATTAATTCTTTTATTTAATTACAAGAATAAAAGAGAGAAAATAATAATTTCTCTCTTAAAATAAATAATCATAATTAATAATATATATCTATATTTAATAATATTAACACAATCTATTTTTAAGTATTTATTGTAGTAATTATTTTTAAAAAATATAATTAAAAACAAAATTAAAATAAAAATTAAGAAATAATTAATATTTTTAATCTATTAATAAATATTAATAAATTTAAGAGTAAAGTATATTTTTGTATAATTAAAAATTAATAAAATTTGTGTTCATTAATAATATTATTCTTTTCTTTTCTTCTTTTCTTATATTTTTTTAATTCTTTCTTTTCTTGAAAATAAACATGTTCTTAAAATATTCTGATTCGATCACTTATTGTCTTAAATGTTAAAACTTGATTGGCTTGATTTTTTCTATAAATAGTTTTGGAACGGCATCTCTTAAATAAGTTTAAAGAGCAGGGTGTGCTGAGTTTTGGACAATCTTGAAGAAGAGGTAGGTATGTTTTCGGTATTTTATGTATGTATATTGAAGTCTGATCTGCATGATTTCTTATATAATTTTACGGAACATTCTGCACTGACATTTTTGAGAAACAAATAGGTCTAATTTTTAAAATAATTCCTAGCAGTCAGGTCTGGGAATAGCTAAACTTGGTGAGATTTATTTCTCTTGTTTCTTTAGCTGTATCGACCATGGAAGACAAGACTGCATCAGCCACCGAAACAACCACGGTGAAATTGAAGTTGATGATAGACAAACAAGATAACAAGGTCCTGTTTGCTGAAGCTGGAAAAGATTTTGTGGATATCCTGTTCAATGTTCTCTACATGCCATTTGCTACAATCTGCAGGCTCCTCGGTGATGGTATGGTTGGCTGCTCAGGAAACTTGTACAAGAGCCTTGAAAAACTGGATGAAGCTTACGTGCAACCCAATCAAAACAAAGTTGAGCTCTTGAAACCATTTTTCAAAGTTTCTGACCCCTTGCAGCCCCAAGCCTGTCCGCAACCCGAAAAGAGAAAGTTGTACGCTTGTCCAAACAATTGCCCGTGTGTGACAGATCAGAAACACAGCCCTTGTCCTCTTTGTAAAGGTGCTGGATATTCCTACACTTATTATATGGATCACGAAATAAGTCACCTGAAAACAGTTCAGCCCGGTATTGCGAAGAGAATGGTTACGTACATGGTAACTGATGATTTATCGGTGACACCAGGATCGATGATATCTGCTGTTGGCATGCTGCAGGGAAAGGATATTCGTTATCTGGAAGCCACAACTGTCGAGATTGGAGCTGATGAGGTAAGGAGTTCATCTGTGGCATCTTTATTATTTCTTGCCTGATTTCTGATTTCTGTAACAAAGCACTAATCTGATTTGTCTTATAATTTAAAATCATAAGCTGTGCCCTGAACTGAATTCAATTCCAAATGTTAAAAATTTTGTATCTCTCAGGTTCTGGAGCTGTTGAAGGCTTCCTTGGAGACAACTGCAGCTCTCACTACTGTCTTCCTCAAGGATGATTCGTCACTAGTCTAACTCAAGGAACCTGATTAACAGAAACATTGCCCTTGATGTTGCAAACAGCTCTTGGGTGAATTGATTTAAGTATGCTTCATTTATGCGGTTAATTTGTTTACTTGTTATAAGATGTTGGAGTCGATTGAGCTTCAACATGATCAATAAAGTACAATTCTTATCTCAGAATTTAACCAATCCTCCACTTTTGAGGATCTTAAATTAATGGTAATAAGAGTATCTTCTGGTGATACAACTTTCGTTCCAAGAATATTTCTCTTGGATCTACCATTCATTAATAATGAAAGAGATTAGTTATGATACATGAAGGTATCAATGCATTCTAACAAAAATTCAATTATAAAATTTAAAATAAAAAATATTAAAATATATAAAAAAAAAATAACAAACAACATTTAAACACGTAATAAAAAATTTAAAATTCATAATACAAAAATTAAAAAAATAAATATAAAAGTGTCCTAATGTAGTATAGATTAATTAAATAGTAAAATAGTACAATAATTGATTTTAAAATTACTATTCAATTAATTAATGTCAAATGAAAACTTGTGAATAATTACTTGGAATATGTTGTAGAATTACTCCTTCCAAATGATTCTTCATTCTACTGTTTAATTTTTTGGGGCTATTCAAGGTTTAATTAGCTAATAAGGGTGTTATCATTTCAATTGTTGATGCATACATATTCCCAGCACTGGCGTGGGAGAAATATTAATAAACAGAGACTGTGAAAGAGTCATGGCAGCACCGAAGCCTAAGTTAAAGTTAAAAGCTTTTTGTTGGCAGAACCGCTGAGAGAGTGCTTTTGCTGAAGCTGGCAAAGACTTTCGTAGATTTTCTCATCCATCTTCTATATTCATCCCTTGGCACTGTAGTTAAACACTTGAAAGAGAAAGGCATGATTGGCTGCCCCGGGCGGCTTCTTCCAGAGCAATGAAAATTGGATTGTAGCCTTCTTGCAACCAAACCAAAGCAAGAGCTCACTGCTAAATCCCAGATCTCCTCTTTGTACCACTGAAATTCGATACCCTGAATGGAATAAAGAACATTAAGGCAATAACTGAAGGTTTTGAATGGATAATTTACTGCCTTGTTTCATGGAAATGAGGAAAAGAATTCAAATATAAATAGAAAGCAAAGGTGAAATCCGTACCTCGCCAATGCCAAACTCTGCAGCCCGTTTCTCCAGCACACCAATATCCTAAATATTGTGCTGTAGCAAATCAACGCTAGATATCATTGACAGAGGAGTCACTGTATAATCATCCACCACTATGTATGTAACCAAAATTTTCACACTACCTCCCTCAATAACTTCAGCTTTCTTGCCTTTGCCTGAATCAACAAACCATCAGAGCTCATTCATCACGCGAGAACAATTATAACCTGGACAATTGTTGTTCTCAACATCTGTGACATAACGGTCTCTTTCACATTTGTGCAACTTTCTTCCCAAGAAATTTGGACTGGCTTCAGGCTGGAAGGGAGGAGCTTTAAGGGATTTTCGCAGTCCTTGTATGTTGTATCAATCCCTGTTAAACCTTTGCTTTAAAACGAGGTTTTACCCGGGGAAAACAAGAAATCTAAGGCCCGTCAAGGTTCCAATTTCGCTTGTGATTTTATTGGCCCATAAAAAACTGGGCTTATTACAAGCCCATAACTTGGTTATAAACAGGCCAAAATTGAACCCAAATTGCCCTTATCAAAACTAGTTTATGATAGTAATTTCCGGATCGTATATATAGATCCATTTTCATCTTCGAAAACCCTACTCGTTGGCCACAGCGGCTCCTCTCGTGTCTCTTGCAGCTCCGTTGAAACGTAAAAGATCTCTTCGTCTTCCTGTAAGTATATTCATTTGTTTCTAAACACGTAACCGGCAAGTTATATTGAAATTTTCTGAACTATTTTGTTCTACCAATCTTATTCTGTTGTTCTTTTTTAGAATTTGGTTTTCTGTGCTAACCCCTTTTCATGGTTTGCTTGGTTTCATGTTTTAACAAGTTTAGAGGTTCTTCAAAGGAACGGTCCAATGGCTCCCGTCAAAGGTATTTTTCATACGTGTTTTTCATCTTTCATTCGTTCTTTTACTCGTAAATCTTAAACCAGTAAAAAAT
This sequence comes from Khaya senegalensis, assembly GCA_032402905.1. Taxonomy (NCBI): domain Eukaryota; kingdom Viridiplantae; phylum Streptophyta; class Magnoliopsida; order Sapindales; family Meliaceae; genus Khaya; species Khaya senegalensis. The sequence goes on along the minus strand of CP135555.1, from coordinate 8,500,181 downwards.
TTAGGTTGCTAAAATCTAGTTTTGGCTGAGATTTTTTTTTCCTGTAAGAGTCATCTTCATCGTTATAGTTACAGCCCCGGTGTTTTTGTTTTTTAATTTGTCTATCTTGAGTGGCTTAGAAAGTTCTCAGCTTATCTCTTTATGCTTATGACAACTAGGGCTGTTTTTTAATTCTAGTTTTTCTATACAGGATTTTTTAAATAGTTATTGTAATTGTCTTTTGATATTATCTATGAGAGTTGAAATGATTATTGGGATGTTTGTGTTCATAATTTAAGCTGCATAATAAGTGGAGGCTTGCATAATATTTGTTTGGTTAGAAAATTAACTTGATGGGAATTTTTGTATCTGTATTCGTGTTTTCCACTTTGCATGGTTTATAATTTGGTTGGTCTGAAGCATCAGATTTTATTCTTGTTGCTGTGGAGTTGTTTTTTACACCAATTGTAATTTTTCCAGTTTATTGTTGCTGTTCTTTTAGTCTGAGGACGGCTCCTCTGTATGTTTTTTGAGAGTATATGGTTTTATTGGCTTTGCACTAAATGAACCTACTTTTGCACTTCTATTATTTTCTAGCCTTTTGCCAGTGTGCATGGTAGCATCTCTTTCTGTATTCTTCCTGGTGGTGACTAAATTTAATTCTTTGCCTCTTGCAGTTGACGGCTCAAAAAAGGCTGATCCAAAGGCTCAGGCCACCAAGGTTGCCAAGGCGGTGAAATCTGGTCCAACATTCAAGAAGGCAGCCAAGAAGATCCGGACCTCAGTCACATTCCACAGGCCAAAGACATTGAAGAAGGATAGGAATCCAAAATATCCTCGCATCAGTGCTCCACCAAGGAATAAGTTGGACCACTATCAAATCATTAAGTATCCTCTGACTACGGAGTCTGCCATGAAGAAGATTGAGGACAACAATACCTTGGTTTTCATTGTTGACCTACGTGCTGACAAGAAAAAGATTAAAGATGCTGTTAAGAAGATGTATGATATTCAGACCAAAAAAGTGAACACTTTAATCAGGTAAAATTTCATTAAATGAACACAGTGGCTTAAAGAATTACAGTGTTTTATACAAGTGCTACATCAACACTAATGATTGAGCATCTGTAAAGAAGTTTAACTGATATTATCTTGTTCCCTGTGGTGCAGGCCCGATGGAACTAAGAAGGCCTATGTTAGGCTGACTCCAGACTATGATGCATTGGACGTGGCAAACAAGATCGGAATTATCTAAGTGATACTTTTGTTTTGTTGACAGTTTTGCTAGGAGTGATGCAGTTTGTTAGGACTCCAATATCTTTTTGGTTACTTTAAATGTTTCCGGATTTACCTTTTATGTTGAGCTTTTGAATGGGATATCATGATTCCAATAAGATTTAAAAATTTTCTGTACGAGTTTTCATTATTTAACATTTTGAATTCCCTGCTTCCATGTTGCGAATTTTTGGAAGATTGTGGGTTGTCATTGTTCTATCCATTCTAATGTTGCAAGAATCTTCATTGGGGATTCTTGTTTGAGATCTTCTGTTTTACTCATCTGGTATGTGGAGAAATTTTAAGAAGCTGCATTACTGGAGGATGCTATTGTATCATTGAGTGCTTGATTATCTAGTAAAATTAGGTTGGTAGGGAGATACATAATGCGAAGAAAGTTTATGATTTTTCTTGGGAAAATCCTCAGCATACGCATACTAGTGCTGCATTTGGACACTAATGAGGCCTCGTAGCTCTGGAAAATGCACAATGGTGCCTGCAGTTTCAGAGGTTTGATGTCTTTGGTCTGATAAGTGAAATATTGAACAATAACATCAAACTTTGAAAATTTTAGAGGATTCGATGACTGTCTGCAATCTATCTTTCATCTTCTCCCATCTTCTCTCGTTTGCCCCAGTCGTCAAGGTGCAGAACTTACCTGCCACACAAAAGTCAGTTTCATTAAAGACATGTTTCATATTAGAATATTCTGTAAACAATACGATGTAAATTTCCGTTAAGATCATATACAAGCATATAGTATCAATCAGTTAAACAAGGGTACAACACTGATTTTGCTACGAGTCTAAAACGACAGTATCAAATATACAATCATATAGTATCTACTAGTTAAACAGCATTTTTAAGGGCAAAACACTGAATTCGCTATGACTATAAACTGACAGTATCGAATGCTTTAAAGAGTACACATTGCACTTCAACTTCACAGGTCAATCAATTGTCATAAATAAGTTTCATACCATTGCCAACAGTGACTGCCCCAAGAGCATGGACATAGTTGGGAGCCTGAGCAGTGAACTCAAATGTGTAATAAGCTTTACCATCAACATCATTCTGTGGCATGCATACAACAGTAGGTCCTATTAATCTAAACCAAGATTGACTGGAAAAATTTTTGTTTCATAACGAACAATATATCTTGCCAATTTGTAGAAGTTGATCAAACTACATATTGTGCTCTGATCAAAAAAGAAAATATAGGGTCAAACCTCTGAAGCAGTAACCATTTTTGTTTTCTGGGTAGGAGGGGCCAAAACCCTTTTTTTAAGAATTTCTGCAACCTGTGATCGTTGGATAATTAATGATAGCGCTTTCGTCACATTAAGGCATTCTTGCAAATTACAAGACCCAACAAAGCATAAAAATCAAGATAGAGGCAAACCTCTTGTGGGGAGCCAAAGTCTCGAATATCCTGTTTGGTGGTCGGGATCATATTTACACTGACGCTTTCTAATGGTTCAATGACGTCTTTTAAAACCTTGTCTTGGCCTTCAATAACTACTTCCTATATATACATTCCCCAAAAAATAAACGAAGAAGAAATAAAAACTCAACGTTCCTCTGCAGATAATATGTGGTATAATGAAAGATCAAAAAGAAAATTCATGAAAGGCAGTATAACACCATAGACTGTGGCATAGAAACTATAGTAATCATACCTGCCACCCAAATGGACAGAGAAATGAGTATCCATCCTTCTTGTCTGTGACCGATAGGAATTCCTCTTTACTTTCTGCAGCAACTGAACCATATCAAGGGGGTCTTCTTAAGATATCAGCCATCATTATTCAAGAAACCAACACACTGCATAATTTGCAGGCGGCGTTGCTTTCAGTGCTACTTGAGCACAAAACTACAGAATTACAAGGTGTTTAATTAATAAACAAGAGTTTGTGTTATCTGCATCTGGAAAATAGTATTGCTTACATGATGCAGGAGTTTGGTTAACAAGAGAAGAAACCCACGGGGCAACGACTCCAACAGCAATCATTTTGCATCTTCTGCAATTATCTGCAAAAAGAAACAATTCTATTTTTTTGAAAAAAAAAAAAGAAACTTATCAAGCACATGCATTTTCACCTAAATGTTGCAAATTGATGACAAGAGTCTCTTTTGTATGTGTCCTGAAACATTTAACATTTTTATCCCCAATAAAATGCTACAGTGGTGATACTCAATTGTATCTTCTGTCTACCTCTTACTCCTCATGAAGAAGACATTCACTTGCAAACAAGCTTAAATGAGTCTTCTTCGGTTGTTTATTCATTTATCCCTACCATTGATAAGAAGTATTTGTTGTTTTCAATATTGTACTAAGGATGCAAAACAAAAAGCATTATCATTCTTTTCAACACTTCATTAGTTTAGTTTACACATGTGTAATATCATCACAGGATTACAATCCAACAATCAAAACTATGATGGACAAGCATAGATCATTATAAAACAATGTAAATAGCTGGATTTAAAAGAGTTTTTCGACCTATTAACAGTCTGCAATCAACTTCAGATGGTAAACATACTAAAATAAAGCATTCTACCTAATCTCACCCTCATAGGCTATGTTATAACTACTTTAAAACAAATGAATTGACAGTTCACAAGAGTTAAAAGCTCCATCCTCAAACTTTCAAACATTAATATTCCACAGCCACGATGGAAAAAGAATAATGTATTGTGTGGATAGAGATAGCTCATCGACCTTCCAACAATTCCATGTCAATCCCAAGCTAGCTCAGAATTTTTCAAACAACCATGCCGTTTATTATTATCAAATTCCTTGCCCATAACAATCAATGTGACATTCATATATTGCATCCTCATACATATGCAAGAATTCGTCAGAAAGAAAAATATCTGACCAATTCATCTTACTTCAAACTATTGCGCAAATAAACAACGTGCATTTGCATAAAAATATGGAAATAAAAGTCAAACCCACTTTGACAACTAGAAGAGGAATCCATCGACGTATGTTCAGCCTTTACAAGAAACGAAATGCTTCTTTTACGTACAGGCAACGCACCGCCATGCTTCTGCATTCCCAGCTGAAACACATAATAACCCACTTCACAAAAAGAAAAAACACCAAAACTACCACCCATTCATTTACACATAATCCACACTCAAAACATAAAGATCAGACAATTGACACATAACCAGAGAGAGAGAGTTGAGAAACGACGTTCGATGAACAAAGGGAGAGTGATGCAGAGACGCCATTATTACTTTCTGGGTTGTCTATGATATGAAATGTGAAGTGAATGGAAGAAAAAGAAGATTAAAAGGCTTTCAGAGAGTACGAATTGATTGTATTGCTAGTGTAGCGAGCAGAGACCTTATCTTTTTATTTCCGCTGTTCTTGGCTCTGCTTATCCGTTTGAGAGAACGCGCGCTGTGGCCTCTGGATGCCAAAATGGCGGGGGGCCATCACGTCACATTACCCGTTATATAGGTCCTCTAATTAGATGTTCATTAGAAGATCAAGATCAAGATCAAGCGAACATAATACAGTACAAAAGTTTCGTTGTCCCATGTTTTCATAGATGCCATGCTTTGACCAGCCACCTTGATGCTATGTTGTTTTAATTACTGTTTAGTGCAAGTAACGACACCCATGAATCTCGTTTATGTATGCACTACGATGTTACGTACAAATTTGAAATACGAAATTCATATTACAAGACAATTAAGGAGACAACTGTTAATAGAAATTACAACATTATATAATTGAATTAAATATTTTTTATTTTAGAAAATTAATAAAAAAAAATTATTTCCCGTATTTGTGCAACTAGCAATGGCAATAGCAATAATAATAGCATGTGCATGTTACAGAGAAAGCACTTGTTATTTGCTTTTTATTTTATTGTGTGTCTTGGTAATTCCCAAACACCGCCTTGTCATAAATCGCAAGCAATTATTAAATAATATAAAAAGAAATCACCAAACGCGGCCTTAAAAAGGGGAACAATAAGGAGCAGATCAAATGGACTGGCATGAGCAAAAAAGAGGACTCCCCATCTTCACTTACTCATTGATGATGTCTGCCCGCTTCGGTCTAAATATCACTTTTTATTTTATCCCTTTTTCCTTTTCACTCGGGTCCACACTACCCACACGTGTCACCCCCGCCCAAACACTTCCCGTTCCAGGATATCTCTGTCATTTCCCTCTCCATCCCCCATCTCTTTCCGACTCGTCGTTTTCTTGAAACTAACTGCTTTGCTTGCTTCGCTGTTTTTGCTTTCAATGTTTAAGCCGCGTTTGGCTATAATTTCTTCAAGTGCTTTCCACTTTTCTCGTAAAATCTCATGTGAAGAAGAATATATCCTTAAAAATCCCTCTGAAAGAAGAATAAATATTGAATAAGATAATTTTATTAGATCAAGTGCAAGTAATTTTTCTTTTAAAATTATTAATATAATTTTTTCAAAAATAATGAGATGCTCTTTTAATCTAAAAAAGTGCTTTTAAAAAGCTATAATTTGTATATAAATTTTTTTTTGGGGGTATCCAAACACATCCTTCGTCGTATTGTAAGGTTCAAAAGGAATAAAATCTCGAGCAGCAACTCATCGCCGGCTTTTGACCGGGGACCAAACAAAAACTTCCGCAAATGAAAACGAAAACGGATTAAAGATTAACAGTAACAACAAAATCAAGAATCACACGGAAGCGGAGCAAAAAGAACTTTCAGTTTCTTCTTTCTTGATATCCTGTCACAGAGGGTGACCCAATCATTCCCTCCACCCCCCACCTTCTCTTCTCACAGCCTTCTTCTTGACATCAACCTCAGTTTTTAACTTTCTGGAAACACAGAAAGCAGGAACACAAGAACTGAAACGTTTTGCCTTCAGAATTTATAACTTTCCTCTAAATTTAGCAGATCTGCTAGATTTAGAGGGAGAGATAGAGTTTCAGTTACGGCTTTTGGAAGCTTCGGAGATTTTGATTTGTTTTGATAATTTTTAAGGGAACATGATGATATCGAGAGGGTTGTTTGGGTGGTCCCCACCCCACATACAGCCGTTAACTCCGGTATCGGAGGTGTCGGAGCCGCCGGAGTCTCCATCTCCGTACTTGGACCCGGGGGCGGAGGGGGCGGGTGTGGCTCCGCAGGCGCAGGCGGAGGAGGCGGAGGAGATGGAAGAAGCGGAGGAGATGGAGCCGCCTCCAGCTGCAGTACCGTTCTCGAGGCTGTTCGCGTGTGCCGACCGGCTCGATTGGGTGCTTATGATCGTCGGCTCGCTCGCAGCTGCGGCTCATGGAACTGCTCTTGTTGTGTACTTGCATTATTTCGCTAAGGTCATTGAAGTACTTAGTATGTCGGGAAGACCGGAGCAGCAGTATGAGAGGTTTAGGGAGGTGAGTGATTTCATTTTGTTTCTTTTGTTTAGGAAACACATTTGTTGTACGCGAGTGAGTTTACTGCTAGTAGCTGTGTTGAGTTCTGGTGAATTTGCAGTATTTTGAATAAATCAGAAGCTTGTAATCAAGAAATTGATTTCTTACGGCGTTTTTCTTGTTAATTGGGATTTGCTTTCTGTTTGATGGGGAGATTGCAGGAAATTGAAGTTTTATTTTATTGGTTCAGTCAAGGAGAGTGTTACTAGTTTAGGTTCTTATCCAATAATGGAATATTATTTAATAGAGATACGCGTCTAAATCTATTGAATGTGCCATGAATTCTACTCTGAGAGAACTTGCATGCTTTGGGAATTCTTTTCAGTTTCACAGCATCTGTGTTCGGAAGAGTTTCTAGTTTTAGAATTTTTTTGATTTAATCAAAAGATATAGATGAAGTTGTGCTTAGAAAGATTTTGCATTTCAGAATTTGGGGTTTGATAGGATTTTGAGTTGGAACTGAAAGTATTGTTGGATGCTAATGCTTTCTCCCTTTTTTCTTTTTTTTCTTTTTTTTTTCATGATTTGATCTGTTTATGGTGGATTTTTTTTGTATTTTTTGGGATGATATTGTGTGACAATCTGTTGTAAATATGTAAACTAGATGGAAGCTGTGGTAAGAGCTTTATTTTGCTTAAAAAAGGAAAAAAAAAGTAGTAAATTGTTAATGTAGCAGTTAGAGATACAATTTAACCATAACATTGTGATTGTGCCTATATTGATGGGGAAAGGTATTGAATAATAGTTGTAATTACTATTTTGCATTTTCACTTATAGTAAAGATCCTCTAAACATTTGCATGCATCTTGATAGTTGTTTATATGAGTTGCTGCGTGATACAAGGTTATCAAAAAGGGAAAATTGGAAAACCCTTGTCTCTGTTGGCTTTCTCATTGCAATAAGACAAGACCGAACATTATGTTGATTTGCTCATCTTCCATTAAGAGTTTTTTAATTTACTTGTCATTTTAGATTGTTATTTGACAAGGACTTTTAAGGATTCATCAGTGTCAAATGCATACAGGTATTCCATCTGTCAATATCCATGTCTCTAAATCAAGACGTCAAGACATCTATATTGTTTTATTTTTGTTACCTTGTCAGTTTTAGGTGGCTATGGATCCAAGATAATGAACCATAGAGCTTTACAGTATTGTATTTTGGGGGTAGATAACTTGTTCACTACATGTCTTAAGCCAATAAGATATTGTATGAGCTGTATTTGAGAGAGTTTCAATGGCTTATTACATTTACTACTGCATTACCTCCATCATAGAATTTTGACTGTAATATCTGTATAGAGCTTAGGATGTTTTGCATGATGTAGCCATAAGCTTTTTCGATGTGGGGAATAGAAATGAAAACTTTGAGCTACTGTTTAGAGTGACACCTGAATGAGAAGTGGGCTTTCTAGTTCCTAAACCAGCCTACCACTTAATTATCCCTGTTGGAGATAATCATGTTGATTAGATTTGTCTCCTTTGCTGGATCCCTGGTCATCTCTCTCTATCTCTTTCTAATGAAATGAGGATATGACCAAAATATTTAGGTACTTGATACCTTTTGAAGCAGTTTGTTGTGCAAGACATGCACAAAAGTTTTTGTTAGTTCTTTTGGATATTCATTGTTCCATTTAATGCAACATATGTTTAATGAGTTTTGTAGCGGCTGAAAGTTGCATTTATATACTAGCATTTATTTAACTGCAACTTTTTGTTTTTGTGGTTTTCTGCAGCTTGCTTTATACATTGTCTATATAGCTGCAGGTGTTTTTGCTGCTGGTTGGATTGGTAAGTTTTAATATTAACTTTGAATTAGATAATGGTACATTTCCACTTTAGCTCTTGCGTGTTACTTCTTTGCAGCTTTTGATACTAACTTGTTCCTTGTAATAGAGGTTTCATGTTGGATTTTGACTGGAGAACGGCAGACTGCTGTCATTAGGTCTAAATATGTTCAAGTATTACTTAACCAGGACATGAGTTTTTTTGATACCTATGGAAACAATGGGGATATTGTGAGCCAAGTGTTGAGTGATGTGCTGCTCATTCAGTCTGCCCTTAGTGAAAAAGTACGTTTGATCTAAAGTTTTGCCTCATAACTTTTCCTTTTATATCCTATAAGAATTAGTTAATAATTGCGGGTCTTCCCTTGAAAAATACTATCTGAGCTTTTTATTGGCCTTCTATGGTGCAGGTTGGAAATTATATCCATAACATGGCAACATTTTTCAGCGGTCTTGTTATTGGATTTGTCAACTGTTGGGAGGTTGCACTCATAACATTAGCCACAGGCCCATTCATTGTTGCTGCTGGAGGCATATCAAATATATTTCTGCACAGGCTTGCGGAGAATATTCAAGATGCATATGCTGAAGCAGCTAGCATTGCTGAACAGGTCTCTCTCTGTCTATCTCCCTTGTTCTCTCTCCATCTTGATTTGATACGTCCTGGGAGTGGTCTCATATTTACATTGTTGATGTTTTGGCTTAGATTATTGTTTATGCCAAAAATTTGCAAATGCCAGTTCTTCTGGTGTTGTAGAGTCCAACTTTACAGTGCTGAGTAGCAGCTTTGAAATCAATTTTTTTTGAAGCTGTTCCCTTGCTCAGTAGGAGATAAAGTATACTTTTTGATCTTACTCAGTGACAACTGTATATTGGCTTTCAAAAAAGTCAAATGAGGCACAGCTTAGTTTCCTGCTAATCTAAGTTGCATTTTGTCTTGTTATGCAATTTATATCATGCATCTTTGGCACAACCATATGTGTAAGAACCACCTACCAGTGTACAATTGCTTTTACCTAATATCCAGCTTGTCAAAATCCTTTGCCAAAGATAGGTTCCTTCCAGCATCGTTATAGTCGTTTTGCTGATGCCGTATTAACTCTGGTTCTAATGTTCAAATAATTCATTTCAATCATGCAGGCAGTCTCTTATAATAGGACATTATATGCATTTACAAATGAAACCTTGGCCAAGTATTCTTATGCAAACACACTGCAAGCTACTTTGAGATATGGCATACTGATTAGTCTTGTTCAAGGACTTGGACTTGGATTTACATATGGTCTTGCAATATGCTCCTGTGCCTTACAACTTTGGGTTGGAAGATTCCTAGTCACACATGAGAAAGCTCATGGTGGTGAAATTATAGCAGCTTTATTTGCTGTAATTTTAAGTGGCCTGTAAGTATCTTGTTCTCCCTTTTCCTGCTGCATTCCATTTCTTATTTTCTTATCTTTTATTTCTTCTGTCTTTTAGTGGCTTGAATCAGGCTGCGACAAACTTCTATTCGTTTGACCAAGGGCGAATTGCTGCATATAGACTTTTTGAGATGATAAGCAGATCATCCTCTACTACTAATCATGATGGGAACACTCTACCATCTGTGCATGGAAATATTGAGTTTAGGAATGTATATTTCAGCTACCTTTCGCGTCCTGAGATCCCTATTTTGAGTGGATTTTACCTCACTGTACCTGCTAAAAAAGCAGTGGCACTTGTTGGCAGAAATGGATCTGGGAAAAGCAGTATTATTCCACTTATGGAGCGGTTTTATGATCCTACTTTAGGTGATTTGGACATGATATGCTGTTTTAGTTACAGTGCTTGTGCCATTACTTCATTTAAAGTTTCACTGAATTTCTTAGCAATTATGTCTGCTTGCAAATTTCAATGCTTTCCCATTTTGTGATGCAGGAGAAGTACTTTTGGATGGAGAAAATATTAAAAACCTGAAATTGGAATGGCTGAGAAGCCAAATAGGGCTGGTCACTCAGGAACCTGCTTTGTTGAGTTTGAGTATAAGGGATAATATTGCATATGGGCGAAATGCTACTTTGGATCAGATTGAAGAGGCTGCTAAAATAGCTCATGCTCATACATTTATCAGTTCTCTTGAGAAAGGATACGAGACACAGGTGGAAAATTTATGTAAAATGCTCTCTTGATAAACTTTTTCCTCATTGGCCTTGTCTTTTTAGTTATTAATTTGCATGCATTTCAGGTGGGTAGAGCTGGTTTGACTTTGACAGAAGAGCAGAAAATAAAACTTTCTATAGCTAGAGCGGTGCTTTTAAACCCATCAATTCTCCTTCTTGACGAGGTCACCGGTGGGCTTGATTTTGAAGCTGAAAGAGCTGTTCAGGAGGCTCTAGATCTGCTCATGTTGGGACGTTCAACTATTATAATAGCTCGACGGCTAAGTCTCATAAGGAATGCTGATTACATTGCCGTGATGGAGGAGGGTCAACTTGTTGAAATGGGCACACATGATGAACTATTAACCCTGGATGGCCTGTATGCAGAGCTTCTTAAATGTGAAGAAGCAGCCAAACTTCCTAGGAGGTATGTATGCTATAATCGAAAATATCATGGTTGAAAAAGCATGCTTGTCATTTGAATATTGTTTCTTTGTATAAACACATGCTTGCTACAAAATGAATATGTAGATCAATGCTACTAACTAATGTATTTATGGGCTGTGTATTCCATCCAGGATGCCTGCTAGAATCTACAAGGAGACTGCAACTTTCCAAATTGAAAAGGATTCTTCTGCAAGTCACAGCTTTCAAGAATCATCATCTCCTAAAATGAACAAATCACCCTCTCTTCAGAGAGTTGGCATATTTAGGCCCACAGATGGTGCCTTTGACTTGCAAGAATCACCTAAAGTTCATAGCCCGCCATCAGAGAAAATGCTAGAAAATGGTATGCCCCTGGATGCAGCTGATAAGGAACCATCAATTAGAAGGCAGGATAGTTTTGAAATGAGACTGCCGGAGTTACCAAAGATTGATGTTCACTCTGCAAATCGACAAGCATCAAATGGTTCAGACCCTGAATCTCCAATATCACCCCTTTTGACATCTGATCCTAAAAACGAACGTTCGCATTCTCAGACTTTTAGTCGACCCCATAGTCACTCTGATGATTTTCCAACAAAAGTTAGGGAAGCAAAGGAGACACAGCATCAAAAAGCACCATCCTTTTGGAGATTGGCACAACTTAGTTTTGCAGAGTGGCTTTATGCTGTCCTAGGAAGCATTGGTGCAGCCATTTTTGGTTCTTTCAATCCTCTTCTTGCTTACGTTATTGCACTGATAGTAACTGATTATTTTAGACGTGATGCAAATCATCACCTACGGCAGGAAGTGGACAGATGGTGCTTGATAATTGCCTGCATGGGTTTAGTGACTGTTGTTGCCAACTTTTTGCAGCATTTCTACTTTGGTATTATGGGGGAGAAAATGACTGAACGAGTAAGGAGAATGATGTTCTCAGGTATATGATTACACCCTGAATATCTTCATAACTTTTTTATGTATGCCAAATTCTTTGTATGGACTCTTACCTCATTTATGCTTTTTGTGTGACAGCAATGCTACGCAATGAAGTTGGGTGGTTTGATGAGGAGGACAATAGTGCTGACACCTTATCCATGCGCTTGGCAAATGATGCTACATTTGTTCGAGCTGCTTTTAGCAACCGCCTTTCAATATTTATACAGGACAGCACTGCCATTATTGTGGCTGTCCTTATTGGGATGCTGCTACAATGGCGATTGGCGCTCGTAGCATTGGCAACCTTGCCAATTCTTACCGTTTCTGCTGTTGCACAGGTTTGCTTTGTCACTATGCTTTGTGATGTGACTCTCTTTGTGTAATTCAACCAAGACCTGATTTTTCCTAGTGGCTTTTTTGATTAATAAAGCAATAGTACTTTTTCTAATGAACTTGTGATTCTCTCATACATCTTGAAGAAATGGTTTGGGCCATCCCATGTATTATAGTTGTGGTGTTTTCTTCATGTCATAGGGTCACCAAGATTGCAGTAAATTTGTTGATTTTGGTGTTTTTTAAAATATTTATTTTGCTCTGTTTATGCTGTTTTTACAGATCCCTTGTATTTCAGCTTTACTTTATCTTTGTTTTTTTAATTAAAACTTTTACTTATCCCTCAAAAAGTAAAAGGGAAAGGTTGTTGTCCTTTTTAGTGTTTGATGAAGAAGGCTCATTGTATCAATTGCTTTTTTCCTTTTAAATCTGAGGGGTTATCAACTTATGTATTGCAGAAATTGTGGCTTGCTGGATTTTCAAGGGGTATTCAGGAGATGCACAGAAAGGCATCATTGGTCCTTGAAGATGCAGTTCGGAATATTTACACAGTTGTTGCATTCTGTGCTGGTAACAAGGTAATGGAGCTTTATAGGTTGCAACTGAAGAAAATATTCAAGCAGAGTTTTTGTCATGGTATGGCGATTGGGTGTGCATTTGGCTTTTCACAATTTCTTCTTTTTGCCTGTAATGCACTTCTCCTTTGGTACACTGCCATCTCTGTTAGAGATGGCTATATGGATTTGCCTACAGCTCTCAAGGAGTATATGGTTTTTTCTTTTGCAACGTTTGCACTTGTAGAGCCATTTGGTTTGGCTCCATATATACTCAAGCGGCGTAAATCACTCATTTCAGTATTTGAAATAATAGACCGGGTGCCTAAGATCGACCCAGATGATAACTCAGCATTGAAGCCCCCAAATGTTTATGGAAGCATTGAGTTGAAAAATGTTGATTTTTGTTATCCAAGTCGTCCAGAGGTGTTAGTATTGAGTAATTTCAGTCTCAAGGTCAACGGGGGACAAACTATAGCTGTGGTTGGAGTTTCAGGGTCTGGAAAAAGCACCATAATTTCTTTGATTGAGAGGTTTTACGATCCAGTTGCTGGTCAGGTTCTACTGGATGGGCGAGATTTGAAACTTTATAATTTGAGATGGCTGAGAAACCATTTAGGTCTTGTGCAGCAGGAACCCATTATCTTCTCAACAACAATCAGGGAAAATATTATATATGCAAGGCATAATGCTAGTGAAGCTGAGATGAAAGAGGCTGCTAGAATAGCTAATGCTCATCATTTTATCAGTAGCTTGCCTCATGGTTATGACACACATGTGGGGATGAGGGGTGTGGACCTGACACCTGGACAAAAACAGAGAATTGCTATTGCTCGAGTGGTGCTGAAGAATGCACCGATCTTGTTGTTGGATGAAGCTAGCTCATCCATTGAGTCTGAGTCTAGCCGAGTAATACAGGAAGCTCTTGATACACTAATAATGGGAAACAAAACAACCATTCTGATTGCTCATAGAGCAGCAATGATGAGGCACGTTGACAACATAGTAGTTCTTAATGGAGGGCGAATTGTGGAGGAAGGGTCCCATGATTCCTTGGTGGCAAAGAATGGCTTGTATGCTCGTTTGATGCAACCTCACTATGGAAAGGGTTTACGTCCACATCGATTGATATAGGTTGGATTTGTGATTGATTGTATCCTATATGTGGTCAAGTTGTATAGTTCTGATTATCCTCTTTTTGAATTGCTGAAAATCTTGATGCCTGTTAGTTTTCTTGAATATCTGGTTGGAGTTTCCTGAATCAGCGTGGGAAAATGAGAACGATGAGAGTTGTAACAATAGGGCTGGTGTTGGACAGGGCGGCAGCAGTAGTTATATTGTTCAAATGTAGGGCCTAGAAGTAGGGAGTTTGGAATTTGATTGGCAGCCAGGGCTAGACGGCATATTCTTTTCGGAGGCAAACTTTGTCCTCTGTCCCCAAGGTATATTGATTTGTTTATTAATCAGAGATGAAGTTAATTGTAGTACTACTGAGGCGTGTTTCTTGGGTTTTTGTTTTAGTTTTTGCTTCGTCTTTTTGTTCTCCTTAATGCAAATTTTGAAACTCTTCATCTCGGATATGTTGAATGCGTGTTGGCTGTAAATCTTACATTTGTGAGTCCCAGGAAAGCTTAGAAGAGGAAAGCAAGTGAGAGGATTTGTTGTAATCTTTTGTACATAAAGATGCAGATAGTTTATGAACTGCTTACTTCTTTCCAGTTTAAATTCATTGCCTATAATTCCGTTCAAGTTTTCTCTATTTTCTGATTCTGTGAAGAGCAATTGCTACCTCTCCCTGTTGCAGGGTAACGGGCCACCTGGCCGGTGTTATATACAAGCCCACAAGTTTGGGCATATACATACAATTACACATAGGAGTAATCAGAAACAGCTTTTTTTACAACAGTGTCCCTCGTTCTGGTATATACAACGAATACAAATATAATTCTCTCTTAGATATCAAGAACCCTGAAAGAATCTGCCACCACTTTTAGTTTATTCCTAATCCTATTCCACCGTCGCTCATTTGCTCCAACAATCAACGTGTAGTATCTCCCTGCAACCCCAGCAAGATACAGTTAGAACCAAACTATCATATTGTTGCTATAGAATAGCAACAAATGGAAGCATTTTGGAAGTTTTCAGTTACGTCTAGAGATGGTTGGCTGCATACCATTGGCAATGGCTATGGTTGCAAAGGAACTGCTTGCGTAATTTGGAGACGTGAGCACATATTCGAAGGTGTAGTAGTTTTTCCCATCTACAGTTTTCTGTATTCAGTAGGTAGCATCAAAGAAATTGTCAATGGTACTAATAGCATGGGTATTGTCCAATCAAACCCCATTAGAAACCTGGATATTTATAGTTCAGGAATGAAAGAGATCTTTGCAAAATAGACGTCAAGAGAAATTTCAGGTTGGGTATCACAAGTTACATGGTGCATTTTAAATTTCCGAAACTCCAAATTTTCAAGTTTATGTCTATGATTATTCCGTTACCAAATCCTGTGACGAGATACAAACCTCTTGCATATCCAATATGTTAGCAACTTGATTTGGGGCAGCATACACATGCTTTGCCAAATTGGAAACAACCTGGTAAACAAAGAAACTTGTAGACAAAGGATTCTTCTGGTTGAAAACAGACAGAAGCAAGCAAAATTATGAATTGTTACCTCTTCCATGGGACCCAAATCATGTACATCCGTTTTATCAGTTGGTATGAATCTCACCCTAACATTCTGCAATTGCAAAACTCTGTCCTTGAATCCAGAATCATGTCCTATGAATTCGAATTCCTGAAAAAAAAGTACACAAGTTTTTCAGTTTTGGAAGCAACCAAAGTTCTTGCTACTTAATTCATAACTACACATTTGCACAACTTACTGTCCAATCCGAAGGGTAAACATAGGAATATCCATCTATACGATCAACAAAAGCATTGTAGTTTTTTGGTATCTCTACACGATGACAAAAAATCTGAAGTTACTAAACAACATCAAGCATGAAGATGACTGGTCTTTCTCTAATCTTAGTGTCTACAGCTTTCAGAACAAGGACTTAACAGTAATTCAATGAAGAGTTGCATAACATTTCATATTCAATTTTCTATTGAGTAACTTTTGTTCGAGTCTTTAAATACGGACGTTCATAATGGAGAAGTATTATAGAGATGAGTGGCAATTATGATACCTTGAGCAAACAGAGGGTTTGCAGAGAGTAAATTTGCAGTAAACAATCCAGATCCCATTCCCAACAATAGCAGCCGTCTCTTGCAATTGTCTGCATTCACAGAGGTCATGGATATGCTAGGGTAAGATTCAATCTCTACCACCATAACACTTGAAAAATGAAAATTTCAAATATAAAGAGTTCATGGTTGAATTAGATTGATAAATGCGACTAAACACAATAAACACCAAACTAAACTTAAAATCAGAGCAAAATTTATGTGGGTATTTCTAAAAACATAATTTCCATAAACTTACATCATCTAACTGAACATAAATAGTGAATTTGAGGTGAAGTTTCAAATGGGCATCTTACTTTCATTATTGGAACTAATCTCTCTCGGGCATGAGACTGAGTTTTGGCGAGAAAAAGCAGCGGTTGCTGGAGTCAACTCATTTGGATAAGCCACATTTAACTGAAACATTTCCATAGACATTAAGTCAAAACAGGTTAGAATCGATGCATAGATAAGATTGAAGTACCTACTACTAACCTTCTTTGACAAAGTAGTCGAAACACAGTTCAAAGACAGTGATGAAACTGCCATTAGTTTGACTGGAAGAAGCAATTTTTGGAATTTGGATAAAGTGCTTTTTTTTTTACCTCCTTTTTATGCGGCTAAGGAGCTCGTAGCCATGTAGATTATGGGGAATTTGTTTCCTCTCTTTTGTACTTTCTTTTCAATCCCTTGAACGGATAATGAATAGCGCATGCTTTTGTTTGTTGTCAAAATTTTTTTTTTAAAATTTTTAAAATTAATTTGGGAAATATAAATAAACATATTAGTAATTTTTTCAACATTAATCAATTTAATATATTATAGAAATTTTTAAAAAATATTTTTCATGTTCTCAATTGAGTTTGTAAATTATATTACTCCTATTTGGCTATTGATAGAACATAATAGTTTTATTTCAAATAATATTTATTTTTTTAAAATTTAATGTTTAAAATTACAAAAGGAAACATATTAATAATAAAATTTAAAAAAAATTAAAATTCTAAATTTTCAAACTCATTATTGTATAAGACTTCAATATTTTTTAAATTTATGTTTAATTATTAATATGATATTAGTTTTTAAAATTTATAACAAAATTTATGAAATAGACAAAAAATAAAATGGACCCAATAGATTTTTTTTTTCTATACTCTTAGAAAAAATTAGTTTATATGATTTTTGTACAAAAGAGTCTTAGGTCATATTTTTATTATCACATAATGAGACTATCCAATAAGTGGAGAGTGAAATTTATGAATTAATGATAAATACAAAAAAATAAAAGAAAAAATAATTAATTCAGTAAAAAAAAAATTATATAACTTTTTTTATTTATTACTAATTTATAAATTTTTCTTTTTTTACTCATTAAATGATTATATTGTAATAATATAATAATATGATAAAACTGTTCTACTTAAAATTGTGAAAACTCACTTATTAAAATTATTATATTTTTCATTTGGAGTTCAAAAACGAAGAGATAAATGGTGTAAGTGGTAATTTTTCATTTGGAGTACAGGAACGAAGAGATGAATGGTGCAACTGGTACTCTGGATGCTTCAATGGTTAGGTTATTGCTATAATTGTCAGCAAAGCATTCGGAAAATGTGGTAAAATCTTGTGAGGATGTTAAATCTGAATTGGATTCGTATAAAAACATGGTTAATGATTTCTGGGGACTAAATTTGACATCATAGGGTACTTAGGGTTTGCAACATAAGCTATGACATGATTTGGGGTAATTGACTTAATTGAGTTAGGATTATATGAGGGTATGTTAACTTCCAATTTTTTCTTCCCCTAACTGTCTTTCACCTCCTCGCAATGTTATATCTTAGCTACTCATGAAGTTTGTAATTGCATTGATAATAACCAATTAGTTGATAATCCATTCATATAGTTGGATAATGCCTCATACACTGTAGGGAAAGTAGATGCTTTACAAATCTGTTTGTCTTCTCACCTACAGGCTCTTTATCGATGCACTGAGCATGATGAATCCACCCGCTGTGTATTGGTGTTTCGGGCAATCCACCGCGGGATAAAGTTATGCAGTCACAAGAAGGATTTATATTTATTATGGCATCACTTGTTGTTGAAATTCTGTGGAGCTAGAAGAGGCAATTAATTAAAATGGTGGTTTGTCGTGAATGCTAAACTCAGCATCAGTATCTTGGTATAGTTTTGCTGATAGCATGGGTTATGAGAATCAGGAATTAAAGATTGAATAAACAAGAATAGAATTGTTCACTGGAAGTGATAAAATTTCTCCAAATTACTGAACCATGAAGAATACAAATAAATTCATGGTGAATTAGAAGAGACACTGAGAATGCAAATTAAAAGAACTATTCTTTGATGACAGATTCTGTCTACAATCCTACAGCAGGGCATGCATGCATGTATATGACTCATTTGAGCTTCAGATTAAGCGACAGCTCTCCGATCTCCACTATTGTGTCAATGTAAACAATGGTGTTTTCTGCATCGTAAAAATTCAACTTCAACATCATAGGAAACACTACGTTCTGATCCACCCATCTCTTCAATCCCTTCCCTGTTTGACCATACTGTCTTGCAGCATTTGATGCTATGTGAATCAATGCAGAAGTTGAAGGACAGACGATCACCGTTCTATTCCTTCGCTTTGTTTCTGCACATGCCCACTGTCTTAGCGAAAGCCGAGTAGTATCCATTAAAGGACAAGCCCAATCAATCAAAATCATCTCATCCAAAAAATTAGGTTAACTCGGAGTTGAATAATCTTCTTAGCACTTGATTATCCCGCTTGAAAAAAGCTGCCAGTATTAGTTCGTAAACATGTTCTTCTTCCACATCCGATGTCATGATAGTCAATGTATTTCTGAAATCATTGGCATTCCCTTTCATATTCTTTGGTGATTCGCTATCTGTTCTCAGGATACTAACCAAAATATCATAAACGGATGGGCGAGCTTTCTCAATCTTGTAGAAAAGTACCTAAGGCTGATTTTTCACCCTTTCAGAAAGTGAATCAACAAGACTCAAGACACAATTAAACTCCGCATATTCTTCCATATTGAACTGCATAAGGCGATCATCATAAAGCTCATTGGCAATGGCTTTAGCAAGCTCTACCTTACCGACCCCATCAGGTCCAGCAAAGAGAAACAATCCCACTGGCCGGCACGAGCTTCCGGCCTTAGGCTTCATCAAGGCCTCAACGATTGAATTAATTGTAGCCCTTCGTCCAACTATTCTCTTCTTCAACCGTTCTCCAAGTCTCATGTATCTTTCTTGAGGCTTGGTACTGATCCAAGAAGCTGGTGTTCCAGTGAAATCACTAGCTGTCCCTGCAATTTCATGAACACCAACAACAAGTTTTTCCGTTAATTCGCCATGAATCTTTGCATCAATTTGGTCTAGAATCCGAGAATAATCCTTTATCCTTTCAGCATCATACACGCAAGAAACAAACTCGTCAAAATTCACCTGCATTCTTGATTTCATGAACGCAACCAAGTCATAGAACGCATCTTTCAACTCCTCCTCCAGCTGCCGGAGCCAAAAGTATCCGCTGCAATGTGTATTTCTCTTCAACGAGTTGTTCGTACTCAAGCACCGCTAGACGGAGATTGTACTTGTATTAATCGAGTTCCTTCCGATGACTATCTCTATTATGTGCGTTACAGAAAGCCTCGATAAGTATATCAAAGAACCTTTCACGCAGTTCTCCCACGGTTTTATATCTGGGATGCTGAGCCATGCGACCAGCCAGAAAGAGAGCTAAATCCTCAATCTGAAGATCATGATATGTCTCTAGCGATGAAATTTGCTTAGACATCTCCTTCACCAAAAATCTTTCCATCGCGAGTAAACGTCACAAACTCCGAATGTTTTGGCTGCTTCCGACCTATTTTGACCGTCTTATATAGATGGGTTTTCCAAGTTCTGCTTTGATTTTCTTAGGTCTCTTCATTTCGACTATGTTTTGGAGAAGGAGTTCTCGTGGAAAACCAACTCCTAGGAAATTTGATTTGGCATTAGGAAACCCAAAGCCAAAAGGTAAAACATCCGCTAATCAAAAAAGCTATTTTTCGGACATACAAGGATGCGCTTAGTATTGTATGTTTTCAGTATAACCCAAAACTCCTGCCTTATTTTACAGTATTTGATTGAAGTATACAAACCAAATTTACTATGTACTTTTACAAAAAGTGCTTTGCTAAAAAATGCTTTCCACAAAAATCTTTTAGATCACCCTACCATTATGGAATTGAAGTAGCCTTTCCTCGTGCTTAACAATGCCGCTCATAAATTTTCAGAAGAAAGTTTCTAGCCAACATACGGCTCAAACTTAAATCGACAGAGATATGCTTTCGAAAGGTGTAGGGTTAGGGTTTCGGCCAGGAAGGAAGCCATAGGTTCTTCCAGAAAAAGTTGTAAGTCTTTCTCTATTCGGTATAGCCATTCGAACTCTCCATACCCAGCTGCACCAAAAGCTTCACCTTCCACCTCCCTTGACCAAGCCATAGCATGGAAGAAGCAAGCCAAAGCAGTTTAATTATTGCCTTATTCCTCTTCTTCTTCTTGTTCGACTACATTTAGGGTTTCCACTCACACCCTCAAAAGCAAACCAATTTTTGAAGAGCCGCAGGTTTCCTTCCTCCTCATCCTCTTCTTCATAGTCAACATCATTGCTCAGAATCCGTTCATATCCAACAACTCATGCAATGAGAAAGTTGTGAGGCAGTACAAGCCAAACTTAGCTATAGTGATCCTTCCAAAATGATACACACAAACATATGGTAGTACTACTCATAACCACAAGAAAAATTTTCCCAAGTACTCCATTTCTCATGCTTTGGAAATTTCTTTAAACCACTAAATATGTTATAGCTATCAAAAGAATCCCATTAACATTGAATTAAAATAATGGCTCGTGGAAATTTTTTAACCCTTTTAAGAAAAATCCACAAATCTTATCAACCAGCTAAAAATATTGTTAGTTCATTCGACAATAAAGTTTAAATTTCATTTTCTAAATCATTCTATCATACTTGCTTTTATTTGTAGTCAATAAGCAAGTAATTTCTATAGTTCAATTCACCAACCTAGCATGATCTAATAGTGGTTTCAAGTTCAACACAACTTAGAAGGTTACCAAAAGGACAAGCTCAGCTCAATTATGGATGATGACATGAATTCACAAATGATGACACTTAAGAAAGAAGCATGGGGGAACTGATTATCAATATGAACATTGAACTAATTCGGTCGGTCCAATAATGAAAAAGATATGACCTTCAATTTGTCGGCATACAATAAATTAGTTTGGATTGTTCTTCTTGCATAGATCCCACGATCAATCATTAATTTAGTCTTGAGAACGACAATAAATTAGGTACATGCGTGATAAAGCTCCGATTTCGAAATTGCCACGATCATTTCTGATTTCAAATCTCTAATGAAAGACACTAGCCACTAGAAGAGCCTAACACAACCAGATTTTGTGAGACCTGAAGCCAAAATTCAAAATTGGCAAAGTGCGAATTGTTTTCGGTGCTCGTGATTTCTTCAATCTGAGCTTGACTGTCAGCATATTACCAACGTATCTCTTAAGAAAAGCCAAACAATTATTGTGGGTACAAAATCATGTGGTCATCGCAAGTTGTGTG
>CP135555.1:8438253-8478213 GCA_032402905.1 Khaya senegalensis | reverse complement strand
GTGAATTACTATTACTAGTCAAAGGTCTACAACGAGGACGGCTTGTATATTAAATGATCCAAGCTGGACCCACTTAAGCCGACACAAAACCTAATCACTGTGGTCCCGCCAATAGAGAACAAAAACTCCCTACAAGTCCACAATTTAGCACATTTGAATATCCATGGTCGGTCTACCGTAATCTAATCAGTGGCCGTCCATAACGCAAGTGGTTTCGGCTGATCAAATCATCCCCACAGAATTACGCAGCGGGGCCCGCCATGTCAGTCTGTCGGCGATCGCAAGTCTCCCCATCGCCGATTCTACAGTTACTAAGCACAGCACCATCACTCACGTGGCACAAGATTGCAAAAAAGTGGGACCTTTTGTATTAGCTGTCAGCTCACCAACATGTGGCATAAAGAAAACAGTCACTCCAGATTGGTCGTTCACTACGTTTTACCCGGTACCGGTTGTACCGGTTCCGTAGCCGTTACTTCAGGTATATATACGGGCGGAAACTCAATACAACAAACAGCGCAAGCAAACTTTGGGCAAATAGAAAATCGTTGTGAACAAAACTTTCTGCAAAAATGCCAATTTATAGAATTGCAATCGGATCTCCGGGAGAGGCAAGCCAACCGGATGCGTTGAAGGCAGCACTGGCAGAGTTTTTCTCTATGCTTATTTTTGTTTTCGCCGGAGAAGGGTCTGGAATGGCTTTCAGTAAGACCCCCAATTCTAATATTAACTTACAATTTAGTATTTAGTATGATAATGATTCTGTTTATTAAATTGATATCCCAGTGTAATTAAGCTAACCTGTTTTGTATTACAAGTTCTAATCATTTGTTAGTGGCACAAGGGCGTGTATGGTATTGAAATATCGAATACTACTTCAAAAATGAAATTTATAGTTGTCAAATATAACTTAGTTGTACCAAAAATTGAGCTGTTATGCATTTGAAGTTACTTCCTATCGTGCAACATGGAAACAGCATCACAGTTTATGTTGTATGCTGAGTTTAGGGACCAAATGAATTTTGGTTACAAAGATTAATTGATGAATTTTGTTTTTGGTTGCAGGCAAGCTAACAGATGACGGGTCGACGACGCCGGCTGGTCTTGTGGCAGCATCACTGGCTCATGCATTTGCGCTTTTTGTGGCGGTTTCTGTTGGTGCTAACATTTCTGGGGGTCACGTGAACCCAGCTGTGACATTTGGTGCCTTCCTTGGAGGGCACATTACACTGTTGAGAGGCATCTTGTATTGGATTGCACAGTTGCTTGGATCAGTTGTTGCTTGCTTGCTTCTTAAGTTTTCTACTGGTGGATTGGTGAGTACTAATTTAACAAATGCAAATTATACCACAAACTGAGTATAGAAACAGCATATGCGTGTTACCGGAAATTGAAAATCCAGTCAATGGCCTGGTTCAGAAATCAAAGACAAGTACAAAATTTGGTATAATAAGTTCAGAAAACTGGGGCAATTTTTTTTTTTTTTGGGTTTGGGGGTGGGGGCGGTAAGGGGTGTGGACCGTGTGGTGTAGAGGTTAGACTCTGTTTACATTGACACAGATTTTAAAACACATGACATGCTTCCGAAATTAACTAAAATTTGTGGTGGTTAGTTACTCTATTGATTCTTTCAACCTTTCTCGAGAAGGGATTTTCATAAAGTTGTGGAAAATGACAGAAAATTTTTCCGTGGAATGTGGCATAACACCAAAATTTTCATAACGTTAAGTCCCATCAGCCACAGTACAATGTCTATACTTTTCAAATAACGATGACACAAAATACATTGGCTAATGTCAATTAAATTTTGACTGAAACTGCAGGAAACATCAGCATTTTCCCTATCAACTGGCGTTTCAGCTTGGAATGCGGTTGTTTTCGAGATTGTGATGACATTTGGCTTGGTCTACACAGTATATGCGACAGCAGTTGATCCAAAGAGAGGAAATGTAGGAATTATTGCGCCAATTGCAATTGGTTTCATTGTGGGTGCCAACATTTTGGCCGGTGGTGCTTTTGATGGTGCATCAATGAACCCAGCAGTCTCATTTGGCCCTGCGGTTGTTTGCTGGACTTGGACTAACCACTGGGTCTATTGGCTTGGTCCACTCGTTGGTGCAGCAATTGCAGCCATTGTCTATGACCATATCTTCATTGATGAGAATTCACACCAGCCACTTCCTAGCAATGAATTCTAAGAATTTCAATCTCTTGTTAAGATATGAACCTTCTTTCTTATCATTTTAGATTGTCGAGAGAGTGAAGTTGGATTCCCTTGTACTTTTGTTGTTGCTGTTTGTTGTTGTTTTCATTTATGTTAAGGAGATGAATGGATGAATGTCTTTTTTACTTGTTATATCAATGAATCTTTTCTAGCTGAATTTGCAATTGCCTGGTTGACGAATTTCTGTTGGTGATCATTCTCATTGAACTAATTCAATCACGTGCTTACCAAACTAAATTACACTCATCAGCTGACAAGGTAAAACCTATACAAATATCTGTAATCAGTACTCAGCTTTACAAGACTCTGTCCTGGGAAAATCATCTATCCTTTAATTTTTCATAATAGAGAATACATTCCAATCCAATGTACTGAAATATAATTCCACGATGAATTAAACACAATCAGGAACAGTCATTCATGGCGCCTAGGAGAGTAACGAGGCCAGAGGCAAATTATTCATTCATTTTGCTGAGATTGTCGATAACCTCATAAAATCTTTCAATTATCTCTCTATGATTATACTTTCAGTCCTGTTAAATACTACTATTTTCAGGACATGACTTCTGGGTTTTAACTTTTGATTTTCCGACAGTGTTCATAACCCCATTGTTATATTTTAATCTATCAATTCCTTTCCTTCATTTGTTTTTCATACACATACTTTGAAGATATTTTCTTCAGTTTCTGTGATGAATAATCATATCACTAACTGTTCAAAGAGATTCGACCAATTGATTTTTATTGGTAAAACTTAACAAACAAGGAATAATAATTGACTTGGTCTCGAAAACGAGTCTCTATTCATAAATTTTTATGAATCTTCTTTCTTTCTTTCTTTCTTTAGTTGGATATCATCGATGTCAAGATCAAGAAGGAATGAACATTGTATTCATGCAAATGGGTGCAGAAAATATAATAATATTTCAAACTATTATCATAAATGTTTACACTATCGGTGTCAATACACGGAGAAAATGTAAACAATTTTGCAGTCTATCTGCTTATGTAATATGTGTATTAACATGAAGTGCTGAAAGTCAAAGAACCCTTGAAAATAGAAAACCTTCACTAGGAAATTACGCGTCTTAAACATATGTTATGTTTGTGACGAAACTGACTTAAAAATTCAATGCAATGGAAAACCATGGCACATGCTTTGCTTGCCTAATTTGAAAGAAAGAAAGAAAACTTTTTGATAGACTCTCAGGATTATGTGAAGATTTTGTGTCCAAGACCCGCGTGACAATGCTTGCGAAGCAACTCTTTCTTGTATTTTACTTCTTGGACTAATTTGTATGAAAACTTACTTTCTTGTAATGTTAACATTTCTAACTTGCCCACACTCTCCTGCGTTGACTGGTGTGGTTCTGAAGGAATTACCAAACTCCGCCAGAAAATTCCATCAGATGTTGCTAGAATCAGTGGATCCACGGTGACTATCTCTTGCAAATGCTTAGCTAATCTGATCTCATCCTCCAGATTTGTAAATCCTTCCAATTTCACCAGTTCGAGATTTCCCAGTTGAGTATGCTTACCAACTTGCTTTG
The DNA here is from genome assembly GCA_032402905.1 of Khaya senegalensis. Classification (NCBI taxonomy): domain Eukaryota; kingdom Viridiplantae; phylum Streptophyta; class Magnoliopsida; order Sapindales; family Meliaceae; genus Khaya; species Khaya senegalensis. The sequence goes on along the minus strand of CP135555.1, from coordinate 8,474,439 downwards.
AGCATGTGGCTGTGCTTTCCATGCAGTAGCTTTCAGGATCAATCTGCACATTCAAGAAAGCAAGCTTGCTGAAATGTTCAATCTTCTGTAAGAGCATGTACTGTGTCCTCTGGGAGAAATCACTTACAGTTACAAAGAGATATTCTAACGAAGGACAAAGTTTCAGGAAGGAAATTAAGGAGTTCATATTGTATCCTTCACTCGAATTGTCGATCCACCACAATTCTTTTAAATTATAGAATTGGAAATTTGCTATGGAAGAGGATAATGATGGAGAGATCAATGCCTGCAACAAGAAATTAAGAAGTTAAAACTTTGTGTATAGTGAGTCAAAATAATATAGTCAAGGTTGTATTAATTAGCTGGAGAAAATCTTCAAACCAACAATATAAATTACTGTTGTTTCTTGGACATGCCTCAAAAGTCCATTTACATAATGTAAGAATTTCAGCATTCTTTACGGTCAAGAGAACTGGATCAAAATCACAGCTCTGGAAGCCACGATAGCCAGGACCTTGCCTAAAATCAAGCATGGCATCTTCCAGGTTAAAGTGATTTTCAGGCCAAAACCAAGGAAGTAGTCCTTTGTATCTGAGAGTTCTAAGTTTTGGGGATTTGATGAGAATAGATTTCAGTTGCAGACAATTGAAGATTGTCAACTCTTGAAGCTTTGTATTGGAGGCAATGTATAAAGATCTTAGTCCATTGCATTCACTGATCTTCAAGTTCTCAAGAAACTGAAAACTTGAAACTATGGAGGAAACTATCTCTTTACAGAGATAGTTAACTGAACTCAGATTTAGAGTTTTAACAAAGAAGACGGGGAGATTTGGTTGGTGGATAAAGTTTTGAGGATTCAGCTCCAGTTCCAGACCAAATTGCCGCGGAATTTCTTGTTTTTCAGCAGAGAAAACTAAATGCAGTTTATTATTAGGTGCAATGATAGTTGAGAGAACAGTGTCTTTGCCAAAGTGGAACTGAAATTTTCTGGTATTCCTCGCTGGATTATGCTCATTGAAATTTGTAATAAAGTGAGAAACTGCAGTAGTGACTTCTTCCTTGTTTCCATGTTGCACTAAAGCCTTGTTCCATAGAAGTCCCCATCGCCTTGAGAGAAAAATGGTTTGTATCGCCGATTCAAAAGGGAGTAAGAAAATTATGTGAAAAAGAATCTCATCAGGTAAGCTGCTAATTATATCAACTGCAGTTTCTTCCATAACCAGATTCCTCCTGTGACAAAATTTGTTAGCCTTATTCATGTTGAGATCAATCAGATAATGTTAAGAAGAAATGAAAAATAGAAGAAAACATGATAGACTTACATTAGCACGAGAGAGGACAGAACTGGGAGTTTTCTTTGAGTTGGATTGCTCTTCTGACTTGCTTCTTCCTTTTCTCTTGAATGAGCTTACTCTGCCCTTTGTGTTCTCATATACCAGTATGCAGGGAAAATCCGGACATGGCAGGGAGACTTGACTTCATTAATTTATTCTTGAGTGACTAATTAGACTTTGCTGTTTTTGCTAATTGGTTATGTTTTAGCTAATTGCACAAGAAATGTTTTCTGACTTTGTCAAGTAAGGCCAAAAATTAAAATGTCATATACTGCAGGGTTTATGTTGAAATGCTAGTGAATTACAATTGGAATATTGCTTAAGAAACTCACATAATCCAATGAATATCTTGAGCGAGGAACTGATGTTTGAACCACTCAAATGTACTTTGTAACTAAGCCATTATACAGATGTCTGGTCTAGAATCTCATACAGATGTCTGCAGATGCCTAAATTTATGCATTTCAGCAGCAGAATAAAAGCTCCACTACAAAGGAGTTTATACGGTGGCAATAATATTATCGAAGAGTCCAGAGAAGCAGCTTTTGCTTGCGGTGATAGGAGATGTTTCAGAAGCTGAAGTGCTGGTGCAACCTACGACTTCTGGGCACATACCAAACAACTTTGCCACTGGGTTTTCAAGAGTGCTTCTGTCAACTGCCTGTTTGTGAAATGCGGCCGTCATATTCTGATTTAGAAAATGATAATCAAAATTCACATGTTGACATATATGATTTCCAGACTTTCTGATGAACATTTGAAATATTTCAGTTAAAGACATACAGATAATGCATAGAGAGATCACCTTAATGATACAAAAATTGCATAGATGATTAACGATTTTGAAGCTTTTCGACAAAGAAATGCATCGAAAAAAGGATTGCTTACAAAGATAGCACTGTTATTCTTTCTTCAATTGTAGAAATTTGTTTATTAATTGGGGAGGCAATTATTAAAAAAAAAAAGTATTACAGGTTATAGTTTCATCCATCTCATGTACCACAAATTGTTTGCCTGATGTCTCGGCTGCAGTCTTTTTCAGGCAGTGCTTGAACTATCAATTGGTTTATGTCATATCTTTAATTCATTCTCCACTATTTGATGTTGCTAAGCAGATTGGCATTGTAGAAACTACCTGAAGCAGATGCTTTGCTAGTTTAATTTCATCGAGCTGATTTCTAAAATTCTCATATTTTATCACCCTGAGTATACTGTTGTCCTCGTGAATAAAAGCATTTCTATAGATGCGCTTGATTGTCTCACTTAAAGAATCATAACTAATAGTATCATTGGAAAATCATTAACAGAATTAACTTAAATCAAGTTGCAAAGAGAAAAATTTAGAATTTAACAAGTGAATAAACAATCTTACAGTTGTGAATGGCTTTTCCAACTAAGGGCGGATTGAGCTTAATTCCTTGCATCCAGTAATCTGCAAATTTTCCAGAAGCCTGAAATAGGAAATCATGAAGTGAACTTTTTCCATGGCGAGATAGCTGACAGAAGTTAGATGAATAACTTTCACTGATCTGAAAATGACTTAGGAGTCATGATTTGACAATTCAGGTTTAAACACCAATGGAATTTCTCAAGAGTTTCTTGCTGTCCTGCATCAGAGAAATTCATGTGAAGTTTCTCATTATCTTCGATGGTGTCAAGAGGAAATTGCTTTGACCCAAGTGCAGCCGAATTTCTCGGTAATTGGAAACTGATGAGGGCCGTTAAATTGATCAAGAGTTTCTAAGGGAGTGAAGAAAATTATCATAGAAAGAATGCCTTCCGGTAATCCGCTGATGAATTCATTTCTGTTTTCAAAAAACAAGAACACACAACAAACTTGCTGCAGCATAAAACATTCAAGTTGAAATTAAATGCAGATACAAGCTCTGCAGTTCTTACTCTTCTGGGAAAATGTTGCTTTGCATTCTGCTTCGATTCTGTCACACCTTTTTTCGGTGTTTCTTTCCTATGATCGATTCAATTCAGCACGATTCTAGCATTGGCAGTTAAAAGGTATGCAATGGCCACGAACTGTAATTAGTTTCTCTATGTCTAATATATTGATTACAGATTAGAATACCAAATCCAACATTGGAAGATAAAGATTTTTTTTTTCCAGGAATTGGAGATGGACATGAGTCATGACATTGAGTTGTAGTGAATAAGATTGTCAATTCCTAATAATATGAAATAAAAAGACAGGGGTTGTTGGCTTTAGAATCAATTTGCATATTTCATTAACAAGTATTAAGCACTTATACAGATGGAGCATCCTTCTCTAGAAACACTCTTTGGACTGTAAGATTTTGACAAAGTCTCGTGAGAAACTTCACCAAAGTAAAAAAGTTGTATTTAGTGATGGGTAAATTAAATAAAAATTTGATAAATTCTTTTTATTATATTAATTAAATAATAAATTTTTTAATTTTTTTTAAAATTTATTAACAATAAATAAAATTTTTTAATATTTCAAATATAATTTTCCAAGTCCTTAGAAACGCCATGTCGTTTGTATGGAAATAGTAAAGATAGGGTATCGGTCGCAATCAAATTATTGACTTAATGAACGAGGATGCCTCCGACACCGTTTTGCGAAGTCGGGCTCCTGCTGACGCAAAGCCCTCGTAATGGGGTGGGTTTTTACTTGTGGCTAGAGTTTCTTTGCAGAGTAACTGCGGAAAGCGAGGTGGTATTATCAAACAAGAAGCTAAAGCAAGAGCTAAGAGCTGCCATAGCAGAATCTTTAACATACGCTGTAGAACCCGACCCGAATGACAGCAGCAAAACTAACCCGGAACCGAATCCGCAGCAGCTCCCAGTCCTTGAAGCCGCTATTAGACTCAGTTAGCCAGAAACCCAGATTGTCAAAAAGAGAAAAGAAACGAAGAAGAACCCAAGATTCAGAGACTGTGGATGGCAATAACATTAATGACAATGGCGAAAATTTGAAAAAGAAAGCGACAAAGTTGTAGGAGAGAACATGAAAAAGGGTAACAAGTAGAAGAGGAAAAGAAATGGTGAAAATAGTGAAGAAAGTAATAATCTTGATTTAGGGGGCGATGATGTGAAGAAATCAAATAAGTTAAAGAATAAGAAGAAACAGAAGAACCAGAAGGCCAACAAGAACGAGGAAGAAAACAAGAGTGATGGTGCACTTGCTGCAAATGCAGAACCAAATAAGGGCAGTGACAGGTAATATAAGAAAATCCCAATTGCCTTTCATGTTATCATTTGATTACTTGGAAATTTGCTTCTACTCTGTGTTTTCTGAAGCTATATTTGCCTTGTACATTTCCTTGCATGATTTGTAATGTTAAATGAACTATATATGTACTCGGTTGTTTGACCACATCGGAATTGTCCTTCTTATTATTGACAAGATCGGTAGAGAGAAAAAGAAAATAATATTAACTGGATGCATCAAATGATATGAGAAAAATTTTTGTTAACTCACTTTGTCTTGCAATTTATTGTAGATACAGTATTGTGTATTTGAATTTTACAGTCAAATGTTATGGTGTTTAAGATGTTGAAAACACATGCTTAAAGCTGACAAGTTGAGATCACACAATCTTGATGACCTTCGGTTCCAACTAATTGTGAAAGACAGAAACTGGGGGTTAATTTTATTCGTTGTTTAATGTTTATGCAGCCAAGCTAATGGTGATGTTGCTACAGAAGTTTATGTTGGAGGAATTCCATATAATGCAAGCGAGAATGATATTAAAACATATTTTGAAGGCTGCGGCACCATAACTGAAATTGATTATATGACATTTCCTAATAGTGGCAAGTTTAGAGGAATCGCCATTATCAGTTTCAGGGTAAGTTTCTATGTGGATAGCTTCCTGCATTCAAATTATGGCTGGTATTTGTCTGAACCCTTCTGCATTCTTGGATTGGTCACCCATTCCATTTCTTGTGTTCGGAAGGCTTTTAAGAATATAGAGGGTTGTGTTTCTGTATGGCAAGAACATCAAAGGAAAAGAGAAGTTTGAGTTGGTTCCTTGGATAATGGTTATTAAACATATAATTGTTTATCTTCCCCTTCCCACCATACTGGTTGCCAAACAGTCGAAGTAACAGCCCTTTTTACTCCTTTCTTTTCTTTTTCCATCCTGTTCAACCGAACAAACCAAAATCTTCCCTTCTTTCTCATTTCTCTCTGTTCTATCCTTATTCCTACCCACCTACCCTACTAAGTGTTAATGTAAGTCAAACATCTGAGGTGTAGTTAGCTTTCGGTTACTTTCACATCAGATTGGATTACCCATTTACCAAGATGCTTTAAGGACCATGGCTTTTTTCTAAATGTCAAAATTTGTTTCCAAATTATTTAATTTTTTTGCTAAAATTTAATCCTTTGAGAATAGAGTTTGTTTCTAGTCTTATTTGATTGTATGATTTTATTCCCTCCACAGACTGAAGGTGTGGCTAAAAGGGCCTTGGCTCTTGATGGTTCTGAGATGTTAGTGACACAAATCATGTTGTCTTCAATTAGCACATTTTGTTCCTTGCCATTTGCCATGTCATCATGTTTATGGAACTTCTAATTTCTCAGGGATGGACTTTTCCTAAAAATTCAGCCCTACAAGACATCTAAAGCCAATACAACATTGGAATTTGCCCCAAAAATTGTGGAGGGCTATAACAGAATCTATGTTGGGAATTTGTCATGGGATATAACTGAGGTGGATATGAAAAAACCTTTTTCAGACTGCAAAATATCGTCCATATGATTCGGTACGGACAAAGAAACAGGGGAATTCCGAGGTTATGCTCGCATGGGTTTCTCTGATAGTCTATCCTTGTCGATGGCTCTGAAGTTGGATCAAGAAATTGTGTGTGGACAACCTGTCAGGATTAGTTGTGCAGTTCCTCCTAAGAAAGGAGTAAACACAAAATCAAGATCCTTGCCTGCTGATAATGCGATGACTAGTACTGTTACTGATAATGCTGCCTCGACTGAAAATGCTGGATCAGGTGCTGTAAGTGGTAAGATAAGGAGACGAACGTGCTACGAGTGTGGAGAAAAGGGCCATCTTTCTACGGCCTGCCCAAAGAAAAATGCTGATAAAACAAACTCTAATGGCGATTAAAACATTTTTTGTAAGTTGTTATGATCATTCTTTCAAGTAAATGAGAGATAGGAGAAGCTGTTGTATCTTCGAGTTGTCATTAGAACGTCAGCTGTTGGCTTACATTAACGGGATTAACCTCTGGTTCTTCATACTGTAGTCATAGCCATATTTTTTACTTGTTCAATCACTTAATCTGGATGCAAATATTTGAGAAAATGGTTTCGCATATGTATTACTGTTTCTCCTTCAGTACTTGCACAGTTTTGTTGCCTTCCCCTAACAATTTTGTGTCCATGGCCTGTAGAACAGCTGTAGAATGATGTGCTCTTTACTGGTAATTGCATTAATGGGCAGTTAAATTTCTGGACCAAGAAAGTATCAATTAATGATGTGCTGTTCAAGCCATAATAGACAAAATGGAAGAGATAAGCTAGAAGATTGTTTTTATTTGCTTACAAAGAGACGCGTGCATACCACCACGTGAATTGAACTAAATTATTGATCAAATTACCCTTTTCTTAGTTACCAAATTTTGGCTAATATTAATAGGGACTAAGAGGTGGTTATTGACTTGCGTCTCACCAACCTTATTCACTTGCAAACTATACAATTGATTCTATTACTTTTGTCTCATTTTTTTCATTTAAAATTTGGTAATTTTTAGTCTTTTACCTATTGAAACAATAGGATCCACGATTCTCTTCTTAATTTATGACTCAAATTATACAACAATTTCACCAGATGTGGCATTTGGGGATTGGGGTTCTACTGTTTATTTAACAATGACATTTAGAAAAATGAAGTCGAGTAGGAGTAAAAAAGTAATAAAGAAATAAAATGAAAACAATACAATAAAAGAAAAGAAGAGGAAGGAAGCCATGCCTGTACCAGGCTACAAACGATACAAAAAAACTTTGTTTCTTTTCATTTTGCTTCTCTCGCCTTGAGTTTGCTCTACATTACATTGTCTTTCCCTTAACAAAAATTATCCCACGTCAGTCTCTTTATACTCTCTGTTTACCTTCTCAGAGTCTCTCCTTCAACTTCTGCATGCTTTCAAACGCAAAAACGACCCTAAAAAGCTGAAACTTTCTGCTCAAACTATTGCCAAAACCACTGCTTTCAAACAGAAGCAGTCACCACATAAGCATCTTCATCATATTTTTATTGTTCTGCGTCAAGAAATTCTTTGATTTTGGTTATCTTTCATGGGACCCATTAGAGGGTTGAAGAGGAGGAAGAAAGCAGAGAAGAAGGTTGACCAGAATGTCTTGGCTGCTGCTGATTCTTTGGTGTCACAGCCTCAGCCCTTGGACTGGTGGGATAACTTCTCCAGAAGAATTTCTGGTATAAAACATTCTCTATACAGTTCGTTTATGTTATACATTATTTTTCTTTGGTTTGTAGGATTGTTGATTGATTTGTTGTATTGAGGTTGGTTGTGGTTGTGCACATTGGTTTGTTTCTGGTTGGGTATGCTTGTTTTGGTGTTTTTAAGGGCATTTGAGGTGGTTCCTCTGTGTTTGGTGAACTTTTATTACATGGGTCGAATTTGGTTTGCTTGATTCGATTGATCTTGTTTGATATTTTATTCTCGCAATAGTTTGACTATCTGTATACATTCCTCATGAATTTACATTATGCTTAATTGCTTTCCTGCGTTTGTTGATTGTGTATAATAATACTTCTTTATGAAGTTCTTTAAGCGGACTTCTGGAATGCATTCGTTTCCATCTGTAGTATGCATTACTTTCTTTGTGTTCGGTTATATGTGTTATTGAGCTGCTTTGAACTCTAAAAGTAAGCTTAGTGGGCATGCGAGTTATGGTGTTTTCCAGTTAATCTATGAATTTGGGGATCTTAGAATAAGAGTCAATTCCAGATTTCATAATTAATTGCAAACTTGTACTTATTTCCCTTTTCTTCTTGGCTAACTAATAATAAAACTTAAGATCCACCCTCCTCAATCACAACTTTAGCAGCTATGTCTCTGGTGGTATCTAACTTTGGAAGTTCTGGATAGGAATGTATAAATGTCATTGAGAACTTCCTATATGGCATCTGTTTTATTTGAGCAACAGTTTCACTATTTCTAATTTGATAAGAGATTATGAATTTGGTTTTGAATTATTATACAGTTCACAACGCTGCATTGAATAGTTTATTCACTTGCATATGAATGTAATGTGAACTGATTAATAAAATCCTATATCCTTAATTGCCCCTGTTTTAGCAATTCCCTCACTGATGTTTGTAGGATTTACATGATAAAGTTCACTCACTATCTGTTTCCTTTGTCTTTCTCCCTTATAACGTTAACTTCTGATTAAACAATAAATTTCCACTGCTGAAGAAATTGTCATTTTGGTGCGACTTAGTTTTGTTTTGTCCAAGAAGTCCAGTGAGGGCACATGTAAGTTCCTTTTTTCCTATTATTTTCTCCCTCAGCTAGTATGATTATTTAAGCTGAAGAACTACTCCAACTATACTTGGATAAATGACATTATTCAGGTTGATACCACTTTGAAAACAATATGAGGTAAAGACATTTTTAGTTGAACTGAGATTTAAGCCATGATTATAAATGCCTTATTTTAGCACATAGCAGTAGATGGTGTATGGATGCGACTCGAAGGGATTCATGTCAGTGCCCAAGTGAAAGGAAAATTATATGTATCAGAAGAGTAATGAAGCTCTTAATTGGCGTTCGTCATCATTTGTATTTGACTATCATCATATGAATAGTTAGACTAATTGATGCTAATATCCTATACCACCATGACTATATAGTGCAGATGATATGCAGATCCAACATGGTCCTTTCATTTCCATATGTCCTTGAGATTTTAAACTGTGCTGGTTACTAACACAATTGGAGCACTTATTCAAGAAAAGATCCAGGAATTTGCTCTAACAGTAACAACATCATATCATTTTTTGTAAACCCTCTGAAAATGTTTTATGCTGCTTGATTGCAATATGGTGAAGACTCAAAGCAGGGTGAATTAGTGTCTCATACATGGTCCGTATGATTTTCTCTCTCTCTCTCTCTCTCCCCCTCTCTCTTTATTAAAATGGAATTTTTTTTGAACTGGGTAGGCACAGTAAATATTCTAGTTCACTCATTACAGTTTTTGGACCAACAGTTGCATCAGAAGTTTAGGGACTTTTTTAGTTCCTTCTTATCCTTTCATATTTCTATTGCAAGTATGTAAGAGTTAAGGTGTAACCAAAAAGTAAATAATTAAAACAAAATAAGAATATGAATGTAGGAGTTGGAAGCGAAAATCTTATATAGAGATGGCTGCTACTTGCATCTCTCAGTGAATGCACGGGAGGGTTTATTGAAAGGGTACTTCCAAAAGGTGTATTGCGGTGAGGAAATAAGCACGCCCCTCCCATTGTCATACTGATATAAATGAAATGGGACGTTTCTTGGTTGAACATGTCAGATTGTTTATAATCCATGTCATGGTATAAAATTGACTATGTGGACACTAAGGTGTCTTAGAGAGCTTTAGATTGGTCAGTTCATGTCAAGATTGCTGAGATCTGATAACCTTATGTTCTTGTAAACCAGAAAAATCCATAGTGGAGGATGCGTTTGAAATTCAGGTATATAGCTTTGTAATACCAGGCTGTTATACGATAAACTGGATGATTTCTCTGATTTTGGTAAATTCTTTTCAGTAAACATTTAGATGTGTTAATTGAGTTGCGTACATTTTGTCAGTTGTGGAGATTTCATTTCCACATGGAAAAATAAATTCATTTCTTCCATTAATCGTCCTCTTTGTTTCTGAAATCATATATATCGGTCTAGCTATCTTACGTTGATGTGGCTTACCTCTGAATTAGTAGAGACTTAACAGCTTCTATTTTTCTTATACATTAGTTCATGATAGTTGATTTCAAGATTGAGAACAAAAAATATCCTGTGATATTTATTTTCACTATGAAAGTCGACATGAACATCATTGGTTCTCATGCATGAGTGATTATATTGACTTCTTGCACTTTTTAGGTCCTTTTTCTGAATCCAAAAAACCAAAGAAATTTGAATCTGTTTTCAAAATATCGAGAAAGACTTTCGACTACATATGCTCACTTGTGAAGGAAGATATGGAAGCCAGGCAATCAAACTTTGCCTTTTCAAATGGAAAGCCTCTATCTCTAAATGATATGGTAGCCATTGCCCTTAGGAGGCTTAGCTCTGGTGAATCGTTGTCTTGTATTGGTGATTTGTTTGGGTTGAACCAATCAACTGTTTCCCAAGTAACCTGGCGATTTGTGGAATCAATGGAAGAAAGAGGGCTACATCATCTACAGTGGCCCTCAAAGGAAGCAGAAATGGAAGAGGTGAAGTCCAAATTTGAGAAAATTCGTGGCCTTCGAAACTGTTGTGGTGCAATTGACATCACACACATTGTCATGAATATACCAGCAGTGGACCCCTCAAATAATGTCTGGTTTGATCGTGAGAAGAACTACAGCATGATCCTGCAGGCTATCGTTGATCCAGAAATGAGATTCCGTGACATTATTACTGGCTGGCCTGGAAGTTTAAGTGATGCAATCGTGCTCCAGAGCTCCGGCTTCTTTAAACTTGCTGAAGAAGGGAAGCGGCTAAATGGAAAGAAACTACAGCTTTCAGAAGAAACAGAATTACGAGAATACATAATAGGGGACACGGGTTTTCCCCTATTACCATGGCTTCTTACTCCTTATCAAGGGAAAGGCCTCTCAGATATTCAAGCCGAGTTTAACAAAAGACATTCTGCGACGCGATTGGTGGCACAGACAGCGCTAGCAAGACTTAAGGATGTGTGGAGGATAATTCATGGAGTAATGTGGATGCCTGATAAGAATAGATTGCCAAGAATTGTTCTAGTTTGCTGCTTGCTGCACAACATTATCATCGATATGGAGGATGAGGTGCTAGATGAGATGCCTTTGTCATATCATCACGACTCAGGTTATCGTCAGCAAGCTTGCCAATCTGTCGACAAGACTGCCTCAATAACGAGAGATAAACTCTCCCTCTACCTGTCTGGAAAAATACTTCCTTGAAAGGTTCCTTCTGCCTTTCTTGGGGGTGATTATTTTTGGTTGATATATGTAGACAAACTGATACCATTTGCTTGAGGGAAGTTTCACTTGTCAAGTTAATTTGTCTTTACAGAGGACACTAGTGAATCATATAATATTAGTTGAGTTGGGAAGTTATATTACTCAGTTAATTACTCATACAGTACAGAACCGGTACTGCCTAAGCTGCCATTTTTCGGAGAAACTGTGATTCTCTCCTACAGGAATAAAATGGAGGATTTTTTTTTTTTTTTGGTTAAATAAACAATGATCGCTGGTTCAATTGAAAATTTGATATTTGTTATATTTGTGATTTAAAAAATATTAAAATTAAAAAAATATATATTATTAATACAATTATTATCATAAATATAACATATTTGATATTAATTTTATTTTTAATTATTTTAATTTTTTAATAAATAAAAATTAATTAAAAATAACAGAGATTTATTATATTCAAAAATACGAACTCGTGCCTCGAAAAATGTAGATATGTTGTGATGACGTGGCACTGACGGGTGGAAACCGTTGAGAACCGGAGGACAAAATACAGCAGAGACGCTTTTATTTCCAGCGGAAGAAGAACAACGACGGTATCTCACTGCACAGAAAAGAAAAACCCCCAGTCAAGCGCTGACAAATCTAGGGTTAGGGTTTATATGGGAAATTTTGAAGCGAAACAGCTCCTCAAGGACAGGAAATTCTGGTTCGCTTCTTTTCTCATTGCTTGGGCTGCTGCTCTCCAGGTTACCCTCCTCTTTATATAACGAAATTTCTGAATTGAAGTTTCCAATTTTGTTGTTCATTCTCATTTTGGTTTCCTTTGCAGGGGCACATGACGTGGTTACAGAGGCAAGATTCGTTCAAGCAAAAGTTTGGTACTATTGACCAAGGCAATGATGGCGATGAACAAAAATGAACCGGATGAAGTATGTTAGTGAAATTAATTAACATTTGTATGTGAAGACACACAAAAGGATGCAAAAAAGTCAAAGTTTCAATTTTTAAGTATTGCCAATGGAAATAACAATAGTGGTTGAATTGGGTAATTTAGGGTCTGATTACATTAACTGAATTTGATCACTTTCTTGGTAATTGCACGTTGAGAATTTTGAAATTCAGTTCTGTTGGATATAGATTTTGGGTTCATTGAAATTTGTTAACTGTTATGTGAATTGTCTCTGTTAGTGCTCTTGCCAAATTTGCTTATATTGTTAGGTTGATGTTCTTGATATACTAGAGACATCAATTAGACTGGAGAAACCAACCCACAAAAAAATCCCTCACTAAATTTTGCTTCCACTGTTGCTGCTATTGTGTAGTTACTAGTAGTGCCAAAGACCTAGGTAGAGCTCTTTCTTTGAATTTCATTGAAGGTAATGTGTGTAAACTTCCAGTTCATCTGACACTTGAATGCTTATTTTTTTGTTTGCACTGCATCCTATTCTCTGTCTGAGACATCAATATTAAATTGTTTTGGAATCTAAACCTTCACAACTCAATCTTTATTATCTTTGTGGCTTCTTCTTTGGCCAAATAGCAAAATTTGCAGATGCCAAACTGCCAAGGACTACAGTTACTTCGTTCAAACAGTCAAATTCTGGTTGAAGTGTTTCTTATTTCTAAATGTGCAAAAATGTCTTAAGTCTATGTACCCTCAAAATACATTTGCTTGATCTGTTTGTAGAATGAGGAACGGCTATGACAGAGAGGTTAGTTGATTTTAGGTCAATATTTTATTAGTGATAAATATGAAATGTCGCTGCTAATACATGGAGTTCATTGCGGCCTATAGTTGCATGGTGTGTTCAGGTTGTTTGAGGTATGCTATCGTATTCATGTGATTGTGAAGATGAAAAAAAAAAAAAAAAGATATTGCTTTCAACATGAGCAATGAAATGAAAAATCGCAGAGCAGCAGTTTGACCTCTCAATTTGACATTCACCTCTGGGTTGGCAACCGTTCGCCCTTCAATGTAGAAGTAGGGATGAACACGGGTGTAGAAATTGTGGCATTTTGCATAAGCTAGGGTATGTTGGGGCGCCCAGTACCCAGAAATAGGAGGATTAGGCCCCAACATTGGAACTTCGGCTGCCAAAAGATTTCCAGTACAGAAGTTTTCTGCCAGGCATATTGAAATGGATGCTTCTCATGGCAATGGATGATTAACATAGCAGCTTCACAACAATGCAACGGCCATCTAAATTTAATTTCTTAACCATTAGAGTTTCACTATTTTTTTTCCACCTAGAAGAATGTCATTCTGTCAGGAAGGGATGCTAGCACAACTCTTGTTTTTATATCTATGTACCTGCCAGTACCATCTTCCCTACAATCCAAAATCTCATTATCACTACTTGTTTTACTCTACCTTTTTGTGTACTTGGAAAGGCAAATTCTAGAAATCTTTGATTCATAGTAGTAAACAATTTAATGAGTCAGCCCTCGTAAATTCAGCAGAGACTTTGGGAGTAAGGAGTAGTCGGTGTGATGTAGTAATCAATAATGTACACCTAAAGTTAAAAATTCCACATGGAACTTCCAGGAGGCATTAAATAACATAGCAGAATTCTAAATTTTCAGTAATTTGACCAAGAAGAACGTTCTGTTAAAGCTATTATAAAAATTCAAAATTCAAACGTCAAAAGAATAGACAGCCTATTGATTTTCTAATTCATTTTCAATTAATTAAGGCATCATGAATCTGGAGGAAGTAGTTAGCGGAACCTGGAGCTGGTATAAACAAGACCAACTGTAATTGTAAGCATGCCGGCTATAAAAAATTCTAAGCACTGGATTTGAAGCTCAGACTGAGGGCAAGGTTGCGCAATCGTTTTGGCAATTTACTACTATTTCAAACCCACCAAACAGAACCTTGAATCCTTTTAACTTGCCAGGTACTCCAAGGTTGTTCTAGAAAGGGAAAAAAAAAACCCAACTATATGATTTACAGGCTGATCTTTCTTTCATTACGTATTAAATTTGATGGATGAGACATTTTCATTTAATGATGAATGGTAACAAGGAGCTCAAATGACATAACTGAAAGAGAAACATTTGGGAAATTTCCAAAAGTCTCTTAGAGAATGACATTGTGATAGACCTGGAGGACTGAAGAGTTGCAGTCCTTTCAGGTAACCTATTGGTAGCCTATTTGGAAAGTATAGACGGAGTTTGATACCAGTTATGACTCAAGAAAATTTGGGTCAGGCCAGGGTCTAGTCCAGAGTTAAACTTGAACACAATATACATTTCCAGGATCATGTTTCTGCTGCTAGGTAGGTAATTTATCAGATTTACAGGAGAATGGCATAACCTTTTGTTCAAATGCTCAAAGTCAATCCATCCCACCAGCAGTATATGATATAGCCAACTGCAGGCATCGGCACAAGTATTGACAACACCATTGTTAAGCATGTCACTGACTTTAAAGCCTTTATTTGACTTCTCAAATCATATCTCATACAAGATACTTAACATTATAATATCTCTATTTAAAAAAATTACACAATAATTAACTGTTCGATAAATATTAAGTTAATATTTAATAATTTTATCCGTGATACGTACAACGATATAGACTTTAAATGATAAGACACACATGGTATATGCAATTCAAAGAACTTGCAATGCTGACTTATGAACAAAGTACTTGTGTTAGCCAACCAACAACAAGTACATACATATTCTTCCCTCAATTTCAAATGTCGGCATCATTTACTTTTGTTTTTCTCCTTGGCATTCTTTTAATCTAACACACTTGCTTTCCTGGTTGGTGATCAATGAATGACTCATACTTACAATATATATTCATCACCCTTTAAGGCTATCTATCTTTCTTTGGTGGTTGTGTATTATGCGTATGCATATCTACTCACGTGTAACACATATCTATACTATACATTTTGCTGCCACAATTTCAATAATTCACACCCTTCACATATACATTATTGCTATGGCACTAAATTATTGAACTTCATTTTCTTTCTTTCATGATGAATGAAGGAATTATTTGTTTAAGATACCTTCTAAGAAAATTTTCCCCTGCGTATATTGGAGATTAAGAAACCCATCCAATCTGACAATATTCAACATATCTTTATGAGAGTCAAAATTTGTATTCTTACCGTCTTCGTCTATGTATTATCAAAGTTATGGTTGATGATGATGAGGAAGAAAATAACACGTTGTATATTGAAATTATTGTTAGAAAAATTTCGACCAAAATACCAATAACCAAAGAAAGAAATATGGCATTTACAGAAATGAATGTGCAATCAAGCTAATGGCATAAGGTTAGAGTTGTTTTATGCAAGGCACGAGCATGTTTTGGCCAACTTTCGTTTCTTATTATAATGAAATTACTCGATGAGGACAGTGATGACGAGAACAACTTTTGATTGAGAATATAATCTATCATTCAGTAAGTCAATAAGATTTTGATTACCCTTTAATAATTGTGATCGCAAGCCTTATGTGGCAAGTAATTAAAGCTCAACCAATAGTAGTATTACTAGTAACCAAAGTCATAAACTGTAATAATACAGTACGTAACGCTATAGTAGTAGTTATATTTCAATGTCTTGGAATAATTAAGTAAGGGTTCGTACCAAGGCAAATCTGATGTTGACTGTAATTAGTAGTACCATGGAATGTCTCTGTTCACCTGTAGGACAATCAACAATGAAATTTGATTATAATTGTTCGATTCATGCATTGACAATAAGAAATTGAAAACAATGAAAATCAACATTAATTACGTCTTCATCAATGTTATTATTACTCTTTAAATATTCCACAAGTGGGTTTTGTAAGATAACAATAATTAGGTAATGTATGCGTCATTACTATTAATCTTTCAATGTAATCATGATTATCATAAATTAATTAAACTTTTCACTAAATTTCATATTTGAATAAAGAAAGGATTGAAGTTTCTTATAAAAAATGATGTTATCTTTATGAAATGGAGATTCATGGAAAGTATCGTATACCAACCACACAACAACTCCATTTTTGTTATGAGATAAGCTTGGAAATTAGAACAAGGTGAGAATACAATCCAATTAATGGTCGATTTGAACATGACTTCCATGGTTTGATTTTCTTGATTAGAAGTCACGTTATGTTTAAACCCTTTGCACACTTAGAAATGATTCAACGCGGTAGCCTTGTCTTATTCCCCAAATTATCCACAGCTTGACTTACTTATACCACAAGTTAACTGAGAGCGCAAACGTCATTCCCAATAGTCAAGTAGAAAAGTCTGCATTTCTCTAACTTAAACCTAACCTACAAATACATTGAAACCATGCATAACCCGAAAGCTTTTCGTTTCTTCGTTTCAGACCACATCATGAAGAGAACTTTCCTGGAACCAGAAGAGCTTGATCATAGCTTAACCATGGCGAACTGCTTGATGTTACTTTCACAAGGGAGTGATGTCAACGCCATGAACGGGGCGAACATGGCGGCAACTAGTCGTGTTTTCGAGTGCAAAACGTGTAATAGACAGTTTACATCGTTTCAAGCTCTGGGCGGGCACAGGGCGAGCCACAAGAAACCGAGGTTGACAGAGGGCAGCGGCGGCGACTCGCAGTCTCCCGTTAAACCCAAAACGCATGAATGTTCCATTTGCGGGCTGGAGTTTGCCATCGGGCAAGCCCTGGGCGGGCATATGAGGAGACACAGAGCGTCTGGGTTGCACGAAAACGAGAAGCTGCCGGCGATGAGTCTTTCTGATGGTGCACCCGTGGTGCAGAAAGCGAATAGCAGAAGGATTTTGTGCTTGGATTTGAACTTGACCCCATATGAGAACGACTTGAAGTTGTATAGGCTTGGAAGTAAGGCAGCTGCCATGGTTGATTGCTTCTTTTAAACCTAGCTAGCTAATCTCTTCTCTTCTTTTTTTTTTTTTTTTACCTCAAACTTCTTTAATTTTGAGTAATGCTGCTATGGTATATATTAGTTCATTGATGTATTTTAACAAATACAGAATATTAGAAAAATCATGATATTTTATAAGAGTTAGTTTAATTACTTGGTTTTTGGTTTCAAATGGGTTGTTATGAATCATATTTTGATAAATTGGGTGCAGTAAATATTTATCCTATCATGGTGGGGTAAGGATGACCTCTAATTTGATGATCAATGGTGAACAATACATGCATGCACTGCTGATATTTTTGAGCTTTTGAGATCTATTTTCATTCTTGATTATCAAGAAATCGCAATAGAAATGAATCCTCTACTATTTTCTAATGCCTTTCAAATCGTTTATCTCCCCCAAATTAATACCCAATAAGTTGTGATGCATGTCTGGTTTCTATCAAATTGTATTCCTTTCAACGATTAAATCAAAGTTATAAGTATGCTTTAAAAATATTTGGCGACCCAAATCTTTATATTTAGGTTTGATAATAGAATGGGTTATTCTTTTATAAAAAGAAATAAAAAAAAATGTTAGTTTAATAATTTTTGAAATAAATTATATAAGTGATTGAACGATAATTTTAAATTTTAATTTATTTTTTAATTTAATATTAAAATAAATAGATAGTTGCACAAAATTTTTAAAATTTAGCTAATTTTTTAATTTAATATTAACTTAAATAAAATTTACATTTTAAAAATTCGTTTAAGGTCTTCCATGAACTTAGAAAAATTAAGAGTCACCATCCTATTTTTCAATAACATAAATAAAAGAAGAACCAAGGTAGAAAAAAGTCTCATCAATTTATGCATTGTTGTTTGTGACCATGCATAAATAGGAGTATTTATCAAGAAATAAATTCGTGCTGACTATTCGGAGATGAGTAACCATCAATACCAAGTAATCACTTTCTTACTAAGTAATTCATTTTGGTAATGATAAAGAGGGAAAATATCAAACATCATAGTTCCTTTTCACTTTGCATAGGGACCTAACTGTAACTAAAGTTGAAAATTGGGCCAATTGCAAATTTGAAGAAGTTAAAAGTTCATGGTCTTGAAGAGTTGAAGACATTTGAGCCCAACATTTTTAAGCCCACCAACATTGGACATGGTTTTCGTTCTCCCTTTGATGTATTTCACTGAAAAATTAATGCACTTAGAATCCAACCAATTTATGTGGAAAATCATATCACATAGCTCTAATTGGAAGCTTATCCTCTCAAAAGTTGATCTCTTGATAAATTTGGCAATCTTTAATGCCTATATTGGCCTCAAATCTTCTTAATTGGAAAGTGAATGAATATTTGTCAACAAATGGACCACTTTTACGTTGAATTTTGCTCTTGGTTGCGCACTTGAATGTCCAGCAAACAACCCCCAATATGAACGCAAATAAGTATTAAGTGAAAATGATTTATAGGGAAATTATGGAGTGTATTTTATCCCAATGTATAATTACTTTGTTAATTAAAAATAATAATTATTAATTATTTAAAAAATAATTATTAATTTATTAATTACTGTTAAATTATTGCATGCACATATTAAATAAGATAATTTAATTAATAAAATAATTTTATTGTATTATTATAATTAATATAATAGAATTATTTAAAAAAATTATTTATTAATAATAAATAAAAAATTAAAAAATTAAATATTTAACTAATATAATAAAAAAATTTATAAAATTTATTTTATTTACTAATAGGGCCGCTATAACTAAATATTTCTCCAATCACCGTGGAAACAGAAACAAAGTTAACGGCCAGGATTTAAAATGGGCCCGTTTCTTCAAACTCTATGAACGTATGAATGTGATAAGGCGTATCAAATGTCAATTCACTGTATTATCATAAAATCCTTCGTCATTCCACGTGTACGCTCCCGATGCTGTATAATGTCTTTCCCTCCCCACAGTTAAAGCCCAAACTCTTCTCAGCTTCTTCTACTCACTATAATCACTCGTGTGTCCAAAAGCCATAAACACAAAAATCGGAAATTACATATTAAAAAACAAAATCTTTCTCCGGGTGCAGGTATTCGCCTCCGGCGAATACCACGGCAATTGGCCAGCGGAGGTATTTTCTTTTCAGTCAAAGTAAAAGTTTCTCATTTATCACTGTTTTCATGGTGCGGTGTGTGCACATACGCGCATATGTTTTTAGTTATACGGAGAACTCCAATCATGGTTTTATATCTCTAGATCATATACTGCATGTCGTTTTCGATCGAGGTTCGGTTTTTCTGTCATCATCGTGAATTTAAATGCATGCTCGTTTTTATTTGTTTACGTTTTTTTTTAATAATTTGTTTGGTTATGTGCGGATTTTGTGTTAGGTTTGGTTTCTGTGTGGTGAATGCTTGATCTTGGTCATGGAGATGATTGGCAAAAACGGTGTAGTAGAAGGATTAAGCATACCGGTTCTGAAGTGGTTGAGTTATTGAATTGGCGCTGCAAAAATGGTAGGCTTTGAAGCTTTTGCGTGCAAATGCTTTGTTCAAAATTGATTTTTTTGGTTCATTTTTAATGTTTTTTTTTTTCAGTATTTTATGATATTATGTGGTGTGTTTTACGGGAATGTTGTTTAAGGTGTATTTCTTGTTTAAGGTCTGTGCTGTTTGGTATTTTAAAGTAAAGAATACTTGTCAGTACTTTGGTTTGGTTCCGAATGGTTGATCACACAGTTCAGGATTTAATTTTGAGATTGTCTTGGTGGATGAAGGTGATCTTTTGTCTAAGATATGAAACTATGGCTCTCCCAGTGTTATAAATATGTTGTAAGTTAATTACTTTGTGACACGTGGTTTATATACAAAGGTGTGAGCTGCTCGATATAGGGGGATGATTGTTTAAATTTTGTTGCCTTGGTGTTAAGTAATGTTTACTTTGTTGGATAGTTTGTATATGAGATAATAAGCTGTGAGAGCTAATTAGTGAGTGACAGGGTATTATGGGCCTGTTATTTGTTGACAAGTGTTTAGTTATGCGAGCTTGGAATATGTATAGTAGCAGTGGAAGTCCTGTGGTTTTTGATCCTTCTGTGCACAAATGATAAATTCCTTTTTGAACTTTATTCCTCATGAAGATGTATTTATGGTTATTGCAAACCATAATGGTATATACATCTGTAAACTCGGGGTGATGAGGGAGGGCTGTATCTAGTGTAAATTTGGAATGATATATGCAGGAGGTGCAAAGTGACAGACAGTCTGTAGTTTTGAACGAAAATTAATGCAGAATCATTATTTGCCTGATGGGCCAAATTGGAGCTGGCTGTTATTGTTATTATGTATCATTTAGTTTGGTTTTAAACTTCCAAAATATGGATCAATCATCTCCATTTCTTACTAATAATGGTATTATGAAACAGCAAGAATGACCCACCGAATTATCATTTGTTTGCCTGATGGGCCATATTGGAACTAAAGTTTGATGATAGAGTTCTTAGCAATGTTCGAATGTCTTGAGGAAATCTTGCTTGAGGTAAAATCTAATGTACCCCAAGACCTTTGTGCTTTTGTTCGTGGTAAACAATTTCTTTTGAAGTTCCCAGTTGCTTGAGCAGCTTTGACCACTGTCTATATCTGTAGATGGTGAGAGCAAGTTCTTAGAGGAGTTTAGACTTAGCACGTTAACAAAGGAGGTATGGGAAAAAAGGACTTAAGTAAACATTGGAAAAGGAGTAATAGCATGCACCCCTGTTTACAAAACCTACTCAACTAGCCTGATTTAATTACAATACATCACTGGGAGATCATATGTAATAAGCTTAACGATACAGATATGAAAATATGTTTTCTTCTTCTCTTAATGTGCAATATTTTGTCCTTGATGACTGATATATATCTATTGTATCTTTTCTTTTTTATTTTCTCCTTTCTTTTGGTGATCTAATTTTTTTTAATTGCAACTTTGCAACATGGCCAGCTTCTCATCTGTTCTTAATATGCTCTTTTTGTCTTAAGATTGCAACTTTCTCTTTCCAGCACAAAGGCTTTTGGATGTCGAGGGATGCTGGGTGTCTAACTGATGGAGAGATAGTTTATGATAATTCCACAGGAATTGAACCAAAGCGCAGTCATCAGTGGTCTATGAATTCTTCTGGCACAGAACTGTTCAGTAACAAGAAGCAAGCAATAGAATCTGTTGACAGCAGGCCAGTCTCAGAAATTTCACATACAACTGTTTCTCAACGGCATAGCCCTGCTAGATTTCAGTCACTTTCAGGACAATTTGCCGACCACCTATTTGGATCTTAGCCTGTATGGACTTCAATCTGGTTGATAGGAATATTCATTCTGTTAATAGTGGAAGTTTCAATGTGGGAAGAAGGGATTTTCAGGGTCAATATAATAATGACTCAATGGGTTTGTCTACGTCTTATTTCAGTGAAGATCCTTCATGTTTCAGTCTTGGTGGAATGAGAAAAGTTAAAGTCAATCTATGGACTCTGGCACTGGCCTATCAGCATCCATGGGACTCTCCTATGGTATGGGAGATAATGGCTCATTGTCAATGGGTACTGCCTATGACAAGGATGATAGCAACTCCATATCACTAGGACCAAATAACATTAATTCGAATGAGAATACTATCTCAATAGGCCACACCTTTAGTAAGGCTGACAGTAGTTTCATTTCAATGGGTCACCCCTTAAACAAGGGATAGGAGAATTGCATATCAATGGGTTACAATTGTAGCCAGAGAAATGACAGTGTGTCATTGATGGGTTGGTCAATTGACAAAGGGGACGGCAATTTTATATCTGTTGGTCAGTCTTCAGAAAAGGGAGATAGCAATGTGACGTCAATAGGATCCCATAATAAAGGGCATGAGGATTTTATGTCAATGGGCCAGACCTATGACAAAGCAAATGAAAATTTCATTTCGGTGGGTTCTTCCTATAACAAGAGAAGTGACAAACCAATAGGAATACCTGCAACATATGACAAGGTCGATTCCAACATCACATCAGGGGTTTCTTCTCAAGATAAAGGGGATTCTGGAGCTCTATCCATGGGTCACAGCTTCAATAAGGGGGAGCCAAATACCATATCCTTTTTAGGTCATCAAGATGAATCTGAGACAAATCCCTCTGGGAATATCATCAGCTGCTATGATTTGTTGATGAGTACTCAGAACTCAGCTCAAGCTTCACAAGAACCAAACCAGCCAAATTTGGTTGAGCCAAACATCAATTCTATTGTGAATAACACTCCAAGAACAAATCCTAGAACTGATACAGTTCCTAGAACCGATACAGTTCATATTTATTTTGCATTTAAAAGGAATATGCATCTTTTCTGTAACTGTTTAACATGGATTACTTTCTTGTTGAGTAGAAAAATCTGAAAGGAACCATAAAAGGAACTGGATGCTTAATGTGGCTGCAATGACTGCAACTTCACGAAGGTAAGCAACTTAGTACATGTTATTAAGAAGGTCAGCATATGAATGTTCAATCTAAGTTTGATGACCTAACTGGCCATTGAAAATGTATTATGCAGGCTTTAAATGCTTATGAGGTTGAGCGTCATGCTCATTGCAAGACGAAGCACCCCAACAATCACATATACTTTGAGAATGGAATGACCATATATGCAGTTGTTCAAGGGCTGAAGAATAGTCCTCAGGAGAAGCTGCTAGATGCTATTCTAAATGTGACTGGGTCTCAAATTAATCAGAAGAATTTCTGCCTTTGGAAAGGTAATACCTATATTTTTTTCCAGCGTCCAATTAATGCCAATATTTTGTCAATAAAATTGATTTGACAAATGACAAATAAATTGTTTATTTCTAACTCAAATTCCCTTTTTTTTTCCCCTCAGTATCACATCAAGCTGCCACCCGTGAACTTCAGTGTATCTATGGGAAGGATGAAATCATCATGCCTTGTTGAGGTGAAGTTTACACCTTTCCTTCTGAAGGTTTTTGAGATGGGTTAAGCTGTGATTGTTAATAGCAGCACTTGTTCAGTAGCATATTATAAACCCTAGTTTTTATAATTCCCTCAGATGGATTTCAACAGGCTATCATTTTGTTCTTTAGTGTTTTCTAACTTAAAGACTTGGACTATGTTTTTGGTTTCAGACAATTGTATCATCTGTTAAAACTAAACTTGTATGGAATATGTGAGCGATGCTTTCACTGTGTAACTATGTTAGTTTTGGAAGACAAAATCCATGCCTCTTTGAGCAGACAAGGACCGATTAATTTCACTTGGTGGGAGAGGCCTTCAAGTGAATTTAACAAGCTTCGATTCAAAAGAAGCCGATGATTCCCCTAGTTATAGATTTTGCTATTTCTGTATCTTTGCATGTCTTCAGACCTTTCGCTTGTTCACTATAATGGTTATGTGCATATTAGGAGGGGCAAGATTCGTTCTCCTGAATAGGTGTACCCTTTTGTTTCTTTGTGTTATGAAACCACTAATATCATGCATGATCAAAATTTTTTATTAAAGATCAATCACAAAACTGCATTGTCCTCCCATGTTTGTCAGGAAAGCAACAATCCAGCGGATCTCTTGGCAAACAGCAACCTGAAGGAAAGTGACGAAGGTTGCTGCTTGCCTGTATAGGCCAATAACAGTGTCAACTGCTCGAATAATCCTCGTATATACGACTCAGATGATCACTGATGACACTAATACTTAATGTGATTTACATCATAGGAAGGCCAAATAAAACGCCCAACAATTTGGTTCATATTATACAGGAGAGAAATACGATCGCACCTCCCAATGCCAGTCGTTCAAAGGGTGATCGACGGCTGTTCATTTCATAACCTTATTTTTACTAGTTTTGAATTTGACACGCGTTGTCCAACTGTTGATAAAACAAAAGAAAGAAAATGGTAATGAAAATACTGAGATAATAATAAAAAAATCCTTAGCAATTGAATTGTTCTCTCTCTCTCTTTTACAATTAGTTGCCTGCGTTCTCTACATCACCATTCCCTCCAGCCATTTGTTGGTCAGATACTGCAGTGTCAGCCTGACTGATGTGTGATATTAATTGACGTTGGTCTTTGCTCCGGCCCCATAAAACCATGTATAACCCAATAACAACGACAGCTGCTCCAACAATTCTACAGAAATTACCCAATATTCTAAGTTTTAATCCCATCTATTTCTGCAAGAAATTAATTGACAGGCAGGTGGATTTGGGGTGGAAAAATGAATTGACGCATGCATACCTTGCTATATAAAGTTGCTCAGCAAGAAAAAATGAGCCCAAAATTGCAATGATGACCGTGCCTAGAGGGTTAAAAGAACTCACGAAAACGGGCCCCCTTTTCTTCATCAACCATCCCATTAGGAAATAGGATGTGCATGACACAAATCCCTGCACGCATACAAACATCCATAATTAATCCTCTTTGGTACAGGTAGAGATTCAGTTCAGGTACAGATTTAGAACAGGTAGAGAGATACACAAAATTAGCATATTAAGTTTAGTAAACCATGTTGTTTATAAATCCATAGATCACTCCATTATCAACCGAATGCGTGAACAGCTTCAACATGGTGATGCATAGATTTTCCATTTTGACTCAGGTTTCGTAAAGCATGATTTCTGATGAACTAAATAATTAGGACACTTCTTACACCAAAGACAACAGTCAAAAGTTTGGCATCGAAATGTAATGACCAGACGGCAGTGTTCCCACGTTCAATTGCAAAGGCCAAAATGATGCCTTCCACAGAGCTTATCATGCATATCATAGCTGCCAAAGAGAGCTCTGCTGGGTATGATTTCAACAAAAATGCCTGAGAAAAACCAAGCCCAGATTGATACTCTTACTAATTATGCGACGATATACAAGAAATCATTGGTAAACATTAATCTATTTTTAGCATTTTATTACTTGCAAAATGATGAAACAAGACCAGCAAACACAACCAGCTATGATCATCAGAGAACCCTTCGTGTGATCTTCGTTGTGTGAACCACTTTTTGTTTGATAGTGAAGAATTCTTAATTTTTTCCATGGAAACTCCATGATTGGTCCTTTGAGAAGAGTCATAGTCATTGCTCCGCCAGCTGCAAATATTGTACCTAATATCTTAGCCTGGCCATGCACTCTGTTAATGTTCACTTTCTCAAGCCTGCAAAATCCCTCACAATGTCTAAACAAAATCGCCTCTTGATTTCATGTTTCATTTCCAGATTTAGTAGAGAAATGGAGCTATACCTAAAGATGCAAGCCATTAAAAATGTTATGGCAGGAAGAGTATTGCACATGGCAGCTGTGAAAGTTGCTGTAGTGTACTTCATCCCTGTATAATACAAGTTCTGGCTAATCACAGGCCTGCGTTACAGAATCTTAGTATCAAACTCAATTCTTTAGATATCATATACAGTTTAAAAGTTGATGTTTCCTTCAATATTTGTAGACTATGGTTGAAAAAGTTTCTTACTCAAAAAAACTAAGCAACGCGATTTTGGCAAATAGGGTGTAGGTCATTTTCGGCCTCATTTTCCTGCAAAAGTGAGATTAATATATTTAAATTTGTTCAGAATTTACACACACAAACAATTCAGAGAAACAAAGAATGACACCTTTCTAAAACAATGGCAAAAGGAGCAATGAGCACTGCAGCAACGACCATCCGATATGCTACCAATACATGTTGGCTCAGCCCTCGAGTTAGAGCAAACTTTGCCATTATAGCCATAATTGAATAGCTAAATTGCATGAAAAACACACCCACATAGAGCTTTGCATGATGTAGAAGCTGACTAGAAGACTTTACAGACATTTCCTTTTTCTTTCCCTGATCACTCACTTTCTTTATACCAGAAAGAGATCAATATATGGCAATTGGAACAGCAAGTCCGTGTGTGTGTGTATATATACTCACCTATTAGGGATAGACGCAGCATATTTTATGCATAAATTAATTGCTAAGAGACAAAAAAGAATTCAAAAGAAGATAGATATATGTGTGTGTGTGTGTGTGTGTGTGTGTTTACATTCAATAGCACATTGATTTTGCATGGATTACAAGCATGTTTTCCTTCTACTTATAGGAATTAGGGTTGGGTAAACCGAACACCATTTTCTTAATTTCCTTAAATAACAATGAGAAAATTTTACAAAACATCAAAACCCCGCAGCGTTTTATTCCTATTAGCATCAAACAACATCGTAGCTTGCCAAAACAAGCTTTGGAATTAAGTGCTTTCGATTATCAAATTGATCAATTAATTTTATGCATGAATTAATTACAAAGAGACAAAAAAAAAAATCAAAAGAAGATGAATCTATAAATAAGAGTGACAATTTGAATTATTATATTATATTCATGTTAAATTGTATTCTTATAGTGTTAAATAGGAATCAATTCAAATTCAACATATTTATTAATCATGTAAAAAATTAAAAACTTTAATTTAACATAATTAATAAATAATTAAATAAATTATAATCGTGTCACTTATTCAATATATATTATAATATATTTTTATAATATTTATAATACTATATACATAAATATTAATTATTTTTATTCTAAATATAATTAAATATTTTTAAAAATATAAAATAAAATTATTATATTATAAATAATTTAACACATTATAATTATTCAAATAATTAATTATATCATAAATGAATTTATATATGTAAAATTTTAAACTCCAACATGACATGATTATAAATCGTATCATATCGTATTTATTTTATTTAATAATTAAATTATTTTATATTAATTTAAATTCATAAATTCGTGATGAATTTATATCAATTTGATAAATAGTGTCAAAAATTACCATTCTCATGTGTATACATGTTCACATTTAAAAGCCCATTGATTTTGCATGGATTAAAGGTATGTTCTCCATTTTATGGGAATTAAGTGTTGGGTAAACTGAACACCATTTTCCTTGAATAACAATGAGAAAATTTCACAAAAAAGGAAAATCAAAACCGCGGCGCTTTATTCCTATTAGAATCAAACAACATCGTAGCTCGCTAAAACTAGCTTTGGAATTAAGTGCTTTCGGTCATCAAATTTATTGCATATGACAATGAAACTCATCGTTGCCGACACTAACTTTCAGTGAAACGTCGTCACTTGTGGTATTAAACTCAGAAGGCGAGACTGTGACATGCAATCAAGCACTAACACTATCAGAATGTAGATCAAAATACGTGGATTAGCTTAGTTTGTTTTATTAACAATCCAGGGAGTGCAGTTACCTCAACTACCACCAAAATTTGAACGAGTGGGGAAACTTACCAAATTTTCCAAACAAGGGAGGTGGAGCCACTGGCCCTGGTTGACTGCGTGCATGTTACCACCTTGCCACGGCTTATTTAGGGCTCAACGTGGTTTCGCTTTTGTTTACAGACAAGCAGAAAGCAAGCCACAAAAAAGTGTTGCATGTTCTCTTTGTGCATACCAATTCCAACCCATGTTGTGACAACCAACAACGTTTTTCTTCATCAGTCAACCATAACTTTACTCACTCGATCCATTCACGTAATCAAAAAGTAAATATAAAAAATGCTGAACGATACACGTTGTACTTCACTTTGACCAAGACTTCCCCTTGCTATTTAGCTTTATTAGAGCATTTTTCCCACAATGACTGCTTATTGTAGTGAGATTATTACTAAAATTTCTAACATTTAATGGGAATCAGGATTCATTTGAGATAAATAAATAAATTATGTGTTTGTGTGTTATATTAGAAAATTTTAAGGACCCGTATGTTTTTAGTCATACCGATGTTTATAGCAGCAGTGGAGGCGCCTTCATCTTCTGATATCGTGTTAGAAAGCATTTTGCTAATTTTAGAACAAGAATCTTTAGCCGAATGAAGATCATACACTTATTTTTATTTGATTTAAGAAATCTGCATGTGCGGATACTTATTAGTTATACAGTGAAATTACTCCAAAAAAGGCAGGTATTTAAACAGCTTCATCTGCTCCGGTAACTTCATTTGAAGCCCCAATTCTGTTACTCATTCTGGCCAATTGTTGATCATGATTCGAGGCATCCGATGCCTTATTGCTGCTTGAATTTGATAGGTTTTGCTCTTTGCTCTTTCCCCACAATACTAAGTACAAGCCAATCACAATCACAATTGCTCCAATAACCCTATAATCAATTTTCCACCAAATTAAAATTAGTGGCAAAGTATGATGAATGCTCTTTAATCATATCCAATAGTATTCTTATAAGTGTTGCAAATTTAAACTGTTTGATTAATTAATTAATGATCTTTGTATTAATTAGTGAATAATCGTGGGCAAGGTGGTATAGAGAAAGTGACAAGCACCTTCCTAGAAACGCGATCTCAGATAATAGAAATGAGCCCATAATTGCCACGATGACCATGCTTAAAGGACTGAAAGCAGACACAAAAACTGGTCCTCTATCCTTCATTACTACACCTTGTATGTAGTATGCCATCCCTGAACACATTACTCCCTGCAATTCAAGTTACACACATATATAAATTACTAATATTTTATACTATAAAAAATGGAAAATGAAAATTCTGTGTATGTTTTCGAGTGGGACAATTCCATTGGTAGTTGGGATATTTTGGTAGTACTTCTTTTTACAGCATATAAACACAGTAAAAATAGGTGTATTTGATACTTATAGTATTAGTTGGAGAAGCAGAAGAATGGTTTGCGTTTATAACAAGAAGATCAGGAGTCGTATGAATATAGTTTTTAACATGAAACGCAAGTAAATCCAAGTGCTTCTTTCATATTGGTTTAGGTATTAAGTTGAGACTAAAGAGAGAGTTTGATATATCTTACGCTGTAAACAGCTGCTAACAACTTATAGTCGAAGCGAATGGACCAGACTGCCGCATTGCCTCTTTCTATCACTAAGGCCACAATCCCACCTTCAATTGTGCCCATCAAGCAAATCAAAGCAGTAAGTGAGAGCTCAGTGGGATAAGATTTCAGCGTAACTGCCTATCAAAAGCAAAAAGAATGTCTCAGTTACTGATGATTAATAAAGTTCATGTGTTTCACTCAAATCTTGCATGAGAAATTAATCTTACTTGAAGAATCATGAAACCAGCCCAGCAGAAACAGCCTGCTGTGATCATAAGAGCACCCTTAATTGGATTTTGTACCATGCTTGGATTACTTCCGGTAGATTCGTGAATGTTATTTGTTTTTGTCCATGGCAAATCAAGTATTGGTCCTTTCACTAAAGTCATAAGCATTGCTCCTCCAACTGTGACTACGGTCCCAAATATCTTTGCCAAGCTATGAAAATTCCTGATATTAACCTTCTCAAGCCTATACAAAATCATTCACAAAGTTATTAGATGAATAACCTTTTGTTAGAATCATCGTCGAAACAAATTTTCCAATTTACCTCAAAATCCAAGCCATTATAAACGTAAAGGCAGGAACAATGTTGCACATAGCAGATGTGAATGTCGCTGTGGTGTATTTCATACCTGTGTAGTACAAGTTCTGATCAATTGTAGGCCTGCAAAAGAGAGTAATTGGGGGCCGAGTAAATTAAATAGAAGATTAAAGAACAATATCTGAAGATTATGATAGTAATTAAGATCGCCGGTTAATGGTTCCAAGACTCACTCTAATAGGCCAAGCAACAATATCTTAGCAAAAATGGAGAAGGTCATCTTTGGCCTCACCTTCCTGTTGGATATTGCAGTCATCATGTCATTCATTAGTAGTTAATTACGGCTCCAATATTGCAGAATTAGAGAAAATAATTCATAATATAATAGAAGCAGAGAATTAACGAAAATACCTATCCAAAATGAAGGCGAAAGGAGCAATGACAATTGTGGCAACAGCATGCCGATAAACTACCAAAACATGTGGACTCATACCTCTATTTAGGGCAAACTTAGAAATTATGGACATGCCTGCATATCCAAATTGCAGAAAAATTATAGCCAAAAATGGCTTAGCTTTTCTGAAAAACCTTGCAAGCGATTCCATTACACAAATTTCTTCCTCTCTTTTCTCTCTTGTAGAGTTAAGAAGAGTTTCTGAGCAAAGCAAAATGGGAAGTGAACTAGCTTATATACAATCGCTGGCTAGGAGAGTTAAGATTATTTTAATGGGTATGTACCATCTTAACACGTCTTCTATCAAATCTAGGGACTCCACTGCGTGAAGTCATGAAACAATTTTATTAATTTCTTAAGGAAGAAACCCACTTCACTCAAAACCAGCAGTCTTACAATCCGCACAATAAACATCACACACCATATTTTCTGCTGGCAAATGAATCAGAAGAAAAGGAGGGATATTGCCCCAAGCTAGCTAAAAATATACTGTTCTCTATCTAGTGGTGTCTTGGTCGGGTTTGGTGAAACGTAACGCTATCATCGGGAGCCAAATGAGCATATAGATTTTTTACTGCCATTGTTTTTGCTGTTGTAGTTATCATTAATCATTTGTCCGCGCATGTTTCTAATGAATATGAACAGATCACTGCCATTACACTGATCACACACTTTATCAATCATATTCATCGATCTGATAAAACGATTTAAATCCTTGTAATACTTCTGTTCTACCGTATGAAATTGCTTCAAATCATTAAGAGCAAAATTTTTTGCTAAATTATTATCATTTTGTTGTTATGGATCGTGATCTTTTTAGGTAAATTATCATCATTCACTTACGCATCTACATATTTATCTATATTAATATCCAAATTCATACGATTTTCTCAACAGTTATTGATGTGTTATAGTGTGCACTTAAGAGCAGCTGACTAAAAGCATTAAAAGCTTGCACAACGGTAATTACTGCATGCTAATAAGAATTAGCCTGAATTACTGAGAAAATTTTTCACGTACGTCTCGAAAAAATCAGAGAAGATCATTCGAGTTAATTAGGTAATTAGCATTAGCAATGAGATAAATTTCATACCATTGATTAAATTGTAAACTGAATCCTGATCGGTTGGCCAACATGGGATTATTCGGATTCAGATAACTTTATCTTGGCTTTGACAAAAAAGTTTGGTGATTTATATCGTATTGGTATAATTTGGGAGTCAATTAATTAACTATTATTTGACTGTATAATCCAGATTTTGACATCAATTCTGGAATTTTCCTTGGATTACCATTGCCAATGAGAATGAAGTCAATAGGAATTATAAAAGAGATCAGGATTGATTGATTTACAGGCTCAAATGAAGAATATGTGGTTGATATTAGTGGCTCTAAATTAAAGCAAAGAGTGTGCCACTGAGCATTCTTTGATGGTATTGTATTATATATAACTAGTTTCGTGCACTAACAAAAATGCCATCCTTCTCATACTTCATAATAAGCTCATTTATGTAAATTTCATACTGATGCGATCGTTAGCTCTATTATCAATGCCGTATTACCTTTAAGCACCATAGTGCAAAGACTGATAAATTTTTAATAAGAATCTCCACTAGCTATCTAATCATATAGCACTAGAAAATAGAAAAAGATTAAATAGATTAATCCATGTGCCATGTCGCCCATTGTTGATTCTTTAAGAAGAAAAAGCAAATTTTGGAGTCTTCAGTTCCTCTGATGATCACTGTAACATTAATTAACTTCCTCTATTCTGCTGATTGGAAGTTACTCGTTACATGCACCTCAATCGTTCAACTTTTACGCTATATATTTCTCCAATTCTTCATGCTTATGACTATATATGCAATACCAAACCTTGCAAATTATTATTCTATTTGGGTGTTGTCTAAGTTAAAAAGATCTCTTTTTATGTTTTTGTTTGTTTGGAAACTAATCAAATCAGGCTTTTAATTTGAGCCAAAGAATGTGATGAGGGTTATAGAGAGAGGCAATAACAACACGCATATGCATTACTTGGCTAACTTGCACAACCATCTTTTCTCGTCAGAAACGAAATGGAAAGTCTATGATTCTTGGTATGCCTACAACAAAAGAAGAATGGATGACCATGAACACATATGTATAACCAAATGAGAGGATGATCATGTTGATCACACAAATGTTTACAACATCATGTAATAATTGGGCATTGTAAAATCAAATAAAAAAGAGTCTTGTGATAGTTTTGTACCCTGGTTTAATCACTAAAAACCTATGAGTAGTTATTGCCCATGGTTAGGAGAGAAAAAAAATTATCTGACTCTTTCGATTTGGTCCAGTTGATTAAATAATATACATATAACTAGTAAATGGGTACTCCATTTTCACTTCAATTGGGAATTTTTATTTTTTGGTTTGTGATGTGGTACTGCTGTATCTCTCTACCCATTTGATTCATGCATGCATGCACCATGGACCATATTTTTTAAAATAATAAAATATTAATGTTTATGGAAATTAATTAATTTGTATGGTGCATTATTGTTGTTAAATTGATTTTGTGATGGGGTGATCATGTGTTTACACAGCTTAATTTTTCTACGCACGGCACTCTTATCAAATTCAAGATCACGTGTTTGTGTTGTGGCAGTCGTGTCGGTGTTTCTTTTTAGATTAAAACGACTAATCGTTCGTGTGCACAGAAAACGCCGGGTTTGTCATTTTCATTATGCGAGGTGACAAAAATCTTCTACAGTGCAGGGCAAATTAGAACACGAATGGCCCAGCGGCCCTCATCATTCATCATAGACAAAAAATTATGCTATTTCAAGCAAAATTAAAGATATTTCAGAATCAGCTGTTGCTTTTACAACTCATTGAAGAAATTCCTCCGTGAAATTAGGTCCTTGTTTAATTCATAGCTTGCTATAATAACCCTACGCCGCATATTGTTTTGTTACTTTCTTTGTCATGAAGTAAATGAATGTGTGTACATCCATGATCACCTCACTTGCCAAATACTCTTTCTATCTAATGTCAGTGACCCACTACCAGTTTTATGATCAATTGACCTGACCACCTTTCAAGGCTTATTAAATTTCTCTTAAATTATTTGGCTTGAATACAAGTAATCGACAGCAATTGTAGTGAGAAGATGCATAACAATTTGATGAGATCTCGACTAATAATGGAGCTTGGAAGGAAGAGTTCCATCACGCAAAGACCTTGGTATGTTGTTCCCATTTAATGAACACCAACCCCCCACGCACACAATAACAGCATGATTTGTCTATACAAAATTATTGCATATTTCTGGAGTGCTGGAAAGACCACGAATGTGTTAACTCAAGAAACCATAGTCAAGAATTCCATACTCTTCTACGCTGTCGTAGAGACATTTGACAATATATTATGTCAATTGTTGCATAACAAATTCTATTAAAGTTTGATAACAGTTCAATTTTGAAGTTTAGTCGAAACACACCCATTACAAGCTTCCAATCGTTATAAACAACGGGAGTGAATTGATAGCCAAAGAAACAGAAGATGTATTGCAATTTTAAAATATAGTAGCACAAAGTTTGACAATGGCCTAACATTATTACAATCAAAACCACTGCACAAGCAGTGCCCAGTTTCTATATTGGTGTGAAAATTCTGCTTGTTTGTGATCAACATGGTGTGGATCAAGGGAAAAGAATTATCGAAGCATCAAAACAAGCGAAAGAAAAAAAAGGTATTGAGGAGAGAACTCAGACTGCACCAATCATTATTCTTGGATCAAAGCACTAATCTCCTTACACTGGTCTTAAGAGTTTAATAGAACTTCAGAAGGGGTACTTGATTGGTTCGGGTTGCATGGCCGTCTGCACGAGCTCAGTCTGTTCTTTCACGTGAACCTTATAGAAACCAGTGGCTGTGGCAGCAGATGGTGCACGGCCGACGTATTTGATGTCCTCCATCGTTCCTCTGCCCAGTGCTTTCATTGCAGTGCAAAGGCGTGGTGCAATGTAGCTGTATGCACCCATGTTCATGGGCTCTTCCTGGCACCAAACAATCTCGGCATCTAAAAGAATCAAAGTCGAATAATGAGTCAGCCTCAAAATGTCAGTATAAATTTGTTCTAGTCAAATGAGAGGCCCCATAAAATACCTAGCAGCATGCACATGAACTTTTAACAAATGACTACAAAGAAGAATCCTAGCAGATTTTTCAGAGTTTCTTCACTTCATTAGTCTGGAATCATCTTAAATAAAACTTGTTGCAAGGTCTGGAATCATCCTAAATAAAACTTATTGCAGTTTATCTATCAATATTTATCCCTCCTATTGTGGGCAGCCACATTTTTGGTGACAAAGGTAATAATAAAGAACAAAATTGGATGCACTTATTGGGTCACAGTATCAACAACTAAATCTAGATGAAGCTGTAAAAAATTAAGTTTTTGAATTTGATGTCCAATAAAGAAAGCAGACATTATTGTGCTCCCAAGGAAGCTCAGTAAAATCATTCCAAGTAAGACGGTGAAAAGGGCAAAGATAGCATCTTCCTTGTTATAAATAACGAACACAAAGACACTTGTTACAAGTTCAGGAAACATACTTGGATATCGTTTAAGCTCTCGCTGAATGAGGTCATATGGGAAAGGACATAGTTGCTCCACCCTACAAATTGCAATGTCACTTGCACTGAGCTTCTTTCGCTCTTCATCAAGCTCATAATAAACCTGCAGGCAAAGACAGAATTTTGTATCAATAACAAACTATACAAGAACTTTATCAAAGACAATCTTGTACAATTCTTTGCTCAGTGGGTCAGGATGCTTTAATCAAGATGCCTTCACAGGCAACTCAACCAATAATCTGATGTGCGGATTGCATTAGATATAAAATGGAAACTAACACAACCACTATACAATGCCCAAGGGGCACCGTTGCCCCCCTTTTTTCAAGTACTCCAAATATCGTTTCAAGTTTTTCATGCATGTTTCAAATACTATTCACTACATATTTCAAGTTTTTCTTACCATGTTTCAAGTTTTCTATTGCATGTTTTAAGTACTATTTGATATTTATATTATATATTTCAGCATTTTTTTATTTGTTTCAAGTTTTACAAAGGATGTTTCAAATTCCATACACATAAAACAAAATGGGGGTAAGGGTACCCTTGGGGACCGTAGCAAAATCCCCAGCATTAACTCACTAAAAATTGTGAAGAAAAAGAGCTGCACAGAGAGAACAACACACCTTTCCAGAGCAAAGGACAAGACGTCTGATACCCTCCTCAAGATTAGAGTGGTCATTCTGATCCTTTATAAGCCGCTTAAACCTGGTTCCCTGTTTGTCAAAACCTGGGTGGCCTTGGACGTCATCAAACTCAGAAAGATTTGATTTGCAGTCCTTGTGACGAAGTAGATTTTTAGGAGACATCACGATGAGAGGCTTACGGAATTCCCTGTGCAACTGCAAGATATAACAGCTAAAAACATAAGAAAATGAACAAACATGACTAGAAGGTGGAAAGTGATTCATGATTACATAAATCGTACTCACCTGACGTCGCAAAACATGGAAGTAATTAGCAGGAGTTGTAACATTAACAACCTGCCAGTTACATTCTTGAATTTGTTTACGAAGAGTTGGATCCATCTCAGGTATAACAAATGGATTGTCATCACTCATCTACCCATAACAAACATATATATTAGTTGGCAACAGAGTGTAAAATCAAATAATCAGCATTTCCCTTGAAAAATTCAGCCAAATTAGTAAATAAAGGATGATCCAAATTCTCTAGTGGGGAATACCTGAAGGAAACGCTCCAATCGTGCACTTGAATGTTCAGGGCCCTGACCATCATAACCATGCGGAAGCAGCACTGCAAGCCCGGTTTGACGCAACCACTTGGACTCCCCACTGCTTAGAAACTGG
>CP135555.1:8387753-8437753 GCA_032402905.1 Khaya senegalensis | reverse complement strand
ACGAACATACTCTTTCAAAAAACAAGAAAATTTGCCAGTCAGGAAGTAAGAAAAACACCTGTGATGACACACAAGCAGTAAGTCGCATTGAGCCTTTCTTGTCTTCAGCTGGTATGCCCACAGTTTCAATCAATCTGTTGTCTTCCAGCCTTATTAGTAACTGCAAATTGTACCAATAATTATCAAAATAAAGACAACATCAACAATCCGAGACAGAGAGAGAAACATTTTTCTAAAAGATAAAAGTAAATATATACTTAAACTAGAATTTAACAATATAATTCTGCAACTGAAATTTAAGACCAAATAAAAGACAATCAGCTCATTTCATTCTCCCATCTAATGGAAGACATAAATAATCTCATCGAATCAAAATACAAGAACATTCCGCCCTAATCCGTGTAAGCCAGTTTAGCATCATAAGCTACATTCACAAAAAATTCTAAGAAATATACAAATAAAAATAAACACAAAACACAGATATCGTAACCGTGTAAATAGTCTATTCATACTTTAACAGTTCCATCTGCTGCAGTGACAGTACGATAAACCGGCAAGTGTCCGACAGTCCATCCAGCCTCTTGGAGATCAGTCCTGAATGCCTGAGGCACTACCATTATAAAATTACAGTAAAAAAATATAAAAATTAAGTCGTCAAACACAAATAATAACAATAATAACCAAAAAGAAAGCCACAGCAAGTATACTCACGTTGAACAAAATTCTCAATTTCTTTGACCTTTCTCTTATAAACTAGATGATGAAGCTGCTTTCCTCTGTAACTTTCCTAAATTATGAATTCAAAACAAAAGAAAAGAAAAAAAATTATTACACCAATTTCTAAGAAACGAAAGCCAAACGGAGTTCCTTCTCGATTCTCTTGAATTTGGGGTGGATAATACCTGGCCGAGGTCGACGGCTAGTTTTTGAAGCTCCTGTTCTGACATGCCGAGAAGGACGTTGGGGTCCACCCGAGGGGTACGGGAGGAAGAAGAAACAGATAGCTGGCGCCGCGGGGATACGGAAACGGCAAGGAAGGAACGAGAACGAACCACTGCGCGTGCCGCCGGGACGGAAATCACGTACTGAAGCAGCGCCATTGAAACGGCAATCATCCTTCTTTTGTTCGTCTGTTCTCTGCAACTGTGTTGTACTTCAAAACCTCAGCCTCAACATCTTTATCCCTGCTAAAACCTCAGCAATCTCACCCTCGACCGTAAAGTCGAAAATAACCCTCTTTTATTTTTCTAATTTCGTAAATGTAACTTAGTATAAAAGATTATTAGACTAAATAAATAAAATAATAACTAATATGATTTTCTCCCTGGGCAATTTATTAATTAACGGGATAATAACATCCGAGTCCCTAAATGTTATCGAAATTAAAAAAAAATCGTTTGTAATTTTTTTCAATACGGTTCCCTCTACCTATCCTCTGAGTTTCATGTACGGAGGCACATTCCTTCAGTCAGTTCTTGCTCAACACACTTGGCTTCCAATTTCTGTACACCTGAGTGTTGAAGCTAATTCTTAAAACAGTTAATTCTTGAACGTGTTAACCAGAGGAAGAATTGCGGCAAGACAAAAGCTTATCAGGCAAACTGGCAGACAGTATTTCCAAGTTCCTGCTGCCAAAATTCACTGTTATGCAGGTGGTTGTAAAATGCCATAAACATGTCGGCAGAACTTTGACATGAATGTTTACAGCAATTGCGAGACAAGTAGAAAACGTGTTTTAGCAAATATCATTTGCAGATACGATAGAGGAACTGTACATGAATTTTTATTATACA
Source organism: Khaya senegalensis (assembly GCA_032402905.1). Lineage (NCBI taxonomy): Eukaryota > Viridiplantae > Streptophyta > Magnoliopsida > Sapindales > Meliaceae > Khaya > Khaya senegalensis. The sequence goes on along the minus strand of CP135555.1, from coordinate 8,435,960 downwards.
TGCTTGCGGTGTTCAATACATAACAAGAAATCAAAATATGTATATTTATACAAATCAACAAAAACAATAAAGCATGTATGATGTATCAAATATCTCTCCTCTTCTATGTATGAAGAGGGGAAGCAGATGGCTGATGATAAACAGCAGCTTTGCCGTTGCCATTCTCAGTAAGATTTTTCATTTGATATCTAGGTGAACTGTGACCAAAATTCTGGAGGGGTTCGTTAGAAACCCCCATATCACTGGAGTCTTGAAGTTGCTCCAATGCTTGCACTACCTCAACCATGTTAGGCCTGAACTTGGCTTCATTTGATAGACATTTGATTGCAAGTGCAGCTGCTTTTAGTGCTCCACCAAGCGAGTACTGGCCCTCAATACGAGCATCCATAACTTGGAAAATTTTGCGTTTGCTTCGGAGGTAAGGCTTTGCCCATTCGACTAAATTGTGTTCTCTAGATGGCCTGTTCTTGTCAATTGCTCGCCTGCCAGATAACATTTCAAGGAGAACAACCCCAAAACTATACACGTCACTTTTGGCAGTTAGATGTCCTGCGAAGAAAGAATGAAGTGAGAATTAGAAGAAATTCTTCTTGATAATAGAGGAACAGACACAGACAAAGAGTGGCATGGTGGGGACTGCATATTGATAAGCTGAGTAATTCCACAAAAATGCACAGTTACACATGAGCATGGAGGAAAAGGTGTAGGTGAAGCTGCAATTAAAGCAGAGTTTGGAATTATATTAGTTGAGATTTGATTATTATCTAAGACTTGAACTTAAGGAAATAGTGAATATAGAGATAGAGTTACAAATGTGAGTAGACATGTCATAACTATAGAGAAGGTATGGGTAGACATGTCATAATTATACAGAAGGTTTCAGCTTATGGCATTTTTTTTACCCCATTTTCCAAATGAGGAGGCTTAATTTTCGTAGGCCACAAGGGCACACATATAGGAGGATGAGGGAAAAGTTTGTGGTCAGCAAAAATATACTCTGATGTGAAGAGTAGCAAAGCTGTCAGTTTAAAGATACCTGTGGCCACGTATTCTGGAGCTGCATAACCATAGGTGCCCATGACTCTTGTGGAGATGTGGCTTTGGCTACCTGTTGGTCCATCCTTCGCCAACCCAAAATCTGAGAGTTTAGCGTCGTAGTTCTGTCATTTTATAATCAAAAAAGGATGTGAGAGAGCCGTAAGTATAAATGAAACTCATTTAAAAGCCACAAAATTCAACAGTTGTCATATGTCACTCACAGAATCAAGTAGGATGTTGGATGCTTTGAAGTCTCGATATATCACTTTTGCTTTGTCACTGTGAAGGAAGGCCACACCCTTTGCGGCACCAAGCGCAATTTTCATTCGAAGGTTCCATGAAAGCGGTTGTATGTAAGAGCCCCCTGATTCAACAACACTTAATTTCTTTAATAATGATTTAAAATAGACATTTGATGTCATAGATAATGAGAATCCTTGAAGAAAATGATTAATATAACTAAACAAATGGTGATATCTAAAACTAACTTCTAAATAGATGATTCTCCAAGCTGCCCTTGGGCATGAATTCATAGACCAGAAGCCTGTGGTCATCCTCTAAGCAGTAGCCAATCAACTTCACAAGATTGGGATGACACAATTGTCCCAGGTGTTTGATCTCCGTCTATAGAACAAGTTGAGCCAAGAAATTAATTAGTCATATTATCTACAAATGATATAATAAACACCATATATTACATCTACCAATAGTGAGATCGATAGAATATTCCTACAATTTTTTTGGATTGTTGATTGGCAAAATTATTTGCATTGGTGGATGCCACTGCATATGAAATTCTGGTAAGCTTTTCTTCACCCTCTCAAGTTAATGAGGACAAATATAAAGTTTAAACATAAAATTAAGATCCTAAGAAAACTAAGATGCAGAAGGGTAAAAGTGATACTAACCAACCATTCTTGGTGGCCTTGGAAACCATCTTGATTAAGCCGCTTCACAGCTATAATCATGCCGGTCCCAGGCCTGGCTGGGGCTAACGTATGCTCATCAATCCACCCCTTAAAAACACAACCAAATCCACCTTCGCCCAAAACACTATCTGGACGGAAGTTCCTGGTGGCTGTTTTCAGTTCATTGAAGCTAAAACTTTTCAAATTAGAGGACTGCAAGATCTCACCCTCTGTCCGATGAGGCACTGAAACAGATGAGACCCTGCTGCTTGAGCCACTTAAACCATTTCCTTGTTTGCTGCCGTATTTTGAATTTGTTCCTACATGCATCAACGCCAAAAACCCGTAAATTCATCTATAACCGTTGTCAAACCAGACAAGAACGCATTGTGTCCCAATCCATCAATAAGAATTTAGGCAATCTCTGATTTTACACTTTCCATGACTAAAATAAATACAAGTTTTGAGCTTTGAACAAGAAAATCCACTGAACACATAAAAAGGTACAAAATAAAAATAAAGAACGATCCGTACGTGGTAATTATAAAACATGGAAAAATGAATCGTTTCAAGATCACAAGCTTTGGGAAAGGCTGCAAGCCGATTACCGCCAGAAGAGCTCGCTGAGAAACTCAGCTCGTCCAAAGATATCGACAGTGTTTAAAGATCCATGCGATGGAGAGTTGTGGTGAGCTCATGGTAGCTGGCTAGGAAGCCGCGCTGGATGCTTTAATGCGCCGGCGCGTAGCTGTCGCCGAAATTTTCACAGAAATAATCGAGCGCAGTTTATGATATTATTTAGATTTTTCTGTTACTCCGAAAAAACCATTGTCCGTAAACCAATAATCAAAATTCCAGTTTTTTTTTTCCTACCTTTTCTTTGGAACCAAACGAGCATAAACATCGAAGTTAAAAGTTTGATAAAGGACAAACTAAACCAGATATCGGAGCAATCAAACTAGCAAATAATCCCACTACAGAAAAATGGCAGAAGCTCTAATATGCATAAACAGAAGATAGGAATGCGATCATACCACCGTGAATATGACTCTCGGCACTAAAGCAAGATCCCATGTATGCAAAAGCTCAACTTTCTTCACTCCTCCACCAGAACCCAACTTCTGAATAAAAAGGCGGATAAGAAAGAAAGAAATACAGATACCCACCAACAAAGGACTCGTAAGAAGCAAGCTTTAGCTCGCGAAACAAAGAAGATTTCAAGTGTGAAAGCAGAAATTTTATACCTAAGGTTAGCTGTCAGCCCTGACCAAACCGTCCAACGCAACTTTTTGACTGATTAAAAAAAAAAAAGAGGAAAATGAGAGTGTGAAAAGACCAAGGAAAAGAAGGGTTACCACAGGATAGATAATTAAACAGGAAGGTGGGTAGATTTTGCGGTTTCGTATTTGTTTGGCTTCTTGGAAAGTAGTTTCTTCTAGAGCTTCCCTGAGGACAAAATTGAATAGATGACTTGTCCGCCAGTTACGTTTCTTTATTTGCAAGTAGAAAGTATGAAGTTCGCAGACAGTAAAACCGGATATTATCTTCCATAAACAGTGGTAGTTTGAATTTTTAAACCTTTTAAAGAGAGTGGCATTTGATGATTTCACGCACTTGGGGTTATGAGTCTCGGACAGGCCGCTAATTATCAGTTTTGTCAAACACAATTGGATTAAATTAAGCAATTATGACAAATTGTTGTAAAATATGAATGCCGGCGTGGCGGGTCAACTGGGCCTCCACCACGAAACCGCGCATGGTTTTATGGACCCTACTGGCCTACCCGGCAAAGACCAATAATCAACAAGACAACAACCCTTCATTTAGTTCTAGACGCATTTAGTATTTGTACCACCATCTTATTGATACTGTCTTAATATTTTCTTAGACGTATAGGATTACGTGAATTTTGGGTATTTATTAATATTAAATATAATTAATATATTGGTTCATGCTATAAATAATTTACAAAATAATAATAATAATAATAATAATAGTCAAAGTTTTCTTCAAATACCAATGTTCTATGTTATTGTAAACGAAGTGACTATGATGACCCGGAGTTGGAACAATTAAAAGTGGGGTGTGGAGAAATTTGACAGAATTAAATAGGGGTGAATTGGTAAATTAATAAGAATAGAGGCTTATTTGTAACATCAAAATTAAGAGAAAGTCTTTCGTGATGTTTTTTTTTTTTTAAAAGAGTGAAATTATTTAATTAATAAAATAAAAAATTTATTTATTATAAAAAATTTATAATTTTTTTATTATACTAATTAAATAATATTTTTAAAAATTTTTTATTTATTATTAATAAATAAAATTATTTTATTTTATTGTATTAATTTTAGTAGAATGATATAATAAAGTTGTTTTAGATAAAATTTAAAAAAAAAAGGAGGATAAAATAATAATTATGTAATTAACAAAGAAAACGACAAGAAACTAAAGCCTGGTGGCATGGTGCAAGACTTTTCTTTCCAACCAAACATCGGTTTTGACTTTTCAGGAGACAGCTTCTATCCTTTTGACTCTTTGTTCGGTGTTCTTTCGACTATTTATGGCCCGGAGGGGAAGACTTTGTGCTTTCAATGTTGGCGTAGGAGAAAATACAGCCGTCTGACAAAAGGATTCACGGGTAGCAATCAGTGAAATTTCAACCTCTTTTTGCTTTGATTGCACTGAAGAGATAGCTGGGGGTTGGGGAAATCTTCCAATTCATTTATTGGATTTTAGTAGGTTTATCAATCTTTACGACTTTTTGGATCAATGAGTTGTTCAAAAATCAATGAACATGTCGCATTCTTTACATCGTAATAATTGAAATTTCGGAAATTGATAATCATTTTCAATTAGCATACTTGTTTCTCTAATGCTTAATTTTCTACGTAGTTTGGCCAAATCCAAAATCTAAATAAACAAATATTTTGTAAACAAGATGCTTCAACGGTCTGGCAATTTGAAGACAGTGACTCCTAATGAGCTTTATCTACAACCACTGAACCATTAACTCCTAATCAACGGCATCCACTCAACTCAGCGGCCTTTCGTTTCTTGCATTTTTACCATACAAAAATTCCAGAGTTGTACTTGAATAAACAATTCCATATAGTCCCACTTCAAATTCTTAACTCAGATATTGGATGGACTCTCGCAGTAGCATAACTTCTTTTAAGGAGAGATGAACCCAAGGAGAACTTTACACAGTTAATTTGATTAAGTTTAATTAGCAACTTGGAATTTTTCAGACATATGCCGTGAATTTAATATTTCCAGACCATCTGCGACCACGTGTCCTATTTGGACACTGATACACACTACAAATATGTAAACTCTTCACTTACGGTCTCGGGAGTGCGTTCACATTCATTAAAGTCGTGTTCATACTTGCACATGGAGCAAAGTGCATAAATTAGACCGTGATCCCGACGCAGGCATTGGAATAAAATTCAAGCATGATAGTTTAAGTAACATATTCTATGTATTTCAAATGTTCAAATTAGACAAATCAATAGAATGACAGGCGTATTCACTAATATAAATCAGACGATCAACGGTAACAGATTATTAAACACAACGAGTAATGACGATACAGAGATAAATAAACCGAGGAGCAAATATTCCAGTTGGTGGTGCTCATAAAAAATACAATAGCATCACTTATTCCCTCAAAACAGTACATCTAAAATTTTATGAACTGGAATCTGTATCCCTCCCAAAACAACTACTTCATAGACTCGGTAAACTTTCTTGAAACAAGTTCAGGCATTTTTCTTCACCTCAGCAGACTTGATAATGTCAATGAACTCCGGCTGAAAGTCGAAAACAAAAAGAAATACCAAATTTATATAAGTGCTAAAGTATTTAAGGAATATTAAGCGGGAGAATTGTGATACAGCCATCAATACCTTCAGAGAAGCTCCACCGACTAAAAATCCATCAACATCAGGCTGAGCGGCCAATTCCTTGCAGTTTGCACCGTTTACAGATCCTGAAATAGACATGCAATCAAGAAAGAAAAATGCATATTTACATATGTTTGTGTGGCTGATCAGACTAATTAAAGGCCTATTATTCTATTATTCTATTATGTTTGATAGCCGCCCTCAGAAGCTCACGATTGGTCCAAAACAGGAACAAGCATATGCCTATATGCCATATGCTTTTGATGGTATCATGCAGCATGATCAATGTTAACAATGGCACCCCTGACACTTTGGAAGTTTAAACTCTGCAAAGCAACGAGCTCTTTAACAGATTACTACAGTTCATGAAACAATGACAGAGAAGTTCTAAAGGATCTACTCCTGACATTTTAAACCCATGCTTCATGCTTATGATCAAATTTATAGAAATCCCTTTTTTTTTCAGAAATAAAAGTCTGAAAATCCATAAAAAATGATAAGAGTGAAGAAATAGTAAGCCATAGCATCTCAAGTGTACTGCACATTATCAAAAGAACTGGCTGGCAAATCAAGTAGATTATAATATGGAGCACAGAAACAGTAATATACCTCCATAGATGATCCGTGTTGTTGCAGCAACTTCAGGACTGGTGTTTGCATGAAGCCATTTCCTCAGTTCTAAATGTACCTATTATACAGAAAAATAAAATAAGTATTAAAACATTCGCCATTGCTAATCAAGAACTTTGTATGGGAAATAGCACGCAGAGTATGACATGAAAATTGATGCAAATAAAATACATAAACAAGTTTGTTGAAGATGACAGAAAAGAAGCAATCAAGAATATGATATGGGCATCCAAAGTAAAGCAAAGGATGAATATCTCCAATTGATATAAACATTGTGTTAACTTCAATGAATAAGCTGAAGGTCTGACTTACTTCCTGAGCTTGAGCTGGAGTTGCAACTTTCCCAGTTCCAATAGCCCACACAGGTTCATAGGCCAAAACAATCTTCGACCAATCTGAAACTCGTTCTGCGACCAAAGACAGCAACAATGATTAAGAAAATATATCAACAAAATTCTTGAATTTTTTTAGCATAGAATAAATTCATTTAGCTGCATATGCCCAAAACAAAAGAGCCAGTATAAAGACATAATTTTCTACTCATAACAGGAACATTCAGTAAAAGCATTAAGTTTAAACCACTAATGCACCAAGTCCTTCAATATGATGGAAATATAATGGACAAGCATCAAAGTGCAGAAATAGAGCATTGGAGCAGCACTAGGTGATAAAGGGTGAAATAGGGAGGAAAAAAAATCACTAATTTATTAGTTTACAAGAAAAGATAAACATTGTTGATTACATAAGGAAATCCCCATCAGCATAAAATTTGAAGAGCACAAAACTTCAATTAAAATATCATGCAATAAAAAATTACAACAATTTACTGACCATGCATCACCGCTATTAGTGTAATAATTGTTTCCAAAAAACACAGAAAGTCCATGGTTTATAGCAGAGAATAAAGAAAATAATAACATCATATATAAAAAACATGTGACACTGCACAAAAAGCTTTTTGCATGGCAATGAAGATGTACCTGCAATTGCTTTAGTTTGTGCAGCAACTACATCCATAGTAGATCCCGCTTCACGCTGCTCAAGAGTCTCACCAACACAAGCAATCACCTTCAAACCTTTAGAAAGTGCATATGCAACCTTATCGCCGACAAACTAACAGAAATGCACAGAGATCACAATGTCATTGTAATACATGTTAACAAGACAGTGAATAGTAAAGAAAGTAATAGGAAAGTTGACATTGCATCGTAAAAAAAAGGGGTGGGGGAGAGGGTTACCTCATTAGATTCATTCAAAAGCAGTCTCCTTTCAGAATGACCAAGAATGACCCAAGGAATATCCAAATTGACAAGCATCTCCGCACTGCACACATACACAAGACATGGACATTAAATTTTCAATCAAAGAACTTCCTAGTCGCAAATTTATCTCAATAGTTCAATAAGCTTCTTGTCTCTATTCCTTTTTAGGAAAGCTAATTTTCAATCAATAATCCTAATGCAAGTCCACCATACAAACACACAAGTACAAATAGATAAGGAGCAGCGGACCATCATGAACAGTAATTATTGGCAGCAAATTTCATACCTAATCTCACCAGTGAAAGCACCTCCCTTCTTGACCCAACAATTTTGAGCCGCAACATGAAAGTCAGGCTTCAACAAACTCTTGACAAGTGGAAGAAACACAAATGGAGGGCTAACCACAACCTCTGAAATGGCATCAAGTTATCAACATGTCAAAACTTACACAATCCAACTTACTATTTTCCGTAAGATTGTACCCAAAAACACCAGACCATATCCTAGTAGTGATTGGATGGGGAACCCCTTGTTTTAACTTATCTAGCTATGGCCGAATAAAAAAAAAATGATAGCAAAACAGACAAGAATAGAAGAAATATAAAACGACGTCATTCACTTACCAACAACATCTGAAGATGGAACTTGACCTTCATTGAGTACGTTCACGATCTTCTTTACTTCTTCGGTGGTTCCATTCTACACACAGATTCAAGCCAAACTTAAAAATAATTCAATTAACTAAAAAATGCATCCACCACATTAACGGATCTCGTAATTAAACAAACCAAATTCAGCACAACACTGAGATATATAAAGGTTTACAATACGCCGATGATAAACAATAATAGTAATAGATTGTGGTTCCGTGACTTACGCATTTCCAGTTACCGCCGACGAAGAACTTCCTCACCATTTCCGACGATGAAAACGAAATCGTACAGAGGAACAAGAGTGTTAGTGTTTTGCGTTGCGTTTTGGCTCCCGATGCGGTGAGAATATTTATGGATATTTCGACGCTGTATTGCTGTTTACTAGGAAATTTTTTATTAAAATTACATTTATAACCCAAGCATCCGGAATATACTTTGAGAGTCTTGCGTAGAGTGGTAAGGGTAACTATGTCAAATTAAGAGAGTGTTGGGAAAGTGTGTGTAGCTTGGGGCAAACGGTTTTGTGGGTCGTGGCCCACTGGTTTGTAAGTCACAGAAAGTGGGTGATGCTCAGTAGATTAGGTGATGGCCTTGTTAATTGGCTAAACCCACGTCATCTAATCTTTATTCTTACTTTTATTCGGACCACTATTGAGTCGTGCAGTTATGCATCATGGGTCATGCACCTTTTTTTTTGGGTTTTAAATTTTCTATTATATTTTTAATAATTATTTTTTAAATCTTATATTTTTATGAAAATAAAATAAAAATAAAAATATTAAACATGTGTCCATGATAATTTTTTTTAGAGATTCATTGTTGTATCTATAAGCACCTTTGTTATTTTTATTTTTTTTAACTTTTATAAAAATTATTTTAAAATTATATTAAATACTGTTTATCTATATTTAAAATTTTTAAATATATTTTAATTATTAATTATTATTTATTTTAACCTTTTTTTTTTCATTTTAATTTTTATAAACTTAATTTTAAATTTAACACACAAAATATAAAAAAGGGGACAATGTTACCCATGAGTACCATAACCAATTCTTTTTTTTTAATATTTTTTTATGAAATAATTTATATTTGAAAATTATATTTTAAATATTATTTTTAATATAAATAAATAAATTATCTTTTCAACAATGAAAATATAAAAAATTTTGAGATTTAGATATTATATAACAATTATTTTTTATTTCTCTTATAAATTTTTTTATTAATTAAAATTACAAATTGAATATAGTATTTTAAGAATATACGCTGTTTTGTCAAAAAAAAAAAAGAAAAGAAAGAGATATTATATATTATTTTTATTTAAATATATGTCTATGAATATTGTAGATCAATTGTATTCTTTAAATACGTATAAAGTCAATCAAATTATTTTTTTATTACATATAAAATAATATCTATTTATTTTAAATTATTAAATTATTTCTATAAATTTATTTTATAACTTAATTTAAAATATATTATATTTATCATTAAATAGAAAATAATAATTATATGAAGCTTGTAGTAAAACCTAAAATTTAATAATCAAAGTGGTTTTTTAAACATTATCCCTATTTTTGTTGGTGTTGTAATGAAATTTGGCGATAAATAATACCACAAGCTTCAAATAATAATTATTTTTTACTTAATAATAAATATAACATATTTTAAATTGAGTTATAAAATAATTTTTAAAATATATATTAAATTAATTTATGATATTATTATTTTTTAAATTACAGTTAAATGTAATAAAATCCACCATCCATAATGCAATCCCTAGGGAGTGAATTTTAGATTTTTCATTAAAAAGTAGTCTTGCATTGGATTGGACGGACAAGATTGGATTCTGAATCACCCTACACTTAATCTACGGTTACAAATTAAAAAATAAATAAAAAATAAAATAATACACGCGCCTCTAAAAAAATTCCCCGCTAATTATAAAATCATGTTCACCGGCATTATTTCCCGCCACCATAGACACGGAGTAGGGTTTACACTCAAATTCACGCGATTCAAAATCCTTTAATCAAATTCATCCATTCTCCATTAAGCCATTTCGACCACCCTCTTAAATTATTTATCATAATTTTAAACTCAAATCCGTTTTCAATTTTATCAATGGCTGGTCAATCCGATCCTCATGTATCTTTGTTTTCTCCTGAAGAGGTCTCCGTTTCTCCAGTAACTTACAATTTCTTTTAGACTTTTGGATTCAATTTAATTTCTGTAATTTTTTTGGTTAATTTTTATCAGATTGAGTTTGTCGCTGAGGATGAATTGGTGGAGATTGTGCCCAACATGAGAATGGAGCCTCTAAATTTTATCAGTGTATTTCACTAACTCACCTCTCTTGTGGAAATTGAGCTTGTTTCACTATTATTGCTAATATTACATTTTTTTTTTTTAAATTTGCAGGGTAATTTTGGTCCGTTCTTCCCGCAAATACCGGTTAAAGTGCCGTTGTGGCTTGCGGTGGCTTTGAAGAAGAGAGGGAAATGCACCATTCGGCCTCCTCAGTGGATGTCAATTGGTGAGCATTTATATATTCGTTTTATTTTAGTGTTTTTTCATTTATGCTGATTTTGTAGTGGGTTTTTGTCAAGATTGGTTTGCTTTGCCATGTTATGACATGGTTCATATGTGTGTAAACCATGACCCAAGATCCAAAGAATTTCATAGGATGAGGAAGGTTCAAACATTTCAGATTAAAGAATTAAAACATAGTGTATTTGATTGGATCATAATTGGAGTTGATAGAGCTTAGTAGTAATTTTTTGTTCAGTATTTTTTAAGTTCAAATTAAAATAAAGAAAATGAAAATGAATTGTGGATGCAATGTCTCTATAATCTTATCATAATCTTTTATATGCGGTCTAGAAAATTTAACGCAAGTTTTGGAAGGAGAAAGAGAAGATCAAGGGACATTTCAGGCCATCCCATTTCATTATATTGAGATCTCCAGACTTCTTTTTGACCAGTAAGCATTAGTGCTTTTCTTTGTTTGATTAAATATTTTAAAATATAGTCATGTTAACACCAACTGTAATTTTGTGGATGCTAGTGCACGTGACGACATTCCTGACATATACATGGTGAGCTGGAAGGTCTTAAAGCTTGTTTAGTTATGTGTAGCTCTCCCATGCTCTCAACATAAATCTTTTTCGTAGGTAAGGTCTCTTGTCGAGGACATCAGGGATGTACGGCTACATAAAGTTGAGACTAACTTAGACAAGTTTAGTGCTACATCTGCTGTGAAGGTAGGCTTTTTTAATCTCTCTTTATGAATATGTTGGTACTGATTACTAGAAATGGCTATTTGCAGCCTTATGGCACCATCTTGATCATCATTTAAGGGAAATGGCGAGGATGGACAGATCTGAAGAGAAGGAAAATTATGAACATTTTAATGACTTTAGAAAGAAACTGATGAGGGTGAAAGGAACTGCATTAGTAGCTTCCATTCATAGAACCTCTTAATCCATGTGCATAAGAATATCCTGTGAGATCTGGATATAGCAGTAAGTGGTTGAGCAGACGATTGCACAGCAAGGTTTATGTGGGTTGGCTATGTGCCATTATTCACAAAGGAGAGCAAGAGAAAATCCTCTAGATGAAACTTGAGGCATTGAACTTCTCCCATTTCATTTGTCTAACACAAACTTAAATATTTTCTCTGTACATTGTATCTACCAAGAGGAAATGTATAACGGAAAAGAGTGTGAATTACTGAGAATTTCCTTGTTATGTTTGTGACTCTGATGTGGTAGCTTTGCTCTAAAGAGTGGGATCCAGCCTATTTAGAAATGAATAAACTAAGAAATGTATCCGTTTTCTATTCTGTTACCTTGTTTCTAATCTCTTTAACATGATATTGCAGATCGCCCATCTGTCTGCAATGGAAGTGAATGTAGTCCGTCCATTTGTTGTGAGAGCCCTACAGGCATTCTACAAGCATGATAATCCTGTATTGATGGAAGATTTGGATACTGTATCTGATAGGCAGCCTCAAGTAACTAGACAGCGGCAAGTACCAAATGCTGCACCAAGGGTACATTCTTGCTTATATTTTCCTTCTTTATTCTCTGTCTCATTTTATTTACTAACAGTTTGTGGTTGAATGAAATAGTAGTGGGGTCATCCCTGTTGGTATGGCATTTTGTCATCTGACTAATATTTTTGTTTTACAGCAACCTCTGAAGCGAAGATAATCAGTCATTTTCTTCAAGTCAACTTCCTTCTGAATTTGAAACATCAATTTCATCAGCTAGCACAGAAGGTATTGTTTGAAACCTTTTCCAATGGATCCTTTCTTTTATCCGGTGCTTTTCTCATTGTAATTGTGGTACAGCACTGGCTTTTATGTTGAACTCATTAGGTAACTTGTTATATTAATATTTATTGTTACCATTGTTTTGTAGAGTAAAACATTGTCTTTTTTCACAAAGTTAAATTCCAAATAAACATAATGGAGTGTTGCCTTTGATTCAGAACAGTTAACAAGGTTGTGTAGCATTTCTTAAGCTTTTAGTCCAGACATAGTTTTACTGGCCTCTTGTACATGTATACAATTAAATATCAATAACAATAAACATAGCGGAGTGCTGTCTTTGATTCAGAACAGTCGACAAGGTCGTGTAGCATTTCTTAAGTTTTCAGTCCAGACATAGTTTTACTGGTCTCTTGTGCATGTATACAATTAAATATCAATAACACATCTTGGTATGGTACATAATATGAGGGAATCCATAATTCTAAGTTGAAATGAGCCCTGGGCTATTCGTGATTGAAAGAAAAGATTATGTTGTAGACAAATGCATGTTGTGGAGGTTAGTGATGGTGTAGGCAGAGGACATAATTGATGTGAGTTGCCCAGAGTCAGTGCAATGTAACAATGAAATGTTGGTTGAGGTAGAGAAGGACTTGATTGCTAAGGATTTGGAGGAAGGTATGGCTCTGGACAGAGATGAATTGCAGAAAATGATTGATGTGCCAAGAATTTATTGTGTTTGCTTCCAATTTTTTCTTTCTTTATTTCATGGTTATTATTATTCTTTGTTTATTTATTTTGTGTGTTGGTGGGGGGTGGTTGGTGAGGGGATGGGGTGTGGGCGTTGTTTGTTGTGTTGGTGTTAATTTCTTGAAAAGAAGACAGAAAATCAGTTTGGACCAAGACAATTTTGAGTTAATGATCATGGGTTGTTTGTTTCTCTTCAGTCACCTGCACTAGACTCTTACGTTGTGTGGAGGCTAGATGGTTGATCCAGGTATTGCCATTATCAGTGGAATTGAAATTTAAGAGCTTCCATTTTATTTTGTTTCCTGTTAGATTAAAAACTGGGTCTCTTGGGAGACTGACTCAAGGGAAATGGTTTTCGTGATATGATTTGCCATGATCAGTGGGTTTGAAATTTATGGGCCTCCCATTTTATTTTCTATCCTGTTATATTAACAAATCCTGGCTCTCTTGTGAGACTGACTTAGGAGAAGTGGTCTATTGAGTTTAGAAATTTACTTTTCTTTTCAAATTTCTCAAGGTCAAATTTCAGTTGATAATTTTGAATTATAGCAAGGAAAAGGCCTCCAGATTTAGCTTTGATGACCATGGAACATTGTCCTTTTTGAGTAAAGAGCTTTCAAAGATAAATTCTAAAGGCTAATGGAAGATAAAAGTCAAAGCCTTTAAGGTTAGAAAGCATTCCAAGAAGTTGAAATGGTGGGAAATGTTGCCGGTTCCACCTTGGATTAGAGTCAGTAGTCATGAAACATGCATTTTCTTGAAGTGATGTGAATTTTTAGACACGGCAAAATTTTCTTTTGATGTGTCAGATTTGCAATTGAAACTTTTAGCATGTCTTTTGATGTTTTTCAGTGTTTACTCGGAATAACTTTTGATTGATTCCCTCCCAAACTTTTCAATTTGTCTTTCACCTGCCCATGTTTCTCAAATGTTTCTTTTCAACATCAAATAGTTTCCTAAGTGCACCTTTTTCTCGTGCATTTACTTAAAATGTATGCGCAACTTCTGGGGTCATTACTCAACATCACGATCCATTGCTTGCCAATTTGGTTTTGAATAATTGTGTCATGTAGGAATTATAACTTTGTTCACATTAGCAATAAGCAAATACCAACTTGAACCCTCCTTTTCAACAAACATAGAACAGACAATTGGTAAGTTAACATTTTCCTCTACTTAATTAGTTTACACATTTAAGGTCACCGAGGGGAGTTAAACTGAAGCCTCCAAAAGGAAGAAAGTGGTCTGCAGCATCTTCTTTGTTAGTTGTCATATCTCTTAGTGCCAAATGTCCAATGTAATCACCAGGAGTCACCGAAGAGAATCCGTCTTGTCTATTGAAAGATAGAGAAGGTCTGGATTTTTCTCAATGTGCCAGGTTGAAAGTGCCAGAACATGCCTCATGTTCCTTTCTTCGCACCCACCCCTAGTTACGGGAATATTAAATTAGTGTTAATTTGCACATGCAGTGGGTCCATTAGGCTTCTCATGTTTATCCATTCATTTTAAGTTCAGCATCCAATCCATAAATTACTGAAAAGGATTGATAGTTTTGACAACCTCCTAGAAAGAATATTCTATTATGAAAATTCTGAAACTCCTTAAATGACAGTACATGTATAACAACACCATCTAGAACTGCAGATTCATTGACATGTTTTTGGGTGGATAGGATGTGACTGAACCTAGATGCCTATAAACTGCCTTGTGCCCTCTGAGTAATTTTGCTCCAATTTTTGTTTGTTTGCCTCAATCTAAGCTGGATGGATTCTTGGTATTAGAAAGAAAGAAATACAGAAAATTGCTTCATTTTGTTATCATTTTCTAATGGTCATTATTAGATTCTTTCCCTGTCTTCTGGATCATAGTGGATTCCCCTTTGAGGTCTACTTTACACGCAATCTTACAGATTCCCTTTTGAAGATCGATCAGCTTTAAATTATTTGTTGCCGGCTTTGAACCACTGTGTGCACGTATAAAGCCTGGCTACATCATAGAAATCGCCGGTTTATTTTCATGGACTTTCTGTGCAATAGAAAAAGAGTCATAAAATTTGTCGCAGAGATCCGAGGTTGGGCATGGCATGTTCTGAATTTGGATGTGTTTGAAAATGATGCCTTAGGCGTCAAGCGGATGAATATTAGCACAATTTTTTAAAGCTAGTTTATAAATTATATTCGTTACTGGCCTATTGCGTTGTCGTTTACCTGCGGAATTGGTACATCTCGAAGGGCCACAGCCTGGCAAAGAGCCAGCAGATCAGTTTACAGTTATGTTTGTTTATTACTTGATTGAGATTAAACTATTGGTGTTTTGTACAACTTGAATGATTAATGTTGCCTAAGCCAACTTTTTTAATCACATAAATTAAATATGATTTTGGTAAACACTTTGCTTATAAATTTTCTTTTACCCATAATCTAAATTGGGTCAATTTTACATGAATATCTTTTTAAGTAATGTTATATTTTTTTTAAAGTATTATTTATTATATATTTAAATTTTTTTATTATCTATTTTACATAAATTAGTAACACTAAAATTACATATATTAATTAAATTTGACCATTCTTTTTTACGTTTCTGTTGAATAATATATATTTGAATTCATAATTCATACCATATTCATTCTTAACCTAAGACAATTGTATATTTTACATGCTACTTGAATGGCGTTGAGCATGTATAAATTTATCTGCCAAATTGGTGAATGGCCGTCCGAATTCACAAACAAGAAGTAAGAATCACATGAAAGGTAAGGTTAACCCATGTGATTCCTATTCTTGACCTTACCCATTAAACTAAACAGGGTAGAGAAATAACCTGAATTTAGTTGGACGTATTAATCAACTGCTTTATCACCAAAGTAACCATGTCTCCCGTGAGTTGGCGCGTGGTACCCCGTGAATAATAATGAGAGTAGGTAAGCAGAACCCACGAGCCCTGGGATTCGCTGCAGACCGGCTTTTTAAAGTAGAAGTTGGGTTGGTCCACTTTTAAGCTTATCATTCATTGCCACGAGTGGCAATTGTGTTCATCATTTTCACCGAAGGAGAAAAGCGAGAGATTCCGCCAGAAAGAGCGCGTGGGTCCACCCTCAACATACGGGGACACGTCTGCGCTTGTCATTTGAATTTCTTTTAGTTTAGAACATATATAAAAAAAATATAGTCTATTTTAATGGCGTAATTAAACTTATAAATATTTTTAAAAAAAATTAAACAAAACCCAAGGAGGGTTTACCAAATGATGACCGTTGATTCTCTAATGATTTGAAGGTCCAGATTAAAAGTTGGGATAACATTAACTAATAAAAAAAAGCCATTAAAAAAGAGAATAAAATGTTCTAGTCTTTTTTTTTTATGATTTTTATTAAAATAATAATATATAACATAATTAATAATATAATTTTAATAAAATTTATAAATATATTTTAAATAATTTATTATTAATAATATTACGTGTGTTAAGAGTTAAAAAAAAAAAAAGAAAAAATTTCTTATCCTTCTAATAAATTGAATAGAGAGAGTCCTGTCCAATTCGAAGATGATTATAACCCTGACGTAACCAACGAAGAGTCCTTCAAGCTCACGCCATCTTTCTTTTCTGGCGATTTTTCCCTTTTATTCCGTTCAGGTTGCATCGTGACTTGGTCCCCAAGTTACTTCAATGCAATTTGTCTTCCGATTTCTCATTTCGCCCTTGTTGTCAAATTTGGGAAACTACCGACTCGATTATCTTTAAACATTATCCCATCTTCATTGTCAGATACATAACTTTTATTACCAATAATTAATATTTTATTTTCAAATCCTATTTTTTTATTACCCTAAAATTATTTTATTAATTTAATTTTTTTAATATGTGCATTATAAATAGTATCGATTTAAATAAAACTTGAAAAAGAAGACGAAGACCAATGAAAGTCCACGTACAGTATTCTCCAGCCTTACCCTTAACCGCCGTCGTAATTTTCGCATTAAACCTATTTATTTATTCAAAATCCGAGAGGTCATTTCTGTCTTTTCGTTTCTCCCAAACTCTTTATAAGAACTGGCCGGTACCTTCCCTCAGGCTTTCATCCTCTGGGTTTTGCAGCGAGAAGACCACAATCTTCTTTGTTCCCTCTGGATCACAACTCGAACGCAGATAATGCGAAGAGAGTCATAGGACGTGTTTTCAATCTTACAGAACATGATTTCACAACATATCAATTTCATAAACATCATTTCATTTCAATTGAGAACCAGGCATAGCAAGAACAAATAAATTCTTACAATATTCCTTTCCCAAGTTTTTATACAATTTCAACGCCCTGTTATTTGTGACGAATCGCGGAGATTATGCAGTTGTGATCGGGGGTTCGGGGAGAGAGTGCGAAGCTGGAGAATTGCCGAGGTCGACACGGCGTCGGATTGGCGATGGAGTTGTTGGGCGCGACGGCCGCCACGGGGGATTTGTGGGCCAGGGGCATAGCAGGTGGGTTCAGCCATGAGAGTGAACATGATTTGGCTCTCATGGTCAGCGATTTTTTGGAAAATGGAAGCGGCGGAACCGATTCTTGG
The DNA here is from genome assembly GCA_032402905.1 of Khaya senegalensis. Classification (NCBI taxonomy): domain Eukaryota; kingdom Viridiplantae; phylum Streptophyta; class Magnoliopsida; order Sapindales; family Meliaceae; genus Khaya; species Khaya senegalensis. The sequence continues at coordinate 8,417,973 of CP135555.1, read as the reverse complement.
TGTAGCAGCGACTCCGATTCCGGGTTCTCCGATCTGGCCCACCTCGCCGATAAGATCTCGGTAAATTGGCATTGAATTTATGATATAATTATTGACCTAGCGCTTTTTTTTTTTTTTTGCTTTGGGAATTTTAGTAACGAAAGTATAGACAGTGGCTGTGTAAAATTTCTTCTGTTATCATGATTCCATTAATTTATTTATGTGACCACGTAAATACAGCTACTTGTGCCTGTGTTTGTGGAGATCTTTTTTGCTCAATTGATTCAATTTGTTTTTGGAATGAATAGATATTTAGAACGAAGAAAAACTTTGGTGACTTGTTGATATAAATGAGCTGTTTCAAACAGTCCATGATTTCCTTTCTGGGGAATTTCGTTTATGCTGAAGGTAATTTACCTATCATATTGCAGTTTCACAACCGCTCTGTGCCTCAATATGAGATGGACTTAATATCGGTGGTTCATTCTCTAATACTATCAATCAAAAAGACCGATCTTCATGCTGTGAAGCCAGCCCCTTGTAATGCCAGTTGCATCAGGGTTGCTCTGGTGAAGCTCTTGAGACTTTCAGGTTACGATGCTGCTGTCTGTTCAACGAGGTGGCAAGGTAGTGGCAAGGTCCCAGGAGGTATGTCATTGTGCTCCAATAGCAAATGTTATATTTTTATCGTTTACCAGAATTTTTCTCGTTTCTGGATCTGTAGATGGTCAAGTAATTGATTTGAGTATGGGAGTTCTATAAAAAATGTTTTTGGAAGGTTATGAGGAATCATATCCTGGAATCAACCCTCCATGGGCAAAGGACGTTTGAATGATTTCATTATGTTTTCATGACTTCAGGAGGAGCTTTATCCCTTTTTACACCACTAAAGAATTAATATGTTTTGAGCTGAGCCATATGTGATGGTAAACTTATGCACATGTCATGCAGGGGATCACGAATATATTGATGTGGTCAACTACAATAATGCTGGAAGCTCTGAGCGTTTGATAATTGATATTGACTTCCGAAGCCACTTTGAAATAGCTAGGGCTGTTGATTCTTATGATAGAATATTGAAATCACTTCCAGTTGTTTATGTGGGCTCTTTGATAAGGCTGAAGCAGTTTCTCCAAGTTATGGTTGAAGCTGCTAGATCTTCTCTCAGTCAAAATTCAATGCCTCTTCCTCCATGGAGATCTCTTGCGTATTTGCAAGCAAAGTGGCACTCACCCTACCAAAGACATTTCAATCCGGATGAACAAAGTATGGGCACCATCAATTATTTTGACCATAAGCAGTGCAGAGGACAATTAAAGGGGCTGCATTCTACGCTTCGTTCTGAAATGGAAGCAGAGCGGTTTTTGAAGTCCATAAACAGCGAGAATAATCATAGATTGAAGGTAGAGAGGCGTCGGCATTCGTCTTTGAGAGCTCTTTGATAGGTGCAAATTTTGGCCTTGGAAGATGCAAATTCTTTCTGTGAGAGTGTAATTTATTGCGGCTTGCTCTTCAGTGATTCTTTTTCCTAGTTATTTAATAAGCACGGACCAGAATGAAGGACAGGTTCGTGTAGCAGACACCATTACAATAACAATCAAGATCATGGTGGAGACATCTTTCATTCCTAATGCGTCAATTGATATGTTTATCTTTCATTATTTTTGTCACTCGTGGCAAGTTTGTCGGTATTGAGTTTCTGGGGCTGCGCAGGCATTTTCTTCCATGCTTAACAGCACTGCTGACAAACCAGTTGGTGCCACAATTGCCGTATCTTTCATTAGATTGTTTTTGGTTTTGATTATTAGTATTACCTCGAATGTGTATTCCTTGGCCCTTATTACATGGGTTCAGGGATTTTTGCTGTTATACATCTCCGCGTGTCAATGGTTACATGTGCAAATTTGAATTGGATGTTTGTTAGATTATAGCTGGATTAGAACTTGATTAAATGGCACCTGAAATTCTTATAGAGACTGAGCAGGCATGACGATCATTGGATTGTCAATTGCTTGGAACAGACGTTCTTCTTTCTTCTCTGTCATACACATGCTCGTGCAGTCAATCGTCAACAAAGACCAACTGCCTTACCCTTGACTTTAATTGATAATAGTATACATCCACGTGTTGGGTGGAGTAATAACGCCTGGACATTTTTGGCCTGAGTTGCCCGTCTCTGTCAAAATCGGGCCGCCATGTATACTCGTTCTCCCTTTCTGGTTGTTCATGGTCATTGCAACTCGGCCAATGCGGAGAATCTGGCTCAAGCATGTAGACAATCCAACAACCACTTTCAAAGTCCAACTTGGTAACAAGCCAACCCCTCTCAGAATTGAGAAATCTACGAACTAAATTTCCGCAGCTTGCCAAATTCTTTCAGCTCCTTTGTCAATGCTATTTGTATGCCATTCCAACTAATATTTTCCTTATCCTAAATAAATTTTGGTGTACGACATACTTGTAATTTCAGAAAAAAAAAAAAATTTATATGAACATCTTGTAAATGAAAATCTATAATTCAAAAGAGAGTTTTGATTGAGATATACATATGACATGATCTATATATTTATTAAAAAAAGATTTACTGGTAATATATGATTGTTTTTAAAACCCCAAATACTTTTATTCTATCTCATCCCATCCCAACAGAAGTTAAGAGTCAATTCGTGTGCCTAATTGCCAGCCTTTCATGTAATTTATTTGAAATGAAGATTTTTGAGTTGGTCCATGTGAATAAATGATCAGCAAATCAGATGATCAGATGACATGCATTCAAACTAGATAGGATTAGGAGACAGGCAAACTGGACCGAACTTTGCACTAAAATGTTTTGTTCATCTTATGGCCAAGCCAGGGCGGCCATGATAAAACTGAGGATCCGATGCGACCTATTTGCAGTCATGGCCAGAGTGAGGTAACGTAGCCTGGCAAGAATTGAACATACATATATAAAAGAGAAAATTAAGGTTATGCAAGCAAACTCCAAATTCAGTTTAATTATTAAAGATATAAACATCTATTAATGTTCATTTACTCTCGCTCCAAGAACAAAATCCCCAAAGAAGAACAGCCAAATGTCCAACAAATCAGTTGTTGCCTTCCAGGATCCAGTTCTTCGTCGTCGTTATTAAGCAGCTCCCTCCCTCCGCCACCACATCTTCATCATAAGATGCTCTTATCAAGCACCTTAATCTTCCTGCAGTTAGCAAAGTACATACATACAAGTACATTTCGAGAACTAAATGAATAGTGCATTTGGCAATTATTTAGAAAAAGATCCTTATTATTGCAGCAGCTTAATTGAAAGCACAAATAAAATAAGCACTTTTACCCGCTCGATCACTGCTAATCGAGAACAACCAAGCCGGACTGCTCCCATGCATGGGCAACCTCATCCCGGCTGCGGTATAGACGACCATCTGGATCATAGTAGTACTGGTACAGAAAGAAAGTTGATATTCTCAGTATAATTTCGACTTCCTATACAATAGAATCATTCTATTATCTTCAGGATCAGGCCATATTCTAATAATAAGCCCTTTTGCCCGAATCAGTGCAGACCCTCTTCCAACACTCCTCTCCCTCGCTACGTTAGCATGTGATCACTTTCTGCCTCCATTTCAGCTGCTTTATATCTATTTTTTGTCATAAATTATAATTATCACAGCACTAAAATTTTAATTGATACATCGACTCTACTACATCATCTCATGTCATATATCATCTATCTAATCTTCTTCACTAAATTATTATGAAATTTTTAATGTAAATTATTTTATATTGTAAAATATCATTATCATGTCTCGTAAAAAAATCTCTCTTTAATCCAAGTTATTGTAAGAGAAAGTTTTAAATAATAAATCAACTCCATTACATCATTATGCTATGTCATACTAACTATCACTTAATAATTTATGTTCAAATACTTTTTTCTTTTACTAAATTACTATGAGATTGTTATTACATCTCTTTAATTTTATAAATGTATTTATCATAAAATATTGTTATCATATCTTAAAAAAAAATTCTATTTTAATTCTAATAATAGAGAAAAGTTTTAAATGATAAATCAACTCAACTAAGTCATTACATTATATTATCATACTATCATCTAATTACTTTTCTTTAAATACTTTCTCCTCTACTAAATAATCACTGAAATCTATTATTTTAATTGCTTCATGCTTACATTTTTAGAGAAAAACCCCTCTCTTTAACCTTAATAATAGTAAAAAGTTTTAAATAATAAACCGACTTAACATATATATTATTATATTATCTATTGTATCACTATCTAATTACTTTTCAAACACTTTTTTCTCACTAAATTAACATGAGATCTCTAATTTCAATTTGCTTTATGTTACATTTATTACAAAATTTTGTTCTCATATGTCACAAAAAAGATTCTCTTTTAACCCTAACAATAAAAGAATGTTTTAAATGAGATATTTACTCTACCACGTCATTATATTGTCATCGTACTATCATCTGATTACTTCTCTTTAAATACTTCTCTTCCTAACTAAATTCCCATGAGATCTTTAATTTCAATTACTTTGCACTTATATTTATTTATTTATTATATCTCATAAATTTTTTTTTTCTTTTAATCTTAACAATATAAGAGAAAGTTATTAGTGATAGATCAACTTCATCACACCATTATATCATCATCATCATCATCATCGTACTATCATCTTTTACTTCTCTTCAAACACTTTTCTTTTTAACTAAATTACCACAAAAACTTTAATTTCAATTACTTTATACTTACATTTATGAGAGTATATTTTTATCATATCTTAAAAAAAAAAAAAAATTCTTTTAATCTTAATAATATAAAAAAAAATTATAATTGATAGATCGATTCTACTACGTCATTATATCACGTCATCACACTATGATCTAATTACTTGACTTCAAACACTTATCTCCTTAACTAAATTACCAAAAGATTTCTAGTTTCAATTGCTTTATAATTACTTCTGGCAAAACCTTCTCTTTGATACCCTAATAATAGGAAAATAATTTAATTAATAAATCAACCCCACCACCTTATCGTCTCATCATCATGCATACTATCATCTAATTACTTCTCTTCAAATCTCCTTCACTAAATTGTCACATAAAACCTCCCACGATAATTTTCTTTTTAAATGATAGAAAGATTTTACTACCTTATCATAATATCAACCATCACATCTAAGACAGTTTTTTAAGGTAATATACATAACTCACTACAGAAAGATAGAACACAGTGATAAACGGAGGTTAATTTTACCCTGTAAATCCTTCCAGTCACCATGTGTCGCTCCTCAGCAACCCAGCCAGGCAGCAACCAGCTGTACTCACTGGTGGAATTGTCAAAAATGATGGTTCTTGTTTGTGGCCTCAGGAGCTTTCCCCGACGCCGATTTTTCAGTTTTTCCAAAGTTGCACTCGTCGCCGGTGATATTGTTCTGCTGTTGTTTTCAGCTTGATCATTCCTTTGCTCACGATGTTCCATGGCCGAGATGTGGTCTGTTTGTCAGTGCTAGGGTGGTCTAAATTGGCTTTAGTAGACAAGATCAAAGTAATACAAGGGATATTTAATAATTTCGTTCTTTTATTTATTTCTGTTCAGCCCACTATGTTTTGGTAATTATAGGTTTATCCAACTTGACATTCCCACTTTATAATTTTGATTTGAAATTTCAATAAATTATTTCCTACTAATTTTGTCATTGAAAAAAAGCTATTAAATATCAAAGAATGGTTTTAAATTTACATTTGATGAGTATACGTTGTCAAATAAATTATTATATCTTTAATATTATTTTATTTACATTAAATTTTAATATTTCAACATTCTCATACAAATGTACACGAACACATTAAATTATAATATTTTAATACTATCATACAAATTTATATGTTCACATTAAACTAGAGCATTATAACATTATCATGCAAACTTACACTTCTGCCTTAAATCATAATGTTTTGATATCATCACAAAAACGTACATGTTAATTGTTTAATTATAGATCGTATGAATAATTATGAATATTTGTGTATATACACCACTTTCTTTTTTTTTTTTATTTAAAGATTTTATGAGATAAAAGGAATTATGTATTACTTTTAAAAAAATATTTAGGGCTTTAGTTTTAGTGCTTGATATACTGTTCTACTCTCATTTTTTTCCTTCTTAGTAGAAGGGATTGCTGATACTTTTATGCATCTTTAGAAATTAAGAATTTATCAGTTTATAAATAAGGCATATAGGAGATTTAAATGGAAAAATACTTCGATATTATGGATAGTGGCAAAAATATGCAAACCATGGTGGTCTTTATCATAAAAAAATAAATATTTTGGCCACAACTGCAAATTCTGATTGGGAAAAGTTATAGATTTAACTGATTACCTTATTTGGACGTAATTATTAATTATGACACTAATGCAAACAAAATCCAATTGGATTCTCGTTATCCGAATCCGCAAGATTTCCTTTTGTAGAAGATTTTTTTAATTGACACTATTACATGGGGTGTTTTGATAATATGGATTGCCACACCATTGCCTTCCATAATTAACCCGTGTCCAAATTTAATAATTTAATTGAACGTTATTGATTTTAATTGATTCTAAACAGTGGAAATAGATATATATTATTTGAATAAATACGTGTCATCGGATCAGGGCGACCTTGTTTCACTCGTAGACATGCATTTCTATATGTTGCTTGGTTCTAGAAAATATCATAAATGTCTTACTAAAATTACATATAGACTTTAGATTGTATACCATAATTATGTTGTATGATATATCTCAACAATAGATTGAGAGGCCAAATTGGATTTTGGATTTGATTGTAAGGATAATAACAAGAAGGGTTTTCTTAAGGAAGCTTAAGATGTAATCCCAATCTGTTTTGGATTCGTAATTTCCATGAATATGTCGGAGGTTTTGAAGGGTTTGTAATCAATTTTAAGGAATTAAATCAGTAAAATCATGTGTAAAAATCAAGCTAAATTTTGTGCGAATACAAATTAAAGTAACATATATTTACATACCCAAATTACAATAACTGGTAATATTGTCACAACATGAAACAACAAAGACATACAAGTCATTATTGAAGTTCTCAGTTTATCATTATCAGATAAGTTACAACATTATTGTGGGTAATTGGAACAATAAGTCATGGTGATTTGTGTCTGAAACCCAGAGTTTAGCAAGTTAGCAATGAGAATAGCAACGCCAGTGAAATTCTTCAATAACTCGAATTGTAGCTTCAGCTTTTGTTGGATGAACAACGCTGTCCATCGGCTTCCTCTCATCTGCAGTTCCAATTCTTGTTTCATCTCATTGTTTTAAGGGAATGCGAGCGAGGTAATGCAGTGGCAGTTCATACAATTGGGTTATGGATTTAGCTAAATCTTTCCCTGTGAGGAAGGGAATAGGACCTTTGGATGAAGGAATTGGAATCTGCTTCATGTATTCTCCATATTTTACTGCCTTTTTGATCACTGCATCTGCATTATAACGAAACAAACCCCATTTTTAAATTCAATTTAAATAACTATCAGTAAGTTCAATTTCAATTCAACTTCAAGTTTCAAGTGGTACCCTTTATAATTGAACTAAAATTCAGTGTTAGGGCTCAAGGGTGTTTCAGTTAAGTGCTTATTTCATATTATAATTCGTTTCCTGGTCTTCTGTAATGTCAATTTTCATAATTGCATTTGTTACATTTTATCTGTAGATCTCATCTTATGCTTTGTGGTGATATATGTGAGATTATTACATTGAGTCGCATAAGACAAATTCTCGGGTGATTTTCGAAGAACTCAAACATATCTCAAATGTGGTCTTCTTTTTCATCCCTCAAATGTATATTTACGAATGAAATCTTTTTCGATCTCTTGTGCATTGCAGAATTGTAGCAATTCTGGACATCAAAATCATCCACTGTCGATGCTTTTAATATATAATTGGACTCCAATGACCCACAAATTGAACTTGAATCATAATAAGCACAAGATTATTGAAATCCATTTACCGTCTCACAAACAAGATGCCACATTGTCAATAGGTACAAAGATTACGGTCGTCTGATACAGAAGACTTTCTGAAGTAAAACTTTAATTTACTTCTTATTCATACCATAATTATAAGTTGACAGATCCATCTTATCCCCTATTTTTGCCTTTGCTTTGATTTGCCTCTGCATTTGCTGTTGATTCTTTTTCCTCCCAGAACCTCAGAACTTGTTGCTTAGACCTGTATTGCCGTCCCAAAGGATCATAATAAAGCTGCAAAACATTGATAACAATTGAACCAGATGATTGTTTTCTTTTTCTAGGAAAACTGAAGAAATTAACAGATATAAATATTTATATACTCTGCACTTTGCTCATCTCTTTTGATGATGAAAATGCAACATACAAATCGAAAGCAATTAGTACAACATCAAATAATGAGTCTGATATTTGAAAAAATCAATAAAATTTCTTCTTCATATGAAGTTAATTTCTACAATAAATCCAAGGCAGTGTTAATTTCCAATGATTAATGTTTAATTACTAGTATTAGAAATCCATTCTATTAACCTTGCTGATCAACAATTGACCCAAATTAAAGTAAAAATAAATAAACAACTCATTTAATGTTAAATTCCAAAAACCAAATGTTAATGATTTGATGCCAAAATACCCATTTTAGATGCAAGATCACTAAAATTACAAGATATAAAGAGTTGATAACGGATAATAAATATTGTTCAAATCTTTGATGAAAGCATTTTAGACAAGACAAATATAATTAACAAGTAACTATTTTACAGGTAATTTTGTTATCAAAAGATTCATATGACCGTTACAATGTCTTATAACCGCGTAAAAAAGACGCGGGAAAATATGAATTTGTTAGATCAATTAGTATAAAATTTAAATTAAAATTTTTAAATATATGTGTATAGATTTTTTAATTTATATATAAATTTTTAATAAAATTATAAAATTAAATAAAATTTTATGTAATATCTTTTTATGGTGTAAAAAGAACACGGAAAAATATGAATTTACTAGATTAATTTGTATATTTTAAATTAAAATTTTGAAATAAAAATGATCTAATTTAGATGTACAAAGCCTTCAATAAAATCAAATAGAGACAAGAGGGTGAATCATTTAATTGAACAGTAAAGTAAAATAAAACTTAATTTAAGGAATTTCATAGTCTCACCCATTTGTGGGTATTCACAGGGAGAATTCTTTTCTCTGCTAACCAGCCATCGATCAGCCACCCAAAGCCAGGAGAGCTTTTGTCAAAGAAAACAGAGGTGATTGTATCAAAATTCCTCCCCCTCCTTGCCTTACGTAGCAGTTCATGCAAAGTTGACAACGTTTCAGGTGATAATCGCTGCTCATACCCTACAATTACACCGCTATTTATCGATGTCTGTGCTTGCAAATTTTCTTCCACCCCATAATATATGTAACCCCTTGGCAACCGCGGCATGAACGGCGCCGCTTGTGGCTGCCGGCGTGCCCGCGCAGCTGGTTCAGCGTTTCTCCTGTTGTAATTTGACGGAGCAGCAACGCCATTCCCGTTGCATGCGCGGATCAGATTGGCTTTGTATGGCATGTTTTTGGATAAGATGTGTGAAACGAGAGTGAGAATGAAAATGGATTTGGGTTTCACTAGGAAAAGTGTGTGTTTATGTCTTTATATGTTTTAGAAATAGAGGCCACGTTTTAGACAAACCCAAGCTGTCTTATTGTCTAGGTTATCACCTCTATAGTTTATTTCTCCCTGATGAATAGATCGATACAAATCCTAGATTTTTAACATATCACGCAAGAAAATATTTAGCATTAGATTCAGACAGCAACGATTATTTATTTCCGTTTGGTCCTAATTATTATATTCAATTTTTCTCGATTTTCCTTGGTTTCTAATGCTCCATATTTAGAAAAACATTCAACATTTTAATTTAAATGACAATCTAATAATATTATTGAATGTAATACGAGCTGTATATTCGAATATATCACGGTTTATTCATATTCATATAGGTTCTATATATATATATATATATATATCTTGTAATTAATTAGTACAAATACGATTGGTAGGATGACAGACACATCTATGGTAGATTGTATTGTATGGGTATCAAAGCAAACTTCATCTGAGGAATTATTTTAGAGTCATCTTGTCGTTGAATGGTGCTGTTGAAAATATTGGATGTAGAACAAAAGTGACCAACTTTTTTAGCTTTGTTATTATCTAAACAAAACCAGAATCAAACTTGCATATTAGCCACTTGTGGATTTCGTCAGAGTGAAGGATTATGAAGAAAAGGACAACCTTTGGCTAATGGGTTTTCATAAGATGCTGCAGAGACCATAACTATCCTCTTCGTGATAACAAAATTCGATCAACTCTTGATTGTCTTTTATGCCTTGCATCGAAACATTTCTTCCCTGTTTGATCATTGCAATATTAAAATTGAACTAATTTTTAAATGATGTAATAACATTACAAATTAAATTATGTTAAATTTAAATTAAATTTATGTAATATTTTTAAAGAAATTAAACAATGACCTGCGTGATATGATGATCATTAGCTATATTTATATATAGATGAATTGTACATGATCCTTTCTGCAAATTCTATCATATACTTAATGTGAGATTCCACCATTCAATATTTGGAACCGCTTCACTACACTACAATGGAACCTAGTAATTAATGTGGTCACAAAAGAGAACAAGAAGTCAACAATTATAAATGTATTCTTATCATAAAAAAGAATAAAATAATAAATGCAAATACTTTTGCAAAACGAACAAGGGCATGTAATTACAAATCAATTTTAACTGCAAAGTAATGTACATTGTATTATTATAATTGCTTGTGGTATTTTTAAGAGGTTTTTTTTTTTTAAAATTTTTGCAATATGGTAAGAAATTCAGACAAATGATTTTCCTTTTATTTAGTGTTGCTTTCTATTTTGGCATTGGCTTTAGTCTCTTAGTGTATAAACAACCCAAATTTCCTCTTACAGTTAAGGAGGTCGATGGGGAACATGTCGAGAACAAAAACCACTGGCCTCCTCCTCTTCGCCACTCTTATCTGCCAGCTCTCAACCACAACCTCTGTCATAGGCGTTAATTGTGGCACAATAGCTAACCTTCCACTACCTACTCAAGAGGCCAAATTTCTCAAAACAAAACAACTATCGACGGAATTGACTCTTTGATGGCAATCGTGGTGTTCTTCGTGCCTTTGCCAACGCTATCATTTCTGTGACTGTTAGCATTGGCAGTTGGTGATATTCCTGCTCTTGCTAAGCACGTGTAGCCAAGAAATTGGTTGCTGAAAACATTGTTCCGTTTTACCCATTGGCAAAGATTATTCGTGTTACTGTTGGTGAATGAAATCATGCAGGACAGTAAGAGGGAATGGGGTTATAATCTTGTTCCTGCCACGAAGTGTATCCACATGACTTTGCTTCAAGCTGGGATGAAGGGTATTCAGGTCAGATCAATATCTCTCTCATATATATATATATAGTTAGAGTTCTCTTGGCGACGTTTGCATTTTGTTCTCATTAATCTTGACGAGTAATTCTTACATCTGAAAATTTTCACATATAGTTATGTTGTTATGCTATAGTTTCTACAAATATAGTTGAATTATCCATTTATTCTTTTTAATTTTTGCAGATCTAAACACCAAATCAACCAGACTTCCTTGGTTCCTCAGAGCCACCAAGTGAATGAAGGTTCAGGGTAGGCAACGACAAAGAAATAATTGCACCCATGCTTCAATTTTTTACTTGAAACCAAGACGTTTTCATAGTTAACCCAATCCTTATTTCAGCTACAGCCAAAATATGTCAGAACTATATTCTATTCCAGAAAAACAACGGAATCTATGACAAAAACACAAAGATTACATGCTACAACATGTTTGAGGCACAGATGGATGCAGTAAATTATGCCATTAAAATGATTGGTTTTCCCGATATGCCCATTGTGGTGGCTGAGACAGGTTGGCACTCGGCCGGTGATGCAAACCAGCAGGTTGCTACTGTTGACAATGCTGCTGCATTCAACTGGAACTAAGTTACCAAAATTAATTCAGGGAAGGGAACACCTTTGATGCCAAACAGGATGCGACTGCTGAGAGGAATTTTGGGTTGTTCAGACCAGACTTCGGTCTATGGTGCTGGGATTATGCTCAAAGGCCAGGAATGAATTTTATTGGCCTCACACGCACACGCACTGGATTACATATTGATAGCTAATGAGAGCAATGCTAATTGCAGTCGCCTAATGTGGCCACTGCAACAGTTGCTACTCTCTTTATTCAAAAGCGTGTACCATTTTTATTTTTCTTGTTTTCCTGAAAATTGAATACTTCAACCGCATAACTCAATCTTTAATTTTTTATCCTTCTTTTTCTGAAAAATTTACAAGCCATGCTTTTCTAACGCAAACTATTCTCAGCACTCAAGGCAAACTTAGACTGGGTATGCGTCCTAGCCATTGGCACTGTAGTAAGCATTGTACCGTGCGTGAGACCAAATATTGTTGGGATGAAAGTATGCGCCAGCAGGTTGAATTGGCTTGCTGTCAATACTGTTGCTGCACACAAAATCTATGTTTTCTTTGGGGAGTTCACTGCTGGTGTATGGTTTTGGCATACCCCATTTTCTGCTCTGTAAACCTAGATGTGCTTGAAGTAGCTGGGTGTTGGTTGTTTGGTATCGGAGAAGAGCATAGAAAAATGAAGAGAATAGTTCATTTATTGTACGAACATATTGATTAATTTATACCTTTCCACTGTTGGCCCGGGGCTCACATCGACAGTGTAGGCACTTGAGACAGCAAAACATGAAGTAACAGTAAGCTGGGGAAAACATTAGGATGTGCAGAACCTAAAACTTAAGAAACGCTCCTTGTTCTGAAGATAACTCGCAGTAATTTCTATAAACCGACTGGATGAATATGGTTTAGAAAATAATTTTCAATGATTTTTACAAAAATTAAAAATAAAAAATTTCCAAAAAAGATTTTATAAGGCCTCAAACCTTATAGATTAGTTTATTTATAGTTTTGGTCAAGGTTCAATCCTTTTTTCACTGTTATTCTACCTATTAATAGTATTCACTCTCCATTTTCACCACATGATTCTTATTTAAATAGGGAAGTCCTATTGCATATCCATTATCCTCTCTTTTCCTCTGGCCGTTTTACAAGTTACGATGTCTAGAACATGCACCACCGGTCTCTTCCTCCTCGTCGGCCTTCTCTTGCAACTGATCACCAACACAACCATCGCCATCGGTGTTAACTATGGCACACTGGCAGACAATCTTCCGCCACCTGCTCAGGTGGCCAACTTTCTCAAAACAAAAACAATTATTGACGCCATTAAACTCTTTGATGCGAACCCTGACATTCTCCGTGCCTTTGCCAACACTAACATTTCCGTCACTGTCAGCATCGGCAACGGTGATATTCCTGCTGTGGTTCATCTCCCTGCCGCTAAAAACTGGGTTGCTGCCAACATAGCTCCGTTTTACCCGCAGACTAAGATTATTCGTATTCTTGTCGGCAATGAAATCATGCAAAGCGCTGAGAAGAGCTGGATTTATAATCTGGTTGCTGCCATGAAGTCTGTCAACGTGGCTTTGATTGAAGCTGGCTTTAATGATATTAAGGTTGGAATTAGATAAATCTTTCCTTTATATTTATAAAATTTTAGGTGATCATTTTGTTAAAATTAAAATTTTAATTTCTTTTTATCAACTCTAATGCAATGATTCCATAACTTTTTCTACAACAGCAGATAACATAGATGATCTGCATTTTAACAAAATAGAAAACTCAAAATAATAATAATATCTTCTAATAAGCAGTTGATTTTTACAGATCTCAACACCAAATACTCTAGGTTTCCTCGGTTCCTCCGAGCCACCAAGTAAAGGCAGGTTCAGGGTTGGCTACGATAAACAAATAATTGCACCAATGCTTCAATTTTTACGTGAAACCAAGTCAGTTTTCATGATTAACCCATATCCTTATTTCAACTACAATCCAACCATGTCAGACTACATTCTATTCAAGAAAAACAAAGGAATCTATGATCAAGACACAACGATCACATACTACAACATGTTTGATGCTCAGATGGACTCTGTATATTCTGCCATGAAAGCCATTGGTTACGCTGATGTGCCCATTGTCGTGGCTGAGACAGGTTGGCCCTCGGTCGGTGATGCAGACCAGCCGGCTGCTACTTTGGACAATGCTGCTACATTTAATTGGAACATAGTTAACAAAGTTACTTCTTGGAAGGGAACGCCTCTGATGCCCAATAGGCAATTTGAGACATACATTTTTGCATTGTTCAATGAGAATCTGAAGCCGGGTGCGACCTCTGAGAGAAATTTTGGGTTGTTCAGACCAGATTTCAATCCGGTCTATGATGCAGGGATTATGCTCCAAGGCCAGGTAAGAATAATGAATTTGATCACTTTAGATATACTACAGTAATGTACTGTCTATCCCATTGATTTTCTTTATGATTTTTTTTCCATTAATAAAACAGACGCCGGCACAACCAACGCCAGTACCAACTGGTCCAGGCAAGAAATGGTGCGTGGCAAAACCTGGCACTGGCAATGAAGCCCTGAAAGCAAACTTAGACTGGATATGCAGCCAAGGCATTGACTGCAAGCCAATTCAACCTGGTGGCGCTTGCTTTGAACCCAACGATCTCTGGCATCACGCACAATATGCAATGAATGCTTACTATAGTGCTAGCGGACGCAACGATTTCAACTGCGATTTTAAGCATACTGGTCAGACGACAACCAACAATCCAAGTAAGGAAACTAGATTTGTTAATTACTCTATAAATATCGTCCCGTAACATTCTTCTAATTTATTTATTTATTTTTATATTTTGGATTGTATTCACAGGCCATGGTAATTGTGTATACGCTTAAGATCCGATTTCGAAGATCATCGTATACAGGGGGCTGCCTGAGCAAACCCTACTGCTAACTTTCTTCGGAGAAATCTTCCTTTATTCTTTCATCGTTTGCGAAGAACATTCGCGTTACATTTTGACGTACAATTTTTGGTAGTCAATCATAGTATTAAGTTTCTATATTTTGATTATCATTGTACCTTTAGTTAAATAACAATTTTGGAATTATTTACCTTATTTAAATAATTTTAAAAATAGTCTAAGATAAATAATACTTTTCATCTATAAATTTTTTATATACAAAATATCTTGAATAAAATTTATTTTTAATTTTTGTAAATTCGGTAACTTTTGATATTTATTTAATTTTTATTTACTATATCTAATTTCCGTTTGGTACATCAAAAACTAAAATACCAAAATAGTTTATTATGCTTTCATTGCCTTTATTGACCAAAAAAGAAATAAAAATTATACCCATTAATCAATATTAATTTAAGGAATATTGTTAAGCCTTTATATTTGTTAAATCGATTAAAAATTTTTGCTTAATTATTTTTGTATTCTAAACTAATTATTATTTGTTAAAAAATAAAAAAAATAATAAAAATAAAATCTAAATCTCTCATTATTTTTTATGTTTATGTATTACAAAATTTTAAAAAGTGAAAGAAAAAAAAAACAGATGTGTGAGAATTTTAGAATATAGATGTGTATGCATAAGCATTGTGAATTCGTTGACAAAACAAATTTTGACTTCAAGTTTAAGAGAGTCAATGAGTTCTATAGATTAAATTAATAGGCTTATCTGTTTTAATACCGTTAATACAAGCAAACAATATTTATAATGATTTGGATCGTAGATATAAATAAGACAATGGCAAGCACCGGCAACATCATCTTTTTCACCACCTTCCTCTACCTCTCAACCGCTGCGTACTCTTCCGGTGTGAATCAGGGCGCTGCACAAACACAACAAGGTGCTGAGGACCATCAACTCAAGCCCAAAATTTCGAAAATGGTTATTGCGGCCCCCCTATCGCTTAATTGTGGGAAAACTTCAATTGATCCTCATCAATAAAGGGAAGTCAACCTTGTTGAAGATAAGCCCAATTCAAGTAGGCCCATTTCTAGAATTCCATCAAGCCTAGTCCAGGACGACTCTCCATCATCAGCTTACCTTCTGTGCATCGCTCGAGGATGCCATTTGGAAACAGACAACTGTGCCAGACAAAACTGAAGCAGATTTCGTACGAATGCATTGCAAGGCGGACGACAATCAAAGAGTCTGCATTGACTATGGCGCAGTATGGGTGTGGATTGTCAATACCAAACAAATTGGTAGCTCACATCAATCTTTATAGCTTAAGGCAGCATATATCAAGAATTATTTTTATAACGGCATATCACCAAATGAATCCACCAGCGAATTTCAATAAGACTGCTAGTTTGAAAATTAGTAATCCAAGGAAGCGATAAGAAACAAAACAAAAAAAATACCCAAATCTTTGACTTTGAGCCTGGACAATCCAATCCAAAAGTCACACAAACTAATTGATTTTATGAACAATGCCTTCTTTTGATAACGATTTATAGGATACATTAATCTGCCTGTAAATTTGATGTCACAATTACTGATATTGGACATCTCCCAATTAAACAAAAATAAATTATTACTGACTAGCAAATGTGAGAACAGATGTTGAACATCTTCTAAGTTTTTCTTTTATTGCAATCAACTACAAGTAATTAAGATTACTCCTTCAGAAGCCCCTTATCCGGATCTCCCCATATGATTTCAAAGGAATACACATTTGCCATCGCCTGTATTTAAATACACAAAATACCAAAAAGAATATTAGAGAAGAGGGGAAGAAATTCAAACTCTCAACATCAAAATTGTTTATCTGTTAATGCTTAATATCTCTCTCTCTCTCTCTCTCTCTCTCTCTCTCTCTCTCTCTCTCTCTCCTTGTGATTGATTTTCTCACTTACTTGGATTGTCAAGTGTAAGCATAGCAGTCTGACCGAGATCGCATGTAGATTCATCGCGGCCATTGGCATTATAGTAATAATTCATGGCATATCCAGCCTTAGTTCGCAAAGATCGATCAGCACAACTAATTTCCTTCATGTTTACAAGTGGATCGCAGTCCACACCACTCTTACATGCCCAGTCTATGTTTGCTTGCAATACTTGGTCACTAACTTCTGGTCTTGGCATACAATATTTCTTGCCCCGAGTAACTGGGAATGTCTTAGCCACTTCAACCTACTCCCAACGTCATAACAAAGAATTACTTTAATTTATAATGAAGACACAATTCTATTTAATTCTTTTGGCCGCTTGGATATCAATGCACCGAGCATTTAGAATACCTCTTTGTTTTTTTTTTTAAAAAAATGTGTATAAGGTAAAATAATTTACAGCGAACATATCCGAAAATGATTTCTTGATAAAATGTTGCCCTTTCATTAGATGATGAAAATATCTAAAATCAGTAAGTATATTCATACCATTCCGTCGGCCTTTAGGCCTCGTGTGCCATAGCTTGCAGCAACCGCTAGGAGGAAGGCGGCGAAAAAGATGTTGACGGTGCTTGCCATGACTTTTTAATAATGGAAGGCTCAGAAGAATTTTGGCAATTTTTTTTGGTATTTTAATTAAGGTTTATTTCTGTTGCCAATGCATAATGTACATACTATTTATACTGAGAATCATGCAGTGAAATGACGTTTTCGGTCGTGGTAATTTGTGGTGTGTGTAGAAATTGAGAAATGGAGGAGAGTAAGAATACGTAGAACCAATTAATCGGAATAGAAAATTTCATCCCAAGCACTGTAACAATCCTTGCCTATAACTAGCAGTTCACCCGCGTTCCTGCGTGATACCGAAGGAAATTACACCACATACATATTCGATTACAAATATTTGTACAGGAAAAATGATTATTAATCTTGGCTCTGGCATTCGTAAATATAAAATGTCTCTGTTGTTTTGTCAACTTGGGGTTTCTTGTACAGCAGCAGATGATGGAAAATATTCGAGTTGGGATGTTCAACCAGTTTTAAAATTTTTTACACTACAACTCTATCAAAAGCTTCCCAGTGAAGTCTAAACTGAAACCAAAAAAGGCCATGAACCTACAAATTCGGATATAAGATGTTCATATCTTCCTGTATTTGTCAGTTGTATGTTTCATTTATTATTTGCAAATTAATCCGTTAAGCCATAAAGACATTAAACTGCCTGTAGATATAAGAGAATCAACCAATGAATTTAATTTATGAATAGTAAGAGGATAAAAATCAGTCTGTCTTTTAATTTCTTTTTTCCCTTTATTCAGTAACATCTAACACATCAGCAACCCTCAAATTATAGAAGAGTAAGAAACAGTTAATCGGAGTACACTTTTTCATCTTGCCTGTAATAACCCGCCTATAATTCGTAGGTTCAGTCGGCACTTTATTATTTAGTTTGTCTTTAGACTTTTCTACGAATTGTTTTAAGAAGTTACACTGTAAAATAAGAACAAAGCGAAATGTTAGAAGTGTTTTAATATCCATCTCAATATATTATCCCTCACAAGCTGCTCTCCAAGAAAACGGTTGCCAAAACTAGCAAGGGATTCTGATGTTTGCCGGGTGATCTTTAACAAGATATGATTTAGCTATTTGTTTACAGTGACCAATTTCCTTGCTTATGTTAAACCCAAATCTTTTGTATTTCAAGTCAGCATCGCATGCCATTTTTATTTCCAGTAAACTGCTTTAATCTTGAATCATTTTTCCATCTACAATGCTGACAATTTTTGTGATGGTATCTCAACTCTTGATTTCCAATTGCAAAATATTGAAGCATCAACAATTTTAAAAAAGTAGCAAATTAATAACTTGCTTCACAATAATCAATGCCTTCGTTCAACAATATCGATACGCACATTTGTCATTCAATTGATGTCACGATTACAATATTGGGACATAATAAGTTATCAATTCTGACTAGCAAATGTCACAACAGAATGTAGAAAATCCCCTTAAGCAGCCGATATGCAGGTCTCATATGACTTCAAAGGAACACATAATTGCTAATGCCCGTTTTCAAATAAACAAAAAACAGAAAAGAATATCAGAGAAGAGGAGAAGAAATTAAAAATCTCAACGTGAAAATTGTTTATCTGTTGATGCTTAATATATATAACTCCTTGTGCTTGTTTTTCTCACTTACTAGTGTTGTCAAGTGTAAGCATAGCAGTCTGATTGAAATCACATGTAGACTCATTGCGCCTATTGGCATTGTAGTAATAATTCATAGTGTATCCAGTATTAGTTCGCAAAGATCGATCAGCGCAACTAATTTCCTTCATGTTTACAAGTGGATCGCAATCCACACCACTCTCACATGCCCATTCTATGTTTGCTTGCAACACTTGATCACTAACTTCTGCTTTTGTCACACAGTATTTCTTGCCCCGAGTAACAGCGAATGTTTTAGCTACTTCAGGTTCCCTGCTTTTTCGCTTCATCGTCCTGCGCAGTTCTTTCATCTTCATTGAAGACGGGGATTCTGCTACCGGTGCCGGTCGTCCCCTGTTAATTCATCCTACGTCAAACAACCCATTATATAGTACGTAAATTAATTAGTTCTGTGGTCAAATAACAAGAAATATATTATGTACCAGGACTTGAATGAATTCTGGGGGCAGTGGTGCTCCTGTTTGTAATGCTTGCTTCAAAGATTTATCTCTGTGCATCCTTCGCTAGAGTCCTTTTGGTGATTGTGTAGATGTCGTAGTGCTGCTTCTAAAGATTCAGCCTACATCAGACGTAAAAAAAAAGTACAATAATTAACTGACATACAATTTTATTAAAATTTTGTGAGCTATCGGATGTCTATTAATGCACTGAGTATTCATAATACCTTCCCATTGGGCGCGGCGCTTGGGCTGGGGTGACATCGCTTACATCGGTGGAGAAGGATGTAGCCCCGAGGAGGAAGGCAGCGAAAAGAAGGATGTCCACGAGGAGAATATAGGAATTATTTTAGTTGGCCAATATGTAATGTCCATACAATATTTATACCAAGAATCATACTGTGAAATGACTTCTCGGTCATGGTAATTTGTGGTATGTAGACAAAACTGAGAGGAGCAGAATGAGAATCGGTAGAACCATTAAATCGGTACTTTTTCACCTTAATTGTTACAACCAATGTTTATAATTTAGAAGTTGCTGCTTTTGTAAGAGGGAGAGAGTGGGAGTTGGGAATGCGTGAAACCCATAATTTTGGATGAAAAAAATATACAAACTTATTGCGAGTCACCATTAAAAAAAAAAAAGAAAATATGTAATGATAATAATAATAACTACAATCAATGGTCATCCAAGGAACTACATACTCAAACAAGAATATCCTACACAAGAGTTTCTTCTTTAATCTTTAGAGGTAATCCGAGACTAAATCAAAAATTACAAATTCTAATTTAGAAATTGTAATCCTAATTGCTAGAGGACAATGAACAATATATCCATGGCATACGAAATTGGAATCCCATTCTTACTAGGATAGCTAGGTTTTCCTTTTCTGTAATGGAAAAGTCAAAAATTCAAATCCTTTCCAAATTTTGAAAGCACAAGCTGTGTATAAATACGCTAATAGGGCGAATCTGTCTTATACATGCTTGCATATCCCAAACACTCTCTGTAAAGTCTTGCAGAATTCTCATTGTCTAGGTTGCAAATCTCAAATACTCTCTGTTAAATCACTCTCTGTGTGAAAGAAGGGCAGCTTTCATGGCTTATCTATTGTCAAATAACTTTGACGCCTTAGCCTTGGCTGATGAAAAACACGGCACCGGGTCAAAAACTACAAATAAGGCCACAACTTCGTTGCCAGACGTTGGAAAAAAGAAGCGGCAGCAGCGAGGGGACGCAAAGAAGAAAAAAGAAACTAAGCCGAATGCTGCGATGAAGACGGCAAAGCCTATTGTTGTTGAAAGCGAAATATTGAGTCTGAAAGAGTATGAGAAGGTGCTTCTTGAAAAGAAAAAGGTTCTGAATGCGGTAATCAAGAAATCAGATGGTCAACAGGAGGAGGAGAAAATTAGTCCTGACAAGAATTTCGAAGGGATGAAAGTCATCTGTAAGAAGAAAGATGATGATGTCGACTGTTTCGTCAAGCCGAAGTTCGATAAGAAGAAGGCAGCTGGCTCGGCAAAAGTTCAGAAGGGGAAGGCGGTGGACGTCAGTGGGTTCTTAAAACCACTAAGAAGCGAGAGCTCTTTTGCTGGTAATGGTCGTGGTAAATTTACTGGGAGCTTTTCTGGACAAGAAAGTGCACCGGTGGCCGAGAACGGAGGCACAACAAACACTGATCCTAGTACTCTTAACATTGAGGATCATAATCAGTTTCCTGATCTCATGTGAGAGTGCGGTGAAAGCACAAAATTTAGTTAATTTCTATTAGCCAGAGTCTTCTTGTCTTTTCTGTTCTTACATTGTCGTTTGTCTCTTTTTTAGCATTGCGTTCTACTTTTTTTGTTTATTGATTATGTTTAAATTTGACTGTCTAAAAAATAAATTATATTGCAGAAATCTAAGAAGAACAGTGTCAAAACTACAAAATTTCTATACAAACTATTGCATACAAAAATGTGATTTGATAGTATGAACAAGAATAAATAACTGTGATTTAACAGTATGAATGAGAAAAAATAATGGACCAAAAATAAGCAGGAAACAGTGGAAATCGGCCAGAGTGAAATATCTTATGTGCTTGAACAGGATTTATTTCAAGGTTAGAGTTTGGAGAGAAAGCAATCAGACTGTAACATGAATATTCGTTTCTTTGGTTAAGTTTTAATTCAGTTTATTACTGTTTTCTGTGCGTGAAGAAGAGAATCAAGAACTGCGATTGAAAACTGCTGTTTGGAGTCAATGGGGGAGACAAAAGACTTTACAAAATTAAGAAGCCCAAACGGTGTGCTTTAAATGTAAAAACAAAAAAGTACAAGTAAATAAATTTTAACCTTATAATAATTATAATAATAATAATAATAACTTAAAAAGAGCTTGGAAAAGAATTTTGATCTAAAAAAATAACAAACATAAGGTTAATTCTTGTTCTACTTCATAATGTAGGTGTATATATATGTTCCTTGCAATTAAGGAGTGTCTAATTTCAAGTCTTGTCTACCATGTCTATCTCTTAATTTTTACATTCCATCAGTTCAACAATAGTTACAAAACATAAGCTTAATTAAACCAAACTAAAATTGCTTGTGTTATTGTTGAATGCCAATAGAGGATGAAATTACATGTGATTTCCTCTTGAAAGAACATAATAGATTTGACTTTTTTTTGAACTGATATGTTCGGTTTGCTCTTACAACATATTATCTTTCTTTAGTTTGATTTCATTCGTTTCAATCTCTTTGTTTAATAACATTTTTTATTTTATAAATCTTCAAATATAAATCATAATTATGTAAAGCCATTCTTTCACATGAATGAACAGACAACAACCCTTTGTAAAGGAATTCCTTAAAAGGTACATCTACTCAACTTTTCACGTAAAAAATTGAAAATGTGATAAATCAATCAAAAAAATAGTAATTAATGTTCAAATAAAATTAAAATTTTTTGTTAATTTTTTTTAATCTTAATTTTAATAAAATAATAATATGTGATATAATTAATATTATAAACATAAAATGAGCATGTGAGAGTGGTGTGGATTGCGATCCACTCATAAACATGGTGGAAATAAATTGGGCTGATCTATCTTTGCAAATGAAGGCTGGATACGCTATGAATTATTACTATAATGCCAATGGTAGCAATGAATCTACATGATATTTCAATCAGACTGCTATGCTTACATGAGACAATCCAAGTATGTGAGAAAAACAAGTACAAGGAGACATACATATATATATATATATATATTAAGCATCAACAGATAAACATTTTTCACGTTGGAGTTCTAATTTCTTCCCTTCTTCCCTGATATTCTTTTTGGTTCTCTGTGTATTTGAATGAAGGCGTTAGCAAATGTGTGTGTTCCTTTGAAGTCATACGAGGAGATCCGGATGTTGACTGCTGAAGGGGATCCATCATTCATTATCTACATATATAACGTTCGGCTTGTAACAGTGTTGTTGAGACTCTAATATAGCTTCTGTTTTCATTTAAACACAGGCAATACCTCTTCTCCATTGTTTTGAGATCTTATTGGGGTAGAATATCTCCATGCGTGGCATCTTAAGGAGCTCTGACACATAATTTGCACTGAATGCATTTCAATTTCTTCAATGAGATTCTTTTATTTATTCTTTAAAGATAGTTCATTTAATAGCTGGGGTGACATTATTTTGACCATAATTGATTATGTAAATGGGAGATAAATTGGACTTCTTTCACTTGCTTCGATACCATCGATACAAAATACAAGTGAAGAGTATTGTAATTTTAAATGATATAACAATCGGGACTCTAATGAGTTTATCAACTCTTTACAATTAAATATATAATTTATAAGGAGAATTTGGTGATATTAATAAATGTTCAGAAACTTATTAAATAAATAGTAATACTATGTCCTTGTTTGCAATAATATAGAAACCCGAGGATCCCATAGATATAATAATATATCTCTTGTTAATGAAAGTTTTACACGTTTTCAGTAACTTTAAATGTTAACGGTGACTAACGTTCGCAGAATTTGATTTGTAATTATACCTAAATTAATTACCCGTTCTAATTAATCAAGTCTCACTTTTACTGGAGGATGATAAGTAGAAGCAACAGCAACCCATCGCACAGGACACTAAACCTGGCAGAACTTGTTAGGGCCATGGGTGTGGCCCCATTTGCAAGAGTTTTGCTTTATTTGGTGTGCTAAAGGCCTCAGGATTTTTCTTTTCTCGTCGAATGATTGAGGGCAATGGTGCCTTTAGAAGGAAACAACTTTAATGAGAAGACTTATTTGGTTGTGAAATGAGAATGAGGCGAGCCAACCTTACATCTCTCTCTCTTTCACATCTCAAACAAAAGAAAAAAAAAAAGATAACCACTTCTTTTTTCTTAAGAATTTTTCTCTGAACAACTCCACCAAACCTGTGGCAATGGGCCCAACTCCAGTCATTGATGATCTAGCTACATGAGCTTTGGTTGACAATAATTGTACATTTACAGACACAAAATGGAAAAGTCAAATGGATTGAAACACTGCAAATTCTGATTAAAGAAAAATGTGTTTAGCCATCCTATGATGGAAGGAGTTAAAACAAACAAATGGGTGTAATTATGATTAGGAAACTGGTAAATTTCAGGCTTAGAATTAATTTTTCTTGTATCCTGGTCCCAATTCTTCATTATCGAAGATCTTCACGTGTTATGCCTCTGAAATTTGTGAAAGGTATAGTTTCTGAAGCCTTGGTTTTGGAATCAATGGATCAGAATCAGATGAAACTCGACAACAGTGTTTAATTCCTTTGATTTTCCTGTAGCAATCTGGCATCGGATCATGATCATGATCATCTGTGTGATGGTATTATGGATCTTAATTGTCACTCAACTTTGTAATGATTTAACACCTAATTACAGCTCTGCATGGGTGTGATTTGGTACAATTGTTCCCCACATATGTGTTGTTATCACATATGTTATGCATAAAAATAGTACATAGCAGGGCATCATTAAATATTACATCAAAATATGAGAGTAATCAAGAACCCCATCTGCTTTCATCTCACAGTCCCACTTTAATTAATAGATTGACTTGCATAATAGAATATGATAAGCAATATTTATTTACATTGTCACCCAATCTCAGGAGCCCACTTAATTTTCAATAATACTAGGGAGAGGTACGTAACAACATTTAAAATTGGATGGCATAAAATACAGAAAATCACATTTAAGTCAAGTGGTATAACTCTCTTTTTGACTGCAATATTAATGTCCCAAACAAAATAAAACTAAAACCAATAATGTATCACAGCACTCTCCAAAAGGTTCAGATTGGTTTGTTATCATACACAAACAAAACCCACAGCCACCACCAACTCCAGTAGCAGAAGAAAACCCACAAAACCATGGGAGAAAAAGAGAAGAAGAAGAACAATAAGAAGCAAAAACACCAACACCCAAATGACCAAACTATAAAACCAACATCAGATATTGCTTTCAAGCCTAGCTCTGAAGTGAAAGGTCTCAAGTTCGGAGGCCAGTTCATCGTTAAATCATTCACAATCCGGCGAGCAAGACCTCTTGAACTTCTGAAAATCCTTTCTTATCCACCAGTAAATAAAGCCAACAACAATAAAATCCCTTTTCCTTCCACTACAGGTTTTTTGCCGACAAACTTCACGATCTTGGCTCACCATGCTTGGCATACACTGACGCTAGGGCTTGGCACCAAAAAATCAAAAGTAGTTCTCTTTGTTTTTGAATCTGAGAGCATGAAGTTGGCTGTCGACAGAATATGGCCGTCGGAAACACCTCTAGGAGAAGTGAACAAGAAGCTTATAAGAGGGTTAACTGGGTGTGAAATGGCTAGATTCAAGTTCAGAAAAGGATGCATAACTTTCTATGTTTATGCAGTGAGGCGAAAAGGGAGCATGGGGTTTTCATGTGCTGAAGATTTGAAAACAATATTACAGTCTGTGGTTGCACTCAACGATTTCTTGGATCACACTGCTATGCTCGCCATGCCTAATCAGAGAAGCATTAACTACTGTACTCCTTCTCCGGTCGCCATGGCTCATTAGGAATTTCTCTTTATTATCATCAAACAAATTCATCGATCTTACTCAGTTCATCTTCGTGATCAATACATATCATTTTCTCTTATTTGTTATTTTTTAACTTCTCTTAGACTATAATTAATTTCTTCTCTTTGGTTGACTTTTAATTTTTTTTATAAATTTCTTATGATGGGGAATTGGTTTATTAATTTGTTGGTGACTTCTTTGTTCAAGTTTACATTATGAAAAAGTATATTGTTGTATCAATAAATAAATTGAAGCATTTTATAGTGAAGCCAGGCGCTCTCTCTCTGTACGTGCTGATGTATCCATTCCTTTGCAGCAGCTGGTGTTTCTGGGCAATTCTGAAGAGAAACAGGTAATTGATATCAACTTGAAGACATCAGATATGAGAATACTGTCATATTCTGGACATTATTATTATTATTTTATATTTTACCAATTATATTATTGATTATTTCCTAATTTAGAATTTGCCATGTTATCAATTAACCAAAGCTGACATATGATGAAATTACAACTGCCCTTATGCCAAGCATTGATGAGTGTTGTTAAAATTGTTGAGGGATCAATTTCTTCAATTATTAGATAACAATATATACTTGCAGTCAAATGAATGGTTATAGTATCACTATCACATAGAAAAATGCTTGTATTTTGCATTTGCTTATTTCCATCCAAAGTTTTTCTTCCTTCGACACTGTTTCTTGTAAATTGTGCTCAGATCTAACCCGTGAACACCGCTTGCAAATTGGTTAGCAAAAACATGTCCTGGTATCGTTAAATTATTGTTCTATATTTCTTCCTTGAGAAATTAAAACCACTGTCACATTTCCTGGATCACCATATTCTATTAAAAATTCAGCTTGGAAGTTTCTCGTAAGTGAAAAAGAAAAAAAGAATCCGAATAAGAGATTAATAGTAAAAAGTTAATGTCATTAACAATTTAAAAATTCTTCTACATATGGTAAATTATGATTAGGAATATGATATCAATGATGCGTGGTACATGTATGGATGTGATGGTGATGATGATGATGATGGAAGATGATATTGTGAAATTAATTTTAAAAAACAATTAAAATGAAAAGGCTGTTAAGCATGATGGAAAGAAGAACTGGGGTAGGGTGAAGGGCCATCCTCTCCAACGATAAGAAAACTTTATGGTCTAAAAAAGTGAAGAAAAAGAAAAAAAAGAAAGAACAATTTTCTTTTCTTCTGGTGGCTTTAATCATGCCATGAGAAGCTCACATTCCAACCACCTTTTCACACGACTCATGGCCAATGGTTGCAGCTAGCACAGCTTGAAATTCAATGAGAAGTCCATTTTTATTGAAGTATTAATTTGTTTGTGAATATTACATGTATGTTTCTGAACAGTGGGGCAACTGGGCATTCATAAATAATACTAGTGGATGTCCCATTATATAGATATGTTCTGGGGTGTCTCATGCTATACTTATAAAATTATGTTTACCCCATTGTCATTGTGATTATGACACATTCGATGAACGCCACTCTAATATTATGAAAATCCATTGATCCTTAAGATAAGGAAATAAAATAACAAGCTCCAACAAAGTATTTTTTAATGTAAGAAAATAAAATAGATTAGTTAAACTATTACTAATATAATTAGATGATGATTCTTTTCTTATTTTTTTATTATTAATTTTTTATCAGATACTCATATGGTATATATTCATAATTAATAATTGAAATTATATTTTAATTTTTAATTTTATATTTTATAATATAAATTAAAAATTTTAAAATATGATATAAATTATTAATATTACGTATAAATATTAATAAAATTAAAAATAAAAAAAAAATATGATTACCTCATTCTAAAGTACACTTATTCTTTGTAAGAGCAAGACAATCCTACCTTCAAGAACAAATCACCTAAGAGAATTGATAATCGAATATCTTCATTGAGTAACCAAGGGGTTCTTTTGGCTGCAGGAATATTTTGTTGGCAAATTTGTCTATAAACTTTACTAATAAAAGACATAGCAGTCGTTGTTGAAAGAATATCATTATTCAAAAGAGTACACTTATGCTTTGTAAGAGCAAGACAATCCTACCTTCAAGAACAAAACACCTAAGAGAAATGATAATCGAATATCTTCGTTGAATAACAATGGGGTTCTTTTGGCTGCAAGTATATTTTGTCGGCAAATTTGTCTATTCACTTTACTAATAAAAGACATACATATAGCATTCGTTGTTGTTGAAAGAATATCATTATTCAAAACATGTTGCAGTGTAAGTTAGTATTCCTGAGGGAATTCAAGTTTTGGCAGTCATCAAGAATACTGAAACAGGCGTACGCAGGATATAATAGGAATGGTATGTGAGGTGGGAGTCAAAGGCGTGCATGCATGGGGAACAAAAGCTGACGACAGAATTTAATATGCATTTACAAGACAAGGACTCGTCACTGATCAATCTTGCTTTAAAACATATACATGTATGTATGCATTTATGTTCAAGATTTGCCGTTGCGGTAGAGATAAATAATGCACCGAAACGATTCGCCATCGGAGTACGGATAAATAAAAATAAAAAGAGGCACAGTTCGCCCACCGTGGGGCTCGAACCCACGACCACAAGGTTAAGAGCCTTGCGCTCTACCGACTGAGCTAGACGGGCTTTGTGTTATTCTAGGCCCTATTAATGGAGAAAAAATAGAGAGTTTGTGAAGGCGTATGCCGCACTTCTGATACCATCCAACAACTCAAAAGCAGCGTCGTGTTGACAAACACGAGCCAAAGAAGAAAAAACAATGGGGTTTCTATGCGCGATTGTGGAGGTCTTGCTCGTTCTACTTCTCATCGTTTTATTTGGATTAGTCTCTGCGATTATATTCGAAGCTTATAGAAGGAGGGACAATCACACGTATTTTCTTGCGTCATATAAAGTTTCTAATTTTCTCATCCTGCATCTCTACCCTTTTTTTGTGATAATTTTTTGTATGGTTTCTGTTATTTTAATTCATTGATTTCTCTTTTAAACAGTCACATTGAAGCTCCTGCGATCTTCGAGGATCCGATTTCTTTGAAAAAGGTAGAATTTTGTTTGCTGTGTTTTGGTTTATTTCAGTTGCATTGCTTTTCCACGTTTTGTTAGAATTTGAAACTGAAGTATTTCTTAATTAGTTAATTAATGGTAAAATAAGTAAATATTAAGTTAGATTGTGGAAGAAAATTTTTCTATATGAAGCTAAGA
The DNA here is from genome assembly GCA_032402905.1 of Khaya senegalensis. Taxonomy (NCBI): domain Eukaryota; kingdom Viridiplantae; phylum Streptophyta; class Magnoliopsida; order Sapindales; family Meliaceae; genus Khaya; species Khaya senegalensis. Next base: position 8,388,988 of record CP135555.1, on the reverse strand, counting down.
TATGTCGCTAATCAGGTAAGAAAAGGGTTAATTATGTTCTGTTGTTGAACCGTGAGGCAATTTATGAATTGTAGCGATGTGCTCTTCGTTCAGCAAGTTAAGTAAGCAAAGATTATTTATTTTACTGTAAAAGGCTCTAGCTAGTGTTGTTTTCAAGCAATCACAAGATTCTTATGGTTTTAGCTTTTATGGAAAAATTGAATCTTTTTCTCGACAAATTGTTTTTTTTTTTTTTTGGCTTTTGAAGAGTGAACCTAATTCCAATCAGATAGCAAATGTTTGTGGGGGAAGGACGCAGTGCTATTGGGATGGTTAGATGTTGTATGATTTTTTGTTGTAGAGAATTTTCAAGTGATTGTGGAACATATAAGCTTCCTTGAACAATAGCTTTTTTTTTTCCAAATTTTTGTGCATTTTCATTGGTGTTATTATTTCACTTTTTCTGTTTGAATCAATGGTATTTAATGTTGTTGGAAATGGTTTTGGTTGATAGTCTGTATGCTGGATGCACTTGTTGTAGGTCCCTTGTCCTTCTATTACTGATCCAGCGGAGAAGTATATATCTTTGATAATTCCTGCATTCAATGAAGAGCACAGGCTTCCTGGAGCTCTTGATGAAACACTTAAGTAAGTTGAAGCATAACTATTGTTTTATGTTTAAACTTTGTGCAACCAGAATTTTATTTAATACTTAACAAAATTTTGAATTGTTTGCATCCCAATAATTGGGAAGACTTTTTGCTGAAGAACGGGGAACATGAAAATAATATTGTTGATATCCTCTATTCACTTCTTGTATTATGCAGATAAATTTTCAAACTATTTGCTTAAGAAGAATGGAAAAGTAATTACTCTTGTTGTTGATCAGCAATATACATGATAACAAACATTTATGCATTACTGCCCAAAATTATTTCCCTTGCTTTTAGGGTGTGATTATGAAATGGCATAGGGCAATGGCCACCTATAATAATGCTTAGGACTGTGCTTGCATCACTCAAAATGTTGATACTTCCAATTTTTGTTCCCAACTTGCAGCATAAATGGTTCTTATCTGCTCATGGGAAAATTAAGAAGGTGGCTTGTAGGATTGCATATTTGTTTCCCATAGCTTGTTATATGATATAATAAGATGATTATGCATCTGAAATTTGAAGAGAAACTTACAATATTAAAGCATAAAGATATGTCTTACTTTGTAGTTATCTTCAACAACGTGCTGCAAAGGATAAGTC